>OX336389.2:1446057109-1446657109 GCA_946902985.2 Meconema thalassinum | reverse complement strand
TGCAACAATATTTACCGTGAATTATAACCAACTTATTGTTATAAAATATATCATAGGATATATGCCCACAGCCAATGAGAAGAGGGTTTATGGAAGCAGATATGGACACTACCTAGTTAATTTGATTAACTACTGCATTTTAGCCCCAAGAAGGTCTTTTTAGTAATTGGAATGATAAAGAATATTATGAGAGGATATTTCTAGTACTTTAAAAATCGACTGAAGGAGGAAGTACACTGTATTAAGCTATATGCAAGTACGCGCTTTTATTTTCGCGGGAGCGAAAAATGTCACCTATGACGGAGCGGAGCTCTGACAGAGCATTCTTATTCCTACAAACGTCGAAGAGTTAAGACGTGTATTCCGGGAGAGTTCATTACCGAGGAAATTGTCCGAGTGCGGTGTTTCGAACACTCGAGGGTACGGTGCCGATGCAGGCCAAGTTATAGGAGAAGCCCCGTTAGTAATTCTACGTGAAGTTGAGTGGAGGCATTAATAGTCTTTTGTTAACAATTCTTCGTCTTTAGTTAAACGAAAGTGAGTACAGATTATACTGACAAACATATAATATCAGTTTATAGAGATTTGAAGTTACGAATTCGCATAATTAGGCGGTTTTTGGACACTCTACATCTGCGGAAGAAAGTTGCGTTCTCCGTTGAGAGAACCACTTTTGGTGCGAGAAGATTGCAGCGTATACAAGCCCATGTTACAGAGACAGAGTGAGTAGCAAAGTGTTATATATGAACATTAAGACTTTATTACTACTAATATGGGAACTTCGAATGGAGTCGACGACTGAAGAATCATCATCAGGAAGGGAGAAGATGCTAGGGACTAGGCCCAGCAACCGACTGAATCTTGGAATCCATGTTCGAGAGGACGCAGTTTGATGTCTGGCGAAGACGGGGGTTTTCCGGAGAGGAAATTCTTTACTTATCCGAGGACGCATTTCTTTCGCTGGTGTGGACGGAGATGGTTCCAACGGTGTATTCTTGGAAGATTGTTTATCTAGGTATTTTCCAATACCTGACATGAACTTCAGAAATCTTCAGACCCGGTAGAAAGTGTCCAGCATTATTTGTAGTTAGAGTATTGTGAGGGCTTTTTGTGACCAATATTTCTCCATATTTCATTTTTGTGTTTCCACTCCGATGTTTCATAAGATTTATTCTACAAGACCTTGTAGGATGATTATCTCTAGTCATCCATGCATGAAAGTACACCGATTCAGTTTCTGAACTGAAGTTTATTTGTTTAAGAATTTATTTTCCACTTAGGAAAATTTTAAGAAGTTAATATTCGACGTTTTCGATTTTTGAGATAGGATTTTTGACTGTTTGTCTTAGATGTCTAGTAAATTCAATTTAAGTAAAATGAATTGGGCATCTTTCTGTAAAGAAGAATATTTGTATAGGGGACGAGATCTACGTGTGGTGTATTATGAAATATCACCTATTACTAAGAAAATTTCGTCGATCTAGCAAGAAATATTCGACATGATTATAAATTAATGTTATGTACTCATGGACATTCTGTGTATTGAATGAAGATACATTCAGGAGTTGATACAACCATTTATTTGAAGGAAAGCTTTGACTTACAGTTAATGTAACATTATTTGAGTCATATCTTTTTGGAAGATAATTTATCCGATAGCAGGGAATTTAGATAGAATCTATTCCAGTCGCGATCAATTTTTATGCGACACTTAAATAATATGTGTTAATATTTATACACAAATGTAATGCTTTGTTATTTGTGAACCTAGTATTGCAACCGAGTATAGAAGCTTGGAATGGATGACAAAGTAACATTTTTAGTAAACCTACGGATATCTTACACAAGTAAATTTTATGATCGGTTTTAGAACGAAAGTGAAGTCATTAGAACTGACTGTGTTGTATTGAAATAAAGCAGTTGGATAGACAACGCTGTGATATGCTAGTTGATATTAATGCAAGTACTACAGGAGTATTGTTGGTAACAATTACACTATTGTTGTAATGTTAGTTTGTTGAATATACGAGGGGTTCATTCCGTATAAAGTTGTAGTAGAGTTTGCGAGGGTATATGAAATACGAAGGTGTTTGCCATATTATTGCATTGTAGTACAGTTGTGTGAAGAGATATAGCATTGTTGTATTTTAGTAGAGTTATTGAGAACTCCTATATGTGTATAGATCCTTGATTCAGAGGGAGAGACGGAGAAGAGTAGACGGAACAATTTTGGGAAACGTCATTGATCATTGTTATCTAAACCTTTGTTTTAAACTTTATTAAACTTGGAACTATCAAATATTCATATGAATTTATCTTTGTTGATTGATCATATTAGAACCGGATGACTATAATCCCAATAATGACTTTAATGGTATAGTATTTTGTGATGTTGAGAAGAAACTAGAGAAGGAAACTCTATACATAGCTAGAAGCTAATAATATCAAGTCTAAGTATCAAACACAGGTAACCCTAGTGTGATAGACGTTGATTAACATTGAACATAAACATTTAATAATTATTTAGTTAGGGTTTGTTTATATTTAATGAGATTGTTTTATTTTGCGTGTTTCATGTTATTAGAAAGATTAGTATTGAACGTTTTTGGAAAAGAGAGTATGCGTATTATGAAACTTCGTGTAAATGAACTACGTCAGGTGCACATGACGATACCTCTGTAAATATTTAGTATGGTGTTGAATGAAAGAGTTTGATAGCAAGACAACAGGAATATAAAGCATTTTGTCATGTTTAAATGAGAGGAAATGCGAAATGTTTTTATTGAGCCGAGGTGACGTATTTTGTATGTTAAAATGAACAGAGAACTGTGACCGGCTGCAAAGCAAGCAAGTGCCGTTAGAAGGCAAGGTCAGGTTATATAATGAAACGCGTTATGCAGCTGTGCATTTGTGAATTGAAATATCTGCGGACCGTGTCATAATATATACGAGATGGCAAGCAAGCTATGCGTTCAGACACGCGCAGGAATGTTAAACGTTTATAAAGAATGTTAGTCTCAATGGATTTTTACGTTATTTGTTTTATTATTTTATTGTTTGTAAATGGCAGAGGCATTTCATAATGTAACTAGGATTTGTGTGTGAAGTCGTGTAGACGTCAGTGGCGTGAATGAAGGAAGCATATATGGGTGTTATATTTTAATTATTATTATTATTATTATTATTATTATGGGAATTTTTATAGGAATTTTTGTTAATACATTTATTTCGTTTTGTAAATTCATCTCGAGTGACTTATTTTAATCTATAAGCAGAGAGAGTGTTATGGAACAGCCTAAACTAGGATCCATTTCATCCTACATAGCCCCGAGATGTAAGGTAAGTTAGTACTCCACCCAAGTGTATTTTATTTTGTTCTTAATCCATAACACTATCGTAGCCTACTGTGTATAATCCCGAAGATCTTGCTGGTGGGATACTGACGGTTTATCTAGCCGGAGACCTTCATATTCTACGATACAGCTGAGCATTGGATTCCCAGCAAGCAACTTCTCGATTTTTACGGGTACAGTACCAACTCATTCTTGACTTCTTTATGATCTCTTGCAAGGGATTCTTTTCCACAATCTCTTTCACTCTCTCATTTATTACTCTATCTCTTCTTGCTATTCCTAAACTGCTTCTTTGAAATTTCATTTCGCAAACCTGGATCCTGCTCACCTGTCTCTTCTTCATAACCCACGTTTTAGATGCGTAGGTGAGTATTGGGACATAATACGTTCGATACAATACCCGTTTGCTCTTCTGGGATACGTCCCGGCTCCATACCAGACCTCTCACGCTCTGCAGGAATCTATGGGCTTGCATTCCGCTCTCTGATCTCCTTGTCATCTCTACCGCTAACTTGTATTACACTCCCTAAATACTTGAAACTATCCACCTTTAGTACTTCTCTTCCTATCATTATATATGTTGTTACTCTTCCCATATTTCTCGTTGTCGCCATCGTTTCACACTTCTTTGCATTAAATTTCAAACCATACTCTTTTACTGTATCAACCCATATACCCAACCTTTCTTGTACCTCTGCCTCTCCATTGCTCCATGTCATTAGATCGCATGAAAACATCATTGCTCTCATACGTTTTTCTCCTATTTCTGCTGCCACGTCTACCATTACCTCATCCGTCACAGAGTAGAAAAGCAGTGGAGATAATGCACTCCCTTGCTTCAACCCACTGTTCTGCTTTAACCAGTCTGACTTCTCGCCCCCAACTTTCACACAGCTCACACTTCCTTGTTACATCTCCTTTATTCTAGCCACAGTTTGATTTTAACTCCCTTTTTCTGTAGGGTTTCCCACACCTTTTACCTATCCAAGCTCTAGTATACCTTCTTTGTGTCTTCGCGCTGTCTTACGCTGATAATCAGGTCCACTGTTGATCTTCCTAGCCTGAATCCATAATATTCCTCCCTCAACCCTTCGTCTATTACTCCCCGCACTCTCCTTTCCAGGATCTTATCAAATATCTTTTCGGCAGAGCATATCAACGTGATTCCCCTATAGTTATAGACTATTTTCCTGTTGCCTTTCTTAAAAATTGGCACAATTATCCCTTTTTTCTTGTCTTCAGGCGTTCTCCTTTCCTTCCATATAACTCTCATGACCCGATAAAGCCACTGTACTCTTACGATGCCGGCTGCTCTCACAATCTCGACACTTACTTCATCCACTCCAGGTGTGTTTCCTCATTTCATGGCCTTATTGCTTCTTCCACTTCCTTCCATGTCTGGTCCTTTTCATCTTCCTCTACATTGCATAATTCCTCATCATTCTTCTCCATATTCCCATTAGGATTCAGTAACTCCTCAAAATACTCCTTCCACATCTCCTTCAGTTCTTGTATGCCCTCAATTTATTTTCCTTCTTTATTTATAATCCTGGCATTTTCTTCTGTGCCTCTCTTCTTTGCCTTGACCACTGTATACAGAACTTTCCTTCTCCCCTCTCTGTCACTTTCCATCATTTTTGTCCACTCTTCCATCCATTTCCTCTTCTCCTCGGCTACCACTCTCTTTGCCTCTCTATTCGTTTCCATATATTCCTATTTTACTTCCTCTGTTCTTTCTTGGAACCATATCCGGATAGCTTTGGTCTTCATTGCAACCTTCTCCTTCACCCGCTCGTTCCACCAGGGTGTTTCCTTCCACCTTTTCTTATCACTAGTTCTCCCACACACACTTTCTGCTGCTTCCACCATCGTTGTTTTTAATCTTTTCCATTTCTCGTCGACAGACTTCGTTTCATCTTCACTATTTCTTGGAATTTATCTCTGTAATTCTCTTCCTTCAGCTTCCGTACTTGTATCCATCTCTCTATCCCTTTTATCTTATTCTTATGCGTCAAACCTTCAAATAACTTTTTCAGCCCTTCACTTCAATTTCGCCAAGGCCACGATAGCCTGGGCTACCATGGTGTGGTTGGTCGGAAAAGTCAAGAGTTTCAAGTTTTGTGCGTCACGTAGAGCTTAGATATTTAGATGTGAAAGTGTCTGAGTGTATTTTCTAGCTAGACGTATTTTATGCCGTGCAGGCAGGTAGGTAAAATAATTTTGAAAAGCAGCGTCTACACAGTAATTCACTTTCGCACTATGCGAAGATTATTGTTGCTAGCTAAATAATATTGCGAAAGGGTGGGATGTTCCTGTTGTCAGACGTATATAGAGAAAATACATGTGAAATTGTTCATCTTCTCGTATAGTTGAGTAATAAGTAGGTACAGTTCCGTATAACGAAAAATAACAAAATCATTATTTTTATTATTAATATTGCTGGTTCATTCAATTCCAGGCATGTTATGGAATGGTAGTTAAATTTAAGTCTTCTGGCACCTTCTTTTGCACATGGTACTGCAGATAACTTATTGACACAGAATAACAGCCAAAAGCAAGTACACAGGTCTTATGATTGCATGAATCGCCGTCCATAATTATCAAGCCGTGTCATTACGCTTGGCAACGTCGCCCATCTGTCATCTGGTAAGCCTAGAGCGATTTTGACTTGAAATGTTTCCGAAAATACAACAGAACATAACGTCCGCTAAATCTACACACAAATAACGCAAATAAAGGATAAATGGCGGGTGTATCAAAATAAATATCGGGGTTTTATGGCTTTGCAGTATTATCATGCTATGAACTGTCAATTTTTGATGAGGTGATAATAAAATGCTGTATTGTAACTCAATGTCCTAATGTCTGAAGTTTTCTTTTCTTGCTGCTATTCTCACTGCCGTCATTGACGCGCTTAGAAAATATATTTAAAACTGTTCTAACGAATTTAGAGACTGCCTTAGATATAAAATCCTTCACCCATTGTCCCCTCATCATAGTCACAATAGGCCTCCAAGCTTAATGTTGACAGTCTAAAATAATGCTCCACTGGTCACTTAATTTAAAAATAGGTAGCTTTCAAATGAGATCTACCTAAAAGTACTTGCCAACTGAGTACGGTACAGTTCGTAATGCACTGGAATATAGATACAACATGAAGATATATACCAAAACTAAATTACTAGGCACTGAAGGTCCTCCATGCTGCAAGTGATCAAAACGTAGTAATATAACCAGTTATTTTAATGGTGCTGCCATAATTTGCCTCACAGCCAGGCACACACAACACTTCCTAGGCACCTGAAATATTTTAAAGAAAACGTATTAGTGAAGAATGTGTTGGTTACATTCATTACCAGGCATTGGTTATACATACAACTTAATACAGGAAATACTCACTCTACAACTTTCAGCAGGTCTGATATACCACGAGGAACTTCATGGGTGTTGACATAGTAAATACGAACTGATTTTAAATGCTGTCTTATCAAAATAAGCGATATTTATTAACAAAATTAAGCATGTGAGCTTAGCTCGTTCATACACCTTAGAGCCAAGGTCCAGTGTTTGCCAATTCTACTAACAGCACGGCTTGAGAATTAGACGGCGATGTTGCGTGTCACTAACTGTGATGTACTCTGCGGTACTGTGCCTGCCCGAACCTGTATCCTGTTGGCTTGACTCCACACTGGATTCCATTGAGAGTAATACTGCCGATTGCAGTGTCTAGGGACAGGCTATCCTGAAACATTCTCCTCGCTTACTAACTGTAGATATAAAATAGATGGTTACAATAGTATGGCACATTGAGGACTTGAACCTGGAGCCTTTGATTTGCGTCCAGTGCTCTATCCATTGAGTTACCGTGACAGACTATTTCTTTTTTCTTGCAAAAGGTACATCTTGCTGTGATCCAAAAGCAAGATATTTCAGATACGAGTCTTGGTTTAACTCCTTACTTAACATGTGTAAGCATTGGTCATCATGTAGGCCTACATTCCATGACCAAATAGCTGAATTCAGTGAGTTCTTTTACATTATAGGCTTCTCTTTTATGTTAATTGTGTGTTAATTGTGCCAGAGTCACCATCTTGAATGTGTGGAATCCACGGTCTCTGTCCTTGTACATAGGTGGCCACTTATAGCCTACGAGCCTCAATGAGAGGTGGAATACAGCCGATGGTATTCATTGCAAAGCTTTGGGGGACTAATGTGGTACTTTGTTCATAATAAAACATGATTTCTATTTACGCATCTTTCAGATTTCCTTACTTGTGGTTTCCTGTTCTCAGATCTAATTTGGTACTGCCATCTTGAAAATCATACAGCTTGTAATTTGGGCTTATAATGCTCCCTGTAAGACAATTTGCTTTGGGAACATTTTGTTTTGCAAAATTCGAACGTAAGCTAACATGCCTATTGGAAAATTTTCAATGTGATAAACTTATGCCTGATTATAATTACAAATGATGTTACAGAGACCCTGTTGACTACTGCCCCGGTACACGCCCAGTATGTGATTATATTGGGTACAATTCCGCAAGATTTAAATTAATTTAAAAAATAATAAAATGCTAACGCAGAGTGTGGAGTGTCATGGCAAATATCCTGAGAATTTCTATTTTAACTTTCAATCGGTCAACACAAAATAATTCCAATTACTGGAATACCGTATGTGAAAATAGAACCTGAAATAAATTACAATAGGGGCAGATGACCTAGTAGTTCCGCCCCTTAAAACATCAATAACTAACAATAAATTGCATGTGATTAAGGTTTTTAAGGACTATTCAAGGAGGAGGAAACTAAGAGACGACATGTTTCGCCTGTCAAGAGAACATCATCAGATCCAAATCTACCCGACAAGGTGGCTCTACAAACCATTACCAAACCTACAGTGACATCCACAGACAGTCTCTACCCTCCAAGAACAAAAACAAAACAAAACAAAAAGAAAAGAGAAAAAAGAATAGAAAAATAAACGAAAACAAAAAAAAAACATCAAAATCTTATCAGTAAGTGTGTCAACTATTGCAGATAAATATTAAGGCATTAAGCCCCCGCAAAAAGCGCTGTTCACTTTAATGTGGTATGTATGTATGTGTGTATGTATGTACATACATACCACATTAAAGTGAACAGCGCTTTTTGGGGGGGCTTAATGCCTTAATATTTATCTGCAATAGTTGACGTGGAAAACTTAGAAATGACGATCCCCTCAACAAACAGTCTTCCTCTCCCGACTATTCTATGAAGGTGCAGCTACTATTGCTGCGGCAATGACATACCAGTGATGATGATGGTAAGAAGCCACGACTACAACACACGACACAGTGTGGAGCCTTGTGGGATGTCTACAGGCCGATCAGACAACCACACTTTGATGTAAATATAATATGTCCGAATGATTACTCTTTAATTCTTTGAAATTCAGTAGCTTTTATAAAATCAGTTATATCTCGAAAAATTTTCAAATTCAGTATCAAAGCTATCTTTAAAGATTCTGAGACCAAACTTCCTAGTCTTGTTGTGTACAACCTGTAAACAATCAAACTGCTCATTTACTGTAATAACAGCCATTTGGCTAAGCAAATGTTAATTAAACAAAAGAAGAAAGGGTGTTAATAGGAGTTAAAAGTGAAAATTCATGCATTCTCGACCGATGTTTTGTTTTGCTGGTTCTTTGGAAGAATGCCCTTAGTGTAGATTGATGGATATTTATCTACTTTAGAGACAGACTATGCAAGTCTTAGTACTCGCTGCTATGGGCGTAGGAAGGAGGGTAATTAACATTAGTAATGTGCATGGTAAGGCTTAATTTAGTACTTCCATTGGCTAACTTAGCACATGACACACCAAACCAGACCTCAGAGTAAAAACACATTGTTTGTATGTACGAAAAGAAAGGGTGGGTGTGTACCTGTGGAATACACCTTGGTGCAGTCTGCCGTGTTGTTCTTGACCAGCTGAAGCTGCGGCAACTCTATGTTCTCGTCCACAACCAGCGGCACATCGGGGTCCCATTGGAAGACCATGTCATCCGTTGTGTGGGACACTGAAACAACATCCATTGGTATACTGTAAGTACCCACCCCAAAATTACTTCAATAGAGTTAATTACACAATTATTATTATTATTATTATTATTCATAGACCGGCTGCGGTGGCCGAGAGCACTAACCTCATGCCTCACTCGTATCGGGAGAGCGTGGGTTGAAACCCACCTCGGCCGTCCTGAAAATGGTTTTCCGTGGTTTCCCATCTTCACCCCCAGGAAAATGCCAGGAAGATCCCTTTCAACAGGTCCACGGCCGACTTCGTTCAAAAATCCCTTTCCTGAACCTTCCTTAATTAGACCCAAGTTAGCGGTCGCCTGGATGATCGGCCTGTCACTATCCCCAGTTGTATCTGCTAACAAAGTGTGTCCAGCTCCAAGACACGGTAGAGGAATTATCCCTCGCAGAGTCCGTGGATGAAGCCGAGCTTGGAGGAGAAGCGATTTCAAAAAATATATTTATTATTATTATTATTATTATTATTATTATTATTATTATTATTATTATTACCTAAAAATATGCGAAGTAGAACCAGTGAAAGACCAACAGTTGAGGAAGTACAGTACGGTAGTTCATAAACTTGCAGAAGAAATGGGCATAAAAATCAATCTATTTAACATAGAAGAAGAAGTGCATATGAAACATAAGAACAAAATTGTCCTAATCTTAGTCAAACTTAGTTCAAAATCTGTCAGAAACGGTCTGAACATGAGAAAGATCAACGTAACTGATTGGCCTTTACAACACGATAAGAACATTTATATAAATGAAAGCCGGACTCAGTACTTTCGCAACTTTCTGTGGCAATCTATAGGCCTACTAATATAATAAAGCTGAAGAGTTTGTGTGTTTGTGTGTTTAAACGCGCTAATCTCTGGAACTACCAGTCCGATTCAAAAAATTCTTTTTTATATGATAGCCTGATTCAAGAGGAATAGTTTAGGCTATGTAGCATTAGGCTACACTTCTCAGGTGACCTTCAAGATTGATTTTTCTTCAGTAAGTCAGTAGAACAAGTGCTCCCGAACAGCTCTATCCGCATGCCCTGGCGTTATGGTTAGTGATACGTACACCGTTTCACCTATCTGAACCAAAATTTGTATACTTACCCTTTGGAACCCTGCGAGTAACACAGTCTGCATGAAATTTCGGACATAACACTCCATTCCCTGCATTTAGGCCCTTTGACACAAATCTACACCGTTTCACCGATCTGAACCAAAATTTGTATACTTACCCTTTGGATCCCTGCGAGTAACACTGCCTACATGAAATTTATGACAGACCAGTCCATTCCCTGCATTCAGGCCCTTTGGCTCAAATCTACACCCTTTCACCAATCTGAAACGAAAGTTGTATACTTACCCTTTGGAACCCTACGAGCAACACTGTTTACATGAAATTTCGGACAGACCACTCCATTCCCTGCATTTAGGCCCTTTGGCACACATCCATACCGCTTCACCTATCTGAACGGCAATTTGTATATTTACCCTTTGGAACCCTGCGAGTAACACTGACTGCATGAAATTTTGGACAGACCCCTCCATCCCCTGCATTTAGGCCCTTCATCACAAATCTACACCGTTTCTCTTAATTGCACCAAATTTTACATACACTTTGAAACCCTGCTGGTAACACTGTTCACTTGATATTTTGGACAACGCTCCCCATTCCCTACATTTAGAATAACAGACAAAATGGTCTTGAATACCACGTATTAAGGCCCTAGAATCATTCATGTCCGTTGTAGTGTAACTGCAAGAGTATATAATAAGTCTGTTGTTGATGGGCAGTTCGAGCTGCATCACTTCACCCCTACGAGTGTTCTGGGGCAGAATTTTGAAACTAGTTGCATCTTGCGCTGTTTATAAATTGCAGTCACGGGGGGTAATTAGTGCAAAAAGATTTCTTAGGCCCCTTTAAAGAGTTATCATCATGAAAATATTATGCCTCTGTATAAGTGCAATGGTGTTGGTGCAGTACATTGAGGTTATCAGCTACATTAAGCGTTGGTGCTTTCAAACTTACCTTCATTTATTCTGAAACTTATCGTTAAGCGCATTGTGGCGACAAATGATACTATTTCTGCCTCTGTAGCTCGGGACAGCCGAAGTTTGCCAAAGAGTTCTGATTATTTTCCTACGGCGTTATGCGACAAAAGACGACACTATTGGTCTCTACATTTCTAACAGCCAATGAGATATAGGCCCTAGGCAGTGTCTTTTGTTTCACTTACTGTTCATTCTATTATTTTTTTGTAAATTTGTTTGTAAATTACATGTGTCAGAGCTGTAGTTAGTAAATAGCTGTTTCCCTATTCATAATTATCATTACGGGAAATTGACCTGAATGTTACGTCCATTATACTGTACTACTTATCAGCCCAGCTACAACCACCACCACCACCTCAAAAATATATTTTTAAAATATTGGTTTCTGTTACTTAAGTATCATGTGCCAGTTCTGTAATAGTATTCATTATCATCCATAAAACAAATAAATCCACCGGGCGAAGCAGGGCACTACTGCTAGTCGTAGATAAAGGCCAAAGAATCTGGATGGAAATACGTGTGGATAAAAAAAATGGAAAAATGCTTACAAGAAAAGACGAAATTGCAGCAGTCCAGCGTATCACTAGAGAAGAAGATTTGAAGATGACGACGTCAGAGCGCGTGCGTGAAGGCGTAAAACGAGTCAAGTGTCGCGGAGTGATTGCGCATATATCTTAAGCTACTCAACTTCACGCAAGAATCCCGTAGGCTATAACTTGTTATAAATTTGAAAGTTTTCATGAGTTTATAGATGACAGTAAATTGTTAATCACATTTAAATATAATTTCGCTAAATACTCGTTCACTATCGGCAAATTAAGACTATTTTTAAATAACTTTTCTTGAAGCAAAATTGTTGGGAGAATACGTACAACATGTTTAACAGAGATTATTAATTTGGGCAATAAGAACAATCTATTTAACTTTAAAAAATGTACATTTTTTCAACGTAGATAAAAGGAGAGGAAGTGAATCGGCCCTCTTCACACAGACGAACATCGCAATACGGAAATTAGAAATTAGAATCAGTGTCAAATGTTCAGCTTCAAGTCGAAATTGAGCATATAAAACATAAACTAGGCATTTTCTATATTTTTAGACCCCCTGGACACAGCATTATCGAAGAGCTGGACATAAGCTTGCAGTCCTTCGGTGAGTAGAAATATCTGATTGTACTCGGAGATATGAATATTGATCCTCTAAATAAGAATAATCGTACTGCCAACCACTATAATCATGGCAGCACGTGGTCTTTATTAAGTAACAACCCACCCTACTATAATTGATTCCAAAGTAGGAGCGAAAACTTTGATCAATCATGTATATTGTAGAAAAGAACAGACAGCAAACTCAGCAGTGATCGAGTCAGATGTCAGTGTCCACTTCATAATATTTAATCCAACTGACTCAGCAAATTCCTCTCACAAACTAGAGAACAATAGAGTACTCAATGACTGCAAGGTTAATCAACTGCTCAATAAAGTAATATTGGCATGGGCGTAATTTTCTAAGGCACTAAGGGGACGCGTCCTCCCCCCCCCCTTCACCCCCAATAATTTACTAGTCAGGGCACGACAGTTCCCTCTACCCCTACCCCCAAAGTTTCACGATGATGACTTAAAAATAAATTTATAATATAGAATAAATAATATATTTTATGCTCTTCACTCTCAGCTTGGGTCAATGGGTCAACAGTGGCCCTTGCTTGCTATGAAAAAAACTTAAACCTTATTTGCAAGTTTGCCATTATGATACTTTCGAAAACCAAATTTGGTGGCTTCACAGCAACCCACCAACAACCTGAAATATTTCAATCTTCTGTGAAGCGAAGGAAGCTACGGTGCTGACTGGAAATACCACCCTCCATGTCTTCGGTCCGGCTTGTGAGCGCGGGACGTGGCGATCCTGAGCTGGGTTTATTTCCCCTTTCCCATTACCCAGGGAGAAGATGCTGAGCATCCTGAGGGAATATGGTATCAAGGGAGGGCTACAGACAATCAAAAGCATGTATGTTGTTGAACAGGCAGCAGTATGATTTGATGGTTGGACGAGTTCTAGGTTTAGATATGTTAAAGGGGTGAGGCAAGGCTGTAATCTTTCACAACCACTGTTTATTGTATACATGGACCTTTTGTTGAAGGGCATAAACTAACTAGGTGGGATTCAATAAGGTGGGAACCACGAACCAGGTAAACAGTCTGGCTCATGCTGATAACCTGGCTGCAATGGCAGACTCTGTCGGAAGCTTGCGAGCCAACATGTTAGAACTTGAACACAAATGTAGAAAATATGGTACAAATATCACCATTTCAAAAACGAAGGTTATGCTGGCAGGGAAGAAACACAAGAATATAGAATGCCAGGTAGGAGGAACTAAATTGGAGCAGATTGACCACTTGAAGTACTTGGGCTGTGCATTCTCTCAGGCCCCCCAGGGGCTCACATCTAGTGGCACGTGGGTTGGCGACCACCGGGCCCCAGCTGAGTCCGGAATTGCTTCCACTTACTTGTGCCGGGCTCCTCTCCGTCTTCTTTCCTGTCGACATCCCTTGGTCAACTCTTGTTCTCTTCCGACCCGGAAGGTATTAGGGTATTCGAGGCCTAGGAAGTCTCTTCCTTTCCCGCCTTAATTGGCCCTTGACTCATCTTTTCTGCTACCCTCCTTCTGCGAGGGGTCAGCCTTCTTTTTCTTTCCAGGTTCTCTCCTGCCTTCTGCCCAAGGCCCTGAAGGAGGCAGGGTGTATGTAGCCCCACCACTTCTGGTGCACCCTGGATATTGCTACACCCTCAGGGACTCACGCCTGGTGAGTTCGGGAGTTGGCTACCCCAAGGGATTCCTGAGCTCGGTCCGGTTTCCCCCTTTCGTCCATTACCTGTGTGGAGGACCCTCTCCTCTTTCACTTTCCTATCTGCCTTTCATGGCTCTCCTTCCTTCCAATTCCCTCAATCCGCATTCTTCGAGGGTTGAGGGCATTTCTTTCCTCCTGACCTTTATTTGCCTTGTTCTGTTTTTGTTTTCCATTTCTTCTTCTAGTATATAAGTTGGTAGTTGGTTTTAGTTATAGTTTACATTTCATGTTCGTCTTCACGATCACCCAAACCATTAGGGGCCGATAACCTAAATGTTAGGCCCCTTAAAACAACAATTATCATCATCATCATCATTCTCTCAGGATGGCCACAGTATGGGGAAGAAAATATAGTCCAGGTTCAGAAAAGCAAATGCAGTGAGTTCTCAGTTGCGATCTACAGTATTCTGCAAGAAAGAAGTTAGTATAGCGACAAAGCTCTCCCCACATCGCTCAGTATTTATACCGAACTTGCTGTATGGAAGTGAGAGCTGGGTAGATTCAGGATATCTGATACATAGGCTAAAGGTAACTGATATGAGGGTAGCACGATTGATTGCTGGGACAAATGGATGGGAGCAATGGCAGGAAGGTACTCGCAATGAAGAGATAAAGACTAAGTTAGAAGTGAACACGATAGATGAAGCTGTTCGTATGAGCCGACTCAGAAGAGAAGAGAATGGGGGAGAGGAGGTCACCTACGAGGTTCATAAGTTTGGATGTGGAGGGTAGGAGAAGCAAAGGTAGACCTAGGAGGCGATGGTTCGGACATAACTGTTGAATGATTTCAAAGTGAGAGGTGTAGAAGCAGTGCTACCTGCTAAGAACTTTGTTCGCTAACAGAGGCTTGCAGACTGGAGTGATCGCTGAAAGGCAAAACAGTCCCAAATGGAAATGTTATGTTACGTAATGTAAAAACTAATACATGTTCTCATGCAAGTGAAAATAATAAAAGTCAAACATCAGTCGTAAGTAATAAATTCATCTTAGAAGATAAATGAAAAGACAAATTTCATTTAACATAGGGTTTAAGTAGTCTAGACCACCTTGTGGCGCAGTGGGTAGTTTTGTTGGCTGACACACCCGAGGTACCGGGTTTGATCCCGGGCTCTGCCAAGAATTTAAAAGTCTTGGTATGGTCTGGTACGGGGTCTCCCAGCCTCGTGATGCAAAATGGGAACCTGCCGGATGCTATGACAGGAGGAGGAGTGGAAATGAATTGGCCACCCTACCACACTCAAACTCCGGCTCGGGATGCCCTGTTAGTGACCTTCACGAAGTCAAGGGGTCTAATTCAGGTCGCCTACGTCCCTGGATGGGATATGGCTCTCTAATCCCCCACCCCAAAGTAGTCTATTGAACACAAACATTTAAATGCAGCTTTTAATGTATTTATTTTATTAACAGAAAAGCGCACGAATGTGCATAACATAGATTAACACTAGTGAAACAAACATGTTACAAAAGAGTTTATTGATGTGAAAAACATGATCCAGTAATCAATCAGGAATGTGTGCATTAAAGCATTCATTCATGACCAGTCATTATATTGTGAATTGAATGTTATTTGTGAAATAGAGCAACACTGTATGATGCTTTGTTCAGTTTAAATGTTAGTCCTTGCTATAATCACAGAGTGATTTCTGGTTATTTTTACATCGTGTGATGTGATATGTGTCACAGAACTGGTCACATAACGAGCACACGCAGAGTTCATTTGGGGCGTGGTAGGACATGTTTTTACATATTTTATGGTGGTACCCATGCACTGCTAACTTTATCACCACATGTCTTAGTTTCTGATTGGCGCTGGTCCAGTTCCGGTTGATCATGGCATCCATGCTGTAAAATTCTAGTGGAATGCCTTCTCTCTTATCTCTTCTCTCTGCTAGGTGCGCTTCAGCATTCTTTGTTGATGGAAACTGTAATTTTGTTCTTATTTCTTCAACGAGGAAGGGTTCCCGTGTTAATTCATAAGTTAGGCGGGAGTGCGTGTATTTTGAGATGCCCATTAAGGTTTTCAGGAATTGGGCTTTAACTCTTTCGATGGTGGCCAGATCTCTCTTCGTTAGTCGGTCCCATATCAAGTGGATCCCGTACGTGAGAATTGGTAGGATCTTTGCGTCAAACAGATGCATAGCTGTTTTTAAGGATAGCTGCTGTAGATTGATAATGTCGTACATGGCTTTCAAGCAAGCCACTGCTCTGTCTTGGATGTGTAGTCTGAATGTTCCGGTAGTCTGTAAAGTGATCCCAAGGTATTTAACTGCATTCACTATTTCCACTTTGACCTCTTCATATTGCAAGTTGTCGTTTGCTGCTACACGCCCACCTTTCCGAAAAACCATCTGTTGGGTTTTTGTCCAGTTTATTTTCAGACTGTTATTTCCTGCCCATTCTACCAGTGCTGAGAAGGCGTGTTGGAGTTCTTCCTTATTTGGTGATCCTAGGACCATGTCGTCCGCATATATGTAGATCACTGCGTCCTTTGATTTCTCTCGGATTGCTGTTGTTACATCGGCTGTGGCAATATTGAACAGTATGGGACTGAGGGGGTCACCTTGCAACACTCCATTAGTTTGGGTGATTTCCTTTGTTTTGCATACTGTGTCATCTATGGTGATCTGGTTGTATGTCAGGATATTTTTTACTAAGATTGTTAAAGGATTGTGATTTCCGATGATATTTTGAAGTTTCGATGTGAGCTTTCTTCTGTCAATTAGGTCGAAAGCCTTTGTATAGTCTATAAAGACTGCATAAAACTTTCCCTTTTGGAGTCGTTTTGCTTCCTCTATGTATTATAACCATACAAACAAAGAAACAAACAAGCAAATGGAGACTCTTCGTTAGCGTAATAGTAATAGTTTGTTACAAGAGGTCTGCCCAAATTTTGTCCAAGCCCATTCTGGGTTTCAGCTTCAACACCACTAGATTCTTAATATTTGAGTTGATTGTCCCACTGATACAGTAGCCAAGGAGCGCTTTTCAAACTCAAAATTTGATATTTGTCTCCTGTTTTGAGGTTTGCAGATTTTCACGTGCGGAAAGAATTGGGGACCTAATATGGAAAAGTGCCATTACATCTTTTCGAGTAGAAGCCAATAATAGAGTGTCCTTGCTAACTGGCACTGAGACCAGGCGTAATAATTAGCGACCTTCGAAGTGCAAGTATACTCCACCTAAGAATCTTTGTTGTTGTTGTTGTTTGAGTCTTCAGTCTTTTGACTGGTTTGATGCAGCTCTCCATGCCTCCCTGTCCTGAGCTAATCGTTTCATCTCTACATAGCTACCACACCCTACATCCGAGGCAATCTGTTTAACATATTCTAACCTTGGTCTACCCCTACAGTTCTTGTCCTCGACCCTTCCCTCCATAACTGAGCTTGCTATTCCTGGGTGTATTAGTTAATGTCTTATCAACCTATCTCTTATCTTCATTAGCAGCCGCCAGAAACATCTCTCTCTCCCACTCTTCTTAATACCTCTTTGTTTGTAACCCTATCTACCCATCTGATCTTCATCATTCTCCTGTAACACCACATTTCAAACGCTTCAATTCTCCTCTTTTCTGCTGCACCAATAGCCCAAGTTTCACTTCCATAGAGCGCCACGCTCCAGACAAAGGCTTTCAAAAATGACTTCCTAATACCTAAATCTATATTCGATGTCAGCAGATTCCCTTTTTTTAGAAATGCTTTCTTTGCCTGAGCCAACCTACTTTTTATATCCCCTTTGCTTCGTCCATCACTGGTTATTCTGCTTCCTAAGTAACAGAAGTCTCCTACTTCCTTCAGCTTTCACCTGCCAATTTGATCTCCATAGAGATTTCTGATTTATTTCGGCTGCATTCCAGTATGTTTAGCCTACTTTTCACATTTTGCAAAAATGAGGAAAAAGTAGACTTATGAGATCAATCCGGGGAAATGTATGTCTGTCTGTCTGTCTGTCTGTGTGAGTGTCCCCCCCCCCTATCAACTCCTAAACGGCTGCAGCAATCAAAACCAAATTTAGTATGAGTAAAGATATGCACCGGAATATCTCACGTCTATATTTGAAAATGATGTCAGTGCTACCAACTGCTGAAAAAACGCACTAGAAATTTGAGCTCCATGTTGGATATCTCGCAAGGTATGCATGGGAGCTTTTCCAAAATTGGTACACATGCAGATAATACTATTTCAGTTTAATTTCCAGGAGGCTAACAATGATAGTGTTGCCAAAATAATTTTAAGCCTTCTGATAGGTCCAATGTTTAAATGCATATAACTTCTACACTATCAATTGGATTTCAACCAAATTTTGTATGTAATATCTGTACTGTGCCCTTTTAGCAAGAAATATGCAAATCACAGTATGCCAGCAATGCTCAAATTGGGGTTTTCGGGGTTATGGTATGTTCTCCCACTCTGTGACTTACACATTTTGGATTAAATAGAGGATACACTTCCAAAAATTAAAACAAAATCAACTCCTATTATAAAATATTTAATTTACCAAATATATGGCGCTACAAACAAATAAAACAAATAAACTACTGACCAATCCTTCCAACTTGTTCAAAGTGAACAAGGAATACATAAAATCAAACAAATGTTATATTCAAATACATGGTTTCCTTCAAACCAACAAACTTATAATTCTTTTCACTTCCATAAAGTATCCCTTTTAAATTTCACTACAATCACGAGCTCCAATGGCTCGATACTTTCCACTATAAACTGTGTTATTCTTTTACACACCTCAATATCTATTTTATGAGTTTCTTATAATCAAAACAATATATAATCTTATTCAAAGTAATTGTTACTCATTTACTTAAATTTTTGGGCATTTCACAATGTTCTCATGTTACCACCTCTCTCAAGTTAACAAATTCACTACAGTGATCGGGAAAAATACTTGTGTACTCCCGAGTTATAGAAGACTACTTGAACAAAGTCAAAATTTATGATCACTCCCGAAATCGAATTGTCATCATTGAACTCGTGAAATCCTACATCAATATCTCATTACATTAGGGATTTATATTTATTATTATCTGTCTTAAAAGACCATCATCTCATAAGAAAGCAAACGATCTGAACTCGCAAGCGGTAACTTTCATCTACAAGAACCTCGGTTCGAATCCCAGGTCATTAACAACTCTAAACATTCATGGTTTATTATTACTTCAAATAGACGGTTCCCCTGACCTACCATACTTTCAATAGCGAGGGGTTGGACCGTGACACTCGACTTGATTTATTGCCCGGGAGGGAGACCCTCAGTATCGCCCACACGGGACCGCTCTACTCATGCTTTAAAACAGCTATTTCTCAAACACAGTTCTCTGAACAGACCTGGCGTTTCTTTCATTCATTTAAACAACATTATTTAGGTTCATAGACCACTTTCGTAACCTTGGCATTTAATAATTATGAAGTGTCATCATTGATGGGTAAGAATAATTCAATACAACAACAATATTTAGGGGCTTCAACAACTATACGAGTCTGGGTTCGACTCTCTCAACTGCCTCGGGAACCAATCCCATACTGGAGGACTTTACAACAAATTAGCGGCTTAGGGCGACCTCGGCCTAACCTGCGCTCATCAATACAATAATTCGCACCCTTATACAACGCCTCGTGATCTACATCACTATATGGAGGACTTATCATCAATTACCGCAATCAACTGTCCCTCACAATTAATTTACCAAGTATATTTAGATTCAACGCCTTCCTAGCGTGACAATTTACTTTAATGCGCGACAATGCGCTATACATTACTTTAAGGCCTAGCGTCTTCCAGAGAACTGATAAATTCAAAATCATCATTTGATCTATATCTCAAACTTTCATATTAATCCTCTCCCGTGACAATAATCGCTATACTTTAAGAACATGTATTCACACCATGTCTTTATTCCTTTACAAAAGCTCAAAAGCTATTACTTTCATATAATTCAACTTCATCTTCATTTATATAATTTATATTATTATTATATTTTTCCGCTTGCTTTCATAACATTTATCAAATACACTGATATTTTATTTCATACATTTCCTCTAAGGATTTATTCATCACACATAATCATTTTATAATTTCTCAATTTTTAGTTGTTCAGATCGCGCTCTTATTCTGTTATTTGTTATTCAAAAACATCCCTATTTATCATTCTCAGGTGGATTGTACACAAATATTCCCCCAACACATAACATAATGAAAATAATTACTTACATGTTCAGACGGTCCATTACCGTGCTTTCCAACGATGTTTCATTTTTGCCCACTATTTGTGATTACAGCATCGTGCTCAAATTCATTTCATACACTGACATATCTTGACACACATATACTTTATATACCTTAAACACTGGTAACATTTTAAAATACACTTCGGTATTCTTCTATTACACACAATAAAATCACTGAATAATTACTATCTAACACAAATTTTATATATTTACACTACACTGATTCTAATCACTGAGGCTTTGATTAGGCCTTGCACACGTGATATTTGCTTCCCCGTCTCCAAGGGTGAAACTAGTAGATGTCGGCTTCCTATCTGACCAGAATATGAAAGTGTCGAACACTCTACCCCTCCCTGGAATGGTACTTCTTCGAATCCGGTTTCCTGATGATCGGCTATTATTATTATTAGCTTAAACTTGCTTCTTTCTAGACCCTATTAGTCGTCTAGCGAAAGTCTGTCTTGTTCTCGGTCTCCCAAATACTCTATCGGTGACCTATTATTTTCTAGCATCTAATACTCCTCGTAACTTAGTGCTTTTTATAGTTCGTTCGTTTCCTTGAACAACGTCTTGAATTTACTTCTCCTTTCTGATTACTCAGTTCTATAATTCCTCTCTTTTCAGAATACTATGCGGACCTTATTTTGTCCGACCCTGATCGGGTTCTTTTAACGTTGATAGAATGTTTGTTTCGCTGTTATGGTACTTCAAACGTTACGATACACTTGGTCGTTTAAATAAACTGTTATTGAAGACCTATCGCCTATTCTTTAAGATCGCAGCCTACTTCGACTGTAATACTGAACTTTTCACTGTAAGACTAGTATTGGCGGAACTAAATCCTGTATTAAGATTTTCCTAATTCTCCACACGGCGATACTATGATGATACTTATCGTATTCTGATGCTTCATCGTGCAGCGTCTCGGCGCTCACGGAACTGGATGATTGGTGAAACAGTACGACCCGCCTCAGCGGTCGTTCAAGACTGAATAATACTGATACATCCGGACACCCCCTCTCGGGCTCTCGGAATAACTGCATGATTAGCCTGGCCCTGCCAGGGCTTTTATACAAATCGGCGACAAAAAGATAAATTCTACGTCTTTTTCGGAACCAACTTTTGAAGTAATGGTCGCACACTTTTAAAAATTATATATCTGGAAAGCTTGTTTTCTAAACGTAAACTGACTTCTTTGCACATGAATATCGATCGTGCAGTTCTGAGATATTAAATAAAATTTTGTCTTCAGCTGTGTGGGTGTTACAGTTGATTTTTAATTCCCCCCTCCTCGGGTCTCAGGGAACCCCCAATGACGTATGACCACGTCGGCACTTCTTTCCTGGGCATTTATTATAACATCTTTCTCCACACAAAAATCTCTATTCCGAAATGATTCACAATACTGTATTTCTTTAGTTAATTTTATTCTTGCAAATGGGTTAAATCTAATTATTCTTCTTCTGGCACGGCTGCGCGGTTGCCATTTTACTGCAAGGTAAGGGCGATTTCCGAAACACGCTCTTCGTCACTCGCTTGGAAAATTCCACTTGTTCTATTTATATTCGTGACTGGCTCCTTGTCAATGCGTCAGGCATGATCTCATTTCCTGGCCACCTGGCTTCAGTTTATTTCACAACGTTATGCTAGCCTTCTTGTATAAAATCTTTCTATGTTCCTCTGAAGACTGTATATTTCCTTCCTTCCCTTTACAAAAATACATGGATTCGACCCCTTGAACCAATGGTACATGGGTTCAGTACATTAACAGATATGATTGAGCGTATTCTTAAGAGCCACCAGGGCTGCCAACTGTTAATAATTGCTCTTTCTATTTTTATCCAAGTACCAATATATCAGAAAGTATGCAAGCCAACAGCTTTAAACTATGCACACGTATATTCTGACATTTTAGATTAATTTGGAGTAACTTATATACGTCAGTTCTACCAATATGATTATAAGCCTGCTGATAGTACCAATTTTTAAATACATGTAACTTCTATACTATCCGTTGGATTTCAACCAAATTTCGTATGTGCTATGTGTACCATAACAGATATGACTGAAAGTCTTGTTAAGATCAATCAGGGCTGCCAACTGTTAATAAATGCTGTCCATATTTTTCCCCTAATATCAATATATCAGAAAGTATGCAAGCCAACAGCTCTATACTTTGCACACGTATAGCAACTGACATTGTAGATTAATTTGGAGTAATTAATACAAGGCAGTGCTGCCAACATGATTCTATGCCTGCTGATATGTCCAATTTTAAAATACATGTAACTTCTATGCTAACAAATGGATTTCATCCAAAATTGGCACAACAAGATATCATAATATTTCAGATTATTTCTGACCAGCACACGCATGGTATTGGTGGCAACATGCTTTTACGCGTGCTGATAGTTCCAGTGTCTAACTGCATGTAACGTCCATTGGACTTCAACCTAATTTTGTATTCTGTACCTTAAGATATGGAACTAAGAATATATTCAGTCACCAGGGCTGCCAACTGTAGTGCTCTATTAGGCTACATTATACCAGGTATATTTTAAACTAATTTGATATTTCGATATTACCAACATACTTTTGTCATTATTCTAGATAGGTAGAATAATCATTGGCATGAGAAGTAGGCTGTATAGTTCTCCTCGGAACTTCTTGTTGATTTACATTTATTAATTTTCATCATGAATTCTTTCCGTAAGACGGAGTCCATACCATTCAAAAGCTCATTCAAATCCTCAGGCTTGTCGGCCAAGATGTCGATGTCATCAGCAAATCGCAGAGTTGGAATTATTTCTCCTTGAATCTTCACTCCCACTTTAAATTTTTCTCTAATTTCCTTCATTGCTTGTTCAATGTAAAGATTGAAATGTATGGGTGATAAGTTGCAGCCTTGCCTTACACCTTTCTGAATACCAGCTTCTCTCTCATGTCCTTCAACTCGAATGACTGCTGTCTGGTTTCTGTATAGATTGTATATCACCCTCCTATCCATGTACTTCATGCCAATCGATTTTAAAATGTCAAACAATTTTGTCCAATCAACGTTATCAAAAGCCTTTTCTAAGTCTACAAAAGCCATGAACCTTCTCTTATCTTTCCTTATTCTACCTTCCAAAATCAACCTAAGACTTAGTACAGCTTTCCTTGTTCCTACATTTCTCCTGAAACCAAATTGGTCTTCACCCAACTCCGTTTCTATCTGGCTTTCAATCCTCTAATAAATTATTCTAGACAGGACCTTTGAAGCATGAGTAATCAAGCTGATTGTACGGTAATCTTCACATCTGTCAGCTCCCACTTTCTTTGGTATAGAGATGATTACATTCTTCTTGAAAGCAGGGGGTACCTCACCTGTCTCATAAATCCTACACACCAAGTGAAATAACCTGATCAGAATTTCATCTCCTATGCAGCGTAGCAACTCAATCGGTATATCATCTATGCCTGGTGCTTTGTTCCTGCTTAAGTCTTCCAAATCTTTATCAAATTCTGATCTCTATATTAAATCTCCTTTCGCATCTACATCAATTTCCTCCTCCCTTTCCATTACATGATTCTCAATATCCTTTCCCTTATACAAACTCTCTATGTAAGCTTTCCATCTCTCAACCTTTTCTTCCCTATCTGTTAGAGGCTTTCCATTTGTGCCCTTAATATTACAGCACTTAGTCTTCTTTTCCCCAAAAGTGTTCTTAATCCTTCGATAAGCTGTGTCTACTTTTCCTAATTTCAGACAATTTTCTATACCTGCACATTTCTCTTTCAACCATTCTTCTTTCGCTTCTTTGCACTTCTTTTTAACCTCATTTCTCAGACGTTTGTATTCTGCTTTCCCCTTTTCATTTCTTACATTCTTGTTTTTCCGCCTTTCATCCATCAATTCTAGTATATTCTGAGTGATCCACGGTTTTCTACCTATTCCTTCTTTCCTACCAATGTGTTCTTCTGCGGATTTTGTTATTTCATTCTTCAAAAGTGCCCATTCGTCTGCAATTGAAGTTTGTTTAGGGTTTTTCATTAGTCCTTCCTTTAAAATCTTCTTGAATCTTTCGTTTACATCCTTCTGTTTCAGTCTGTCTATTGCCCACCTTTTTGGCTTTTGACTTTTCTTCAGTTTCTTCAACTTTAATCTGCATTTCATTACAACCAGATTGTGGTCAGAGTTTATGTCAGCACCAGGATATGTTTTATAATCCAAAATCTGGTTTCGAAACCTCTGCTTGACCATAATGAAGTCGATTTGGTAACGCCCTGTATCTCCTGGTCTCATCCATGTGTATATTCTTCTATTGTGGTTATTGAATAAGGTGTTAGCTATGACCAACTCATGCTCGGTGCAGAATTCTACCATCCTGCTTCCTCGATCATTCCTTTCACCTAATCCGAAATCTCCTACTATTTTCCCTTCTCTCCCTTTTCCTACCACAGCATTCCAATCTCCCATTACTATAACATTTTCATCACCCTTGATATACCTCAGAATTTCGTCTATTTCTTCGTAGACCTTTTCAACATCCTCATCATCAGCTTGACTGGTAGGCATATAGACTTGTACCACTGTGGTGCAGGTAGGTTTAGTATTGATTTTTGCTACAATAATCCGTTCACTATATTGTTCATAATATTCCACCCGCTGTCCAAGTTTCCTACTCAATATGAGGCCAACCCCTGCTTGGCCATTGTTTGATTTAGTGCTAATGACCCTATAGTCTCCTGACCAAAAGTCCTGTTCTTCCTGCCAGCGCATTTCACTAATCCCAACCAAATCCAACCTCAACCTATCCATTTCCCTTTCTAAGTTTTCTAACCTTCCACTTCCTAGCAGACTTCTAACATTCCATTCCATCTTTATATACTCGTAATTACACAACAATATTCAGCTTTTAAAATTTAAAACTCACCAGGGCACTTTGGATTTTTGAACTTCCTACAAACTAATGACTTTTACCACCCTATGCAGCATGGTTAAAACTGTACACCCCTTTATTCCACAAAAGCACTTTTTTCATATTTAGCACTTTCGCCATTTTCTGTCGTTGGTCGCCATTTACTCAAATAATTAAGTAGAGTCGAAATACTTTAGCTACCGTAAACTATCACTACACTTCACTGGCTGCAGTAGAATTGTTGACGTCAGTGCTTGCTTCACTCGCTCAGCACAATGTCACTTACGACCACTGCTGTCTAATCCCTACAGGCTAAGTGCATTCAAAGCTTCAATCCCCTGTGCGCTAGGCCATACTCCAGACGCAGGAGCGCCCTATGCAGTATGGCTTAGGTGTAGATTGGAGCACTAGTGAGCGCAATGCACGCTAATACGAGTACTGTAAATCGCGAGATAACATTCGTTCGAACAAATCAGACTGAAATGTTTACATAACATGCACAACCCGAGCTTTGGGACATCTTGGTCCTCAGCACCGTGTACTTGGGTCTGCATTAATTTTGTCTCTTAATCTGAGTTTATGTGGTGACTAGTAGTGAGCGAAGCTGTAATTATTAGTGTGAGGGATGGGTAGATGCCCCGGGAATTGAAGTAAGACACTGCCCCGTTATTTACCTGGAGGGAGTGTGGAAAATCCCGGGGTAGAAACACGCTGTCAGCATCGGGACTCGAACCTCCGACCCCCGGACTTGCTGCAGCTCCTCGTAACGCGCACTGCTAAGCCACGAAGTGCCACGATTACTCGAGAAGAAACGCTCTACGGCATTCATTCATTTCATATTAGGTATGCCTTTCAGCATCGAGTGTAGTCTGCAAGCCTCTGTGAGTGAACGAGGTACCTCACTGGTTCCATATTGTGACCTCCTCTGCTTTTAGATCACTTTCCTTGTAATAACTAAACACCGAATCAAAACTAGAGCCTGATCTCATTATCCTCCTCCATTTGTATCGTATGGTTTCACCATCTGAGCCGGCTCATACGAACATCCTCGTCATCAAGTTAATTCCTACCTTCTTCCTACTATTACTCCCATCTGTTGTCCAGTAACCAAAACATGCTACTTTCACATCTGTGTATGGAATAAACTGAATACATCCAGCTCCCGCTACAGTAAAACAAAGTTGGTCTGTATACTGAGTGATGTAGAAATAGATCCTTTATTACACAATACCATATATTGCAATGGAGTACCAGATACCACTATCCTGCCATCTTGGGAGAATTCACAGCCCAACTACTTGAAATGTTTCACCTGTTCCAATGCACTTCCTTTTCTATTAGTTGCACGAGAACGGTTCTCACATCGCTCAAACAATAAGTCAAGTTCATATTCCACTGAAACTAGACCGTTCACTAACAACCACAGATATCACACTAAGGTCAATCACTACTAACAGCATCTTAAACAATAAATCACACTTAACTAACAAATCTTGGCGAGTTGTGCAAGTTTATAATAACGGCTGTAACTTAATAAGTGTACATATTGAAAATACCAATACCCACATACTTTTAGGCATTGATTGTAAAGGATCTGATGATGATCGCTTGACAATCGAAATTGGTCATCCAAGTGTATTTATATAATACTCTCACGTTAGAAGTTTTCAGGTTTAGGGGAACACCCATTACAATAGGGTATAATTGTGTTGACAGACTGAAGAGCATTAATTTTGGTTTCATACATCCTTTTATCTGGCATCCTCTTTCCCTTCGCTTCTTCCTCTTATCTGGCATCCTCTTTCCCTTCGCTTCTTCCTATTATCTGGCATCCTCTTTCCCTTCTTCCTTTTATCTGGCATCCTCTTCCCCTTCCCTTCTTCCGTTAATCTGGCATCCTCTTCCCCTTCGCTTCTTCCTTTTATCTGGCATCCTCTTTCCCTTCGCTTCTTTCTTTTATCTGGCATCTTCTTTCCCTTCGCTTCTTCCTTTCATCTGGCATCCTCTTTCCCTTCGCTTCTTCCTCTTATCTGGCATCCTCTTCCCCTTCGCTTCTTCCTTTTATCTGGCATCCTCTTCCCCTTCGCTTTTTTATTTTATCTGGCATCTTCTTTCCCTTCGCTTCTTCCTTTTACCTGGCATCTTCTTTCCCTTCACTTCGCTTCTTCCCAACTTACATTTTACCTGGCATCCTCTTTCCCTCCACTCCTTCCATTTATCTGGCATCCTCTTTGCCTTCGCTTCTTCCTTATATCTGGCATTTTCTTTCCCTTCACTTCTTCCGTTTATCTGACATCCTCTTTCCATTCGCTTCTTCCTCTTATCTGGCATCCTCTTTCCCTTCGCTTCTTTCTTTTATCTGGCATCGTCTTTCCCTTCGCTCCTTTCTTTTACCTGCCATTTTCTTTCCCTTCACTTCGCTTCTTCCCAACTTACATTTTATCTGGCATCCTCTTTCCCTCCACTCCTTCCATTTATCTCGCATCCTCTTTCCATTCGCTTCTTCCTCTTATCTGGCGTCCTCTTTCCCTTCGATTCTTCCTTTTATCAGGCTTCCTCTTCCCCTTCACTTCTTCCTTTTATCTGGCATCCTCGTTCCCTTCACTTCTTACTTTTATCTGGCATCCTCTTCCCCTTCGCTTCTTCCTTTTATTTGGCGTCCTCTTTCCCTTCGATTCTTCATTTTATTTGGCATCCTCTTTCCCTTCACTTCTTCCTTTTATCTGGCATCCTCTTTCCCTTCAATTCTTCCTTTTATCTGGCATCCTCTTCCCCTTCGCTTCTTCCTTTTATCTGGCATCCTCTTCCCCTTCGCTTCTTCCTTTTATCTGGCATCCTCTTTCCCTCAGTTTCTTCCTTTTATCTGGCATTCTCTTTCCCTTCACTTCTTCCTTTTATCTGGCATCCTCTTCCCCTTCGCTTCTTCATTTTATCAGGCATCCTCTTCCCCTTGGTTTCTTCCTTTTATCTGGCATCCTCTTCCCCTTCGCTTCTTCCTTTTATCTGGCATCCTTTTTCCCTTCCCTTCTTCCTTTTATCTGGGATCCTCTTCCCCTTCGCTTCTTCCTTTTATCTGTCATCCTCATTCCCTTTGCTTCTTTCTTTTATCTGGCATCTTCTTTACCTTCGCTTCTTCCTTTTACCTGGCATCTTCTTTCCCTTCACTTCGCTTCTTCCCAACTTACATTTTATCTGGCATCCTCTTTCCATCCACTCCTTCCATTTATCTGGCATCCTCTTTGCCTTCGCTTCTTCCTTCTATCTGGCATTGTCCTTCCTTTCGCTTCTTCCCAACTTACATTTTATCTGTCATCCTCGTTCCCTTTATTTCGCTTTGCTTCTTTCCAACTTACATTTTTCTGGCATACTCTTTCCCTTCGCTCCTTCCCAGCTTAAATTTTCTTAACTTCTTAAATGCGAAGTTCATACCACACTCCTTGCATTTCTGTTCAAGTTCTACCATGTTCACTTGTAAAGTTTCCACCAGGTCATCAGCATAACCTAGTCTGCTTATATGATTTCCACCTACCTGAATTCCACTCAGTCAGTTTATTCCATTCAGCAAATAAGCAATTTATGGACAGTAACGTTGAAACATTACAGCCTTGACTCATTCCTGTAATCACGTCTAACCAAGGACTCTTCCTATCATCTACTCTCACTGCAGCCTGATTTTCAACTAAATACATTTAGTTACCTGTAGCAAGTAAGGCAAATACAGCAAGTGTCCAAGTGCTTACTTTAGTTCCTCCTATCTGGCATTCTATTTTATTAGGTTTCTTCCCTACCAACAACACTTTTGTTTCTGAATTGCTAATTTTCATACCATAATCCATACATTTCGCTTCAAGTTCTAACATGTTGGCTTTCATTACAACCAGTTAATCAGTAAAATCCAGACTGAATCTCATACATTCACTTTATACCCATAAGCAAATGATCCGGGTATAAAATAAACACCGATGGTAATCGACTACAGCCTTGCCGTACTCCTGTAACAATTTTAAAACAAGAACTCATCGTAACCCCCCCCCCCCCCCCCACTGCAGCTGGGTTATCATCATACCTGTAGCAGCCTTCCCTAAATACTATAATCCCTCAGAGTGCTTAACATCTTTTCCCATGGAACTCTATCGTACGTCTTCACAAACACAAACACAACTCTTTATTCCCCTCGTAGCAATTCTCAATGACTTAGCGTACACTGAAAACTTGATCCTAATATCCCACTTGAGGTCTACAACCACATTGGTTTTCATTTTCTTCCATTTTGCTATAGGCCAAATCTCCTTTCGACAATCCCTGAGTACACTTCGCCCGGGACACTTATCAAAGAAATACCTCTATAATTGTTGCAATCCTTCCAGTTGCCTAGCTTATAAATAGGCGGCAATTGCTGCTCTTGTCCAGTCAGTGAGTAGGCCTACATTTCTTAAATTCCATACCAATTTGTTTATCCTCTGCAACAATTTCATTCCTGTCCTCCCACTATACTTTACCCTTTCTGGCCGAATGTCCTCTACCCCTGCCGCTTTTTGATCCTGTACTTTATTTATCACTCTCTCTACTTTTTGGAAAGTTATTATGTTCCCGTCCTCATTCTCCTCCTACGTAATCTGGAAATCCGCATTGCCACAATTCTAGAAAAGTTTCCATTCACATTTAGAAAGTTTTCGAAGTATTCTTTCTATCTTCCCAGTGCTTCTTTAGAATCAGTAATCCGTTTCCAGGATTTATCCAACACACTGCCCATTTCTCCACTCAATAACATTTGCAATTTTATCTTCTATTTATTCCAATCATCTCCTCTTAGGCTCTACTGTTATTTGCTTTGTTCTGCTGATTTCCACTACATAATGCACTCTGTCTGTCGGATTCATCGTTAGGAGACATTTTTGGTAAGCCTTCTCTTTAGCCTCTTTCCATAATATGAAACAAGTAGTTCCATGAAGTACTAAATAGCCTGTTTTCATATATCCTACTGGTCTTTACCTTTATAAACTACCCCCTCTATTAAAAGGATTTTCCATGTGATGTATACTAAATAGCGTTGATACACGACCTATGTCTCCACCAAGACCATTCCATTGAGAAAGTATGTGCTAGAATATACAGTATTACTTTAAGTATCGGTGAATAAAAGATGGAATCTTTCTGCAGCGAATCACGGGAGTTCAATTTAAGAAGAGTCAAATGCACAGCCTCCTTGATTTACGAAAAGTAAGCTACAGAATTCAGTGCCATTAGATTATGATTATTAATAATAACCTAACAAACTAAGCCTCTCTTTAATCGTTTGAATAGGGTACGTGAAATTTAAAAAATCAGGTTTTCAAATTTCAAAATAATGTCATCCTGAATTTTTGAAAAGAATTGGACATGAGATGTCTTTATACTAAGCTCTGAATAAAGATATAGTGGAATATATTGTATGAACACCATGTTGATTTGTTCCATATATAGACTATGGAATTAATTTTATGCCAGCAGATGAATATTCTAATGATAGTTCATATAGCAACCTACATTTCTATTGCTTCATAAAGACACGAGAAAAAAACTATATTAAAAAAAATGCTCAGGGGCCATTTCTAAGTTCTCATGAAAGTCCATTACATTAGACTTCAGTATATTAAGACTTTTATGAAGATATACCGTGCCAAGATTCACAGCGCTCGGATGAAAAGTCGTGAGAAAAATATATTTAAATATCAAAATTTCGCGTTACCACCATGTTGGTTATGTGCTCACTAGGTTATTGAAGATCCCATAGGTGAACATATGTTAATTGCCTCTATGAACATACAACATTTCAGTTTGATGGCTGTAATAGATCCGTAGATAATGAGAACCGTCTAATATTACGGCAGCTCACCATGCTGGATTGTTATATATGTAGGCCATAGAGTTATGTACCATTAGATGGAGATTATTGCGTAATTTCATTATTCAAACATTCACTTTGATCGAATGATTAGGACACAAAAAAATCATAATGTCGCACAGCTGCCATCTTGAAGTTATGCAACCAATTGAATTGAATTGCATGCCAGTAGATTAAGTCTCATATAAACATTTACAGTACCAAGTTTCACTGCGTTCGGATGATTAAATCAAGAGAAAATTCCATTTAAATGTGTAAAATATGCTTGACCACCATGTTGGGTTTTTACTTAATAGGTTTTTGAAAGATACATAGGTGAACAATTAGCAGTGCCCTATATCGCCGTAAAAAATCAGGGTAATATCTGTTACTGTTGTGGAGATATAGAATGCCAATTAAATATTTTGCGCAGCCGCCATGTTGGATTGGTGAATTTCATTAATATTTGAAAGGCACTGTGAATGTCGAACTTGACGAGTTTCATTGAAATTGCTTCCGCCGTTTAGATATTATTAGGGACACGCATACGCGCACACACACACACACGGACAAAAGGTGATCTCATAAGTCTATCTTTTTTCATAAATGAAAATTGGCTAAAAACAAGATGTTCAGTAAAGAACATATAGCCTACTTTCTCCTAAATGCATGGGTATAGTTATAACTCTTTGTCCTTTTCAAGGAGTATAATTGAATATTGTTTGTAGTAGATTGTTCAAATACAACGTGTTATACGGATATTATACGTCGATTTATTGAATCCTCACCTGAATTATATATACACACACACTAATACAGCCATTACAATAACACAGGTTATCAGGCAAAATTCAACATTCGCCCAAGTGCACGGGGCTAAAGCACCATGATGTCCATGCATCTCAAATGAAACAACAACAGCTTCCTACCCAAATCCTTCCTCGTATGAAAGTACACACACTAGTAAGTCTACAGACATCACAGTGACACTGGATATCAGACAACTTCTACACACACCCAAATACACGGGGTTACAAGACCATGATGCCACAAAACCCCTAAAGAATCAACAACCGCGGATCAAGGACAACGAGTTTCAATCGCTGTAGGCGAGTGTTGAAATATGTGGTGTTATAAGTATATATATATAAAATATTTTCGATCGCAAATACACACTATATAATATGTTTAACATTTTAACATGTGAGTGGTTATAAATCAATAAATACAAAAAAAGGAATTCCAAAACATTGAACCTACTGGGGTTTGATCCACGAACCTCCAAACTATGAGTCCAGGTCGCTACCATTACGCCATGCATGCGCTACAGTAACACTTGGTTAACAACTGGTTTAGTGTAACTGCTTAATATTTTATCTTGCAATCAAAGACTTCATTAGCGTTTTCTGCCGTTTCTATAAACCATATGATACTACATATGTATCATTTTGTTCAATACATTCCTAAAAGGATATAAACTTACAAAGTTACGGAAATATATGGATTTACGAGCAAACAATAACCGCCATTTTAATCCAACGGGGCGGCACGGACAAGCACGATATTGCAAGGTCATCCTGAACTGATAGTCACTACTGCGGTAACATATTCTATTTTAAAAAGCTGATATCCTACCAGTCACCTCCTTGAGGACAGTTTAAACATCCCTATCTACGTTGGACGAATTTGGTAAGGCCAGACTTTGTTCAATCGTTAGTTACGGTTAGGCTATAATACTTGCATGATTCATACATCCGCCATCTTGAAACTATTTGGCTGATGACCTTGCAGTTTGGGCAAAAGACGCTTCCCGCATAAAGGTATATAGTTGCAAAATTTGGTTGGGATCGGATGATTAGGTTAGTCATAATTTGATTTAAGTTCAGAACATTTGGGTGGGCGCCATTTCTTTTTTGTTATGATGGCGGCGATATACAGCATGACACTGAGTAGTCCCTTGCTAGTGCTATCTCTGTACCAATGGTGGTTCGATTTGGTTTCGTTGTGTTCGAATTGATAGAAGGAATCGATTTGCACACATACACGGCCACCATCTTCAAACTATTGGGCTGATGACCTTGTAGTTTGGTCAAAAGACGCTTTACACATGATGGTATGTTGTTGCAAAATTCGGTATAGATCAGATGATTAGGTTAGTCGTAAATTGATTTAAGCTTTGCACATTTGGGTGGCCGCCATTACGTTTCCGTCAAGATGACGGCGACAAAAACCTGACACTGAGGTGCCCTTTGCTAGTACTACCTCTGTACCAAATTTCGTTCAATTCGGTTTCACCGTGTTTGAATTGATAGGGAGGTGGGGGGGTAGACATACCAAATCCCAGACACACACACACTCACTCACACACACACACACACACACACACACATACACACACACATACACACACAGACAGACACACAAATGTTTGGCCCTGTGTAGATCACATAAGTCTACTTTCATTTTTTGCAAAAATCGAAAGTAGGCTAACAGGCATTCCTCATTTTATCCGTGCGTGTGTGTGAGTATGTCTACATGTGTGTGTTCCCGTAATAAAATCCAAACAGCTATAGCCATTTCAATGAAACTCGGTAAAAACGTAGTACTATTATGTCGGCCCTGACCGTGCCTTTTAAATTTTAATAAGTTTCACCAATTCAAATTGGCGGCCGCGTGAAATATTTTACCGTCGTTCTATATCTCCGAAACTATTACCGATATCACACAGAAATTGTGTATGTTGATAGAGATTACTAAGGTGAGTTCAGCTGTGTGACTTCTAAAAACCTGTCAAGTTTAAAACCAACATGGCGGTCAAGTGAAGTTGAAATATTTAAATAGAATGTTCTCGTAATTTAAACTTCCGAGCGCAGTGAAACTAGATACGATAAATGTGGATACGAAATGTAATCTACTGGCTTCTACTTTAATTCAATTGTTTTCATAAACTCAAGATGGTGGCTGTGAGAAATTTTAAAATTAATATATTATTTGTGTGTCCTCCTCATGCGATCGAACTGGACGTTTCTATAATGAATCAATGCAATAATCGCCATCTTCTGGCATATGATTCTGTGGCCTACCTATAGAAAAATCCTACATGGCGATCATCCGATATAAATCACTGGTTCTCAAAATCAAACTAACCTATTATAGCAATCAAACTGCCATTTTGAATTTTGATAGTGCCCATTCAAATAAGTTCAACTATGGGACTTTCGATAACATGACGAGGACAAAACCAACATCGTGGCGACGCGATATTTAAATATTTATGTTCAACGATGTCGAAATGTAAACATTATATGTCAGAAAACTGTATCATAATGAGGTTCATTATAACACTATTTTTCATTATGAAACAGTTTCTCGCACCAATCAGAGCTCAAGAAACAGTTGTGTGACCAATCAGGTAAGGATACCTTCGCGCATGCGCTCAAAATCCGCTGTAAACAATAGGTGTTCTGTGTTGGCAAGCAAAGTGAATGGTCTCTGTTTCGGAGTGCCTTGACCCACGCATGCGCTCTGTTCAGTCAGCAAAGCCAGCGCGCTCTGTTCACTAACTGAATCCCACAGATATTTATGAATACTTATGTTAAAACATATAATAAAGTTATAATTATCGTCGAACATAAACAGTCGTATGCAACTCGCCTTTAATGGTAATTAAGACGCTCGTATGGAAATTATAAATCTCGCTTACGCTCGTTTTATAAACATACTCGTGTCTTAATTATTGCCATTATAGGCTCGTTGCATAATGTACTTTTATATGGATTTTTGTCACAACTTAAGGATCTGAGAGCTGTGAAGCTTAGCATGGTATATCTTCATACAAGGCTTAAGTTATTGACGTCTAATTTAATTGAATTTTATGAGATCTCAAAAATTGCAGCCGTACAAAACATTTTTCCATCGCGTTTTTATTATTCCTCGTGTCCTAATCAAGCAACAGGAATATAGGTCGGTATAATGAAATATCATTAGAAAATTCATTTGTTGGAATATAGCCTATTTTATAATACAATCCAACATGGCACCCATAAAGAAATATTTCACCGGTTCACGATATCTCCAACACTATTTAAGCAATCTAACTGAAACTTTTTTATGGTGATAGGACTATTAACTAAGTTCACATATGCCAATTATAAAATCCTTAGAAACGCAAAAACAACATAGTGGCTAGGAGAATTCAATTTCAAATGACTTTCCTGGCGATCTAATTACCCGAGTGCAATGAAACTAAGAACAACAAATCTTTATTCAGAGTTTAGTATAGACACATCCCATGTTCAATTGTTTTGAAAAATTCAAGATGGCATCAGTTCAAAATTTTTGAACCTTATTTTCTATTTCTCCTATTTTACTCAGGCAATTAAACAAACGATTCGTATGATGGGCTATGATAGCAATCATTATCTCATGGCACTAAATTCTGAAGCTTACTTTTCGTAAAACATAGAAGCCATGCATTTCACTTTTCTAAAAATTAACTCCTGTGATTCGTTACAGAAAGACGCCATCTCGCGGGAGGAGTCATAATCATGTTGGCAATACTGACATGCATGTGTTGCTCAAAATTAATCCATATATGTGCCAATTTTGGGAGAAATCCATTTGTAAGTATGGAAAATACATGCAGTTAAACAATGATCCTATCAGCACACGTTGAATCATGTTGGCTGCAGTGTCGTACATCGGTTACTCAAAATGAATCTGGAATTTCATATAATATAGAGTGCAAAGTTTTCAACTTTTGGCCGTCATACTTTCTGATGTATTGAGACTAGGATTAAAGAATAATAGTGAGCATTTACTAACAATTGGCAGCCCTTTTGACTCTAAAGAATAAGCATAGTCACATCTGTTACGGTGCACAATAGCACATACGAAATTTGGTAAAAGTCCAATTGATAGTATGGAAGTTGTATGCGCTTAAAGATCGGACTTATCAGCACGCGTAATATGTTAGCAACACTGCCACTGAAATATTAGTATATATACGTGTGCCAATTTCCGAACAGTTCTCATGCATCATTCTGAGATACCCAACATAGAGCTCAAATTTCAATTGCGATTTTTCAACAGTTGGTAGCACTGATGTCTTTTCCAAGTTTGACCATAAGATGTCCTAGTATAGAACTTTACTCATACTGAATTCGGTTTTGATAGATGCAGCCGTTTAGGAGATGATAGAGGGGGGGGGGTTACACACACAACGATAGAAGGACAAACAGAGAGACAGACAGAAGGACAGACACTCTTTTGCCCAGGTTGACCTCATAAGTCTGCATTTTCATAATTTTAACAAAATGTGAGAAATAGGCTCAAATGAATTTGTAGACACAATATGTTCTCATACACATGAAAGTAATAAGATCGAATCGTAATGGAAGAGGATCTTTTTCCTAGTTCTGTGGATTAGTTACTATCTAAATAGCACGGTTCTTTGAAATCAGTTCTTAAGTATAAACTTACGTCCCATTAAAATTTATTTGGTGAAGTTCCGTAATAACTATAACTGGCGTGAAAAATATAACACGAGGACAAGCGCAGGGTCATTTTGACCCATAGTGTGTCACTCCCTTGTTTGTCTTAGTCGTACGGATTTTAATGAAGTTATTTTTCACCTGGTGTCTTCCTATGAACTATTCCCAATATTGAACCCTTTATACACTGTCTGTATAAATGATTCTAAATTTTATTCTGCTTTGCATGATATTTCTACCAGCATCATGTATTAAGCAGACAGTGATGGTGAAACATTCAGTATTTGTTGGAGACGTTCAGAATGTACCTGGCAGCTCGCAAACAAAGGTTGATCGCTTGAGGAATTTAGAAAGGGGGCCAAACCCTGATGACGAATTGATGGCAGGTGCTAGCTAACTTAAAACGAGGAAGGCGCTGTGGATGACGCACACGCTTGGGATGTTCATTGTCCATTTCGTGCCTAGGCGAAATAATGCTGCGATATGAGAGGCCAACTGAACTATTAACCACTCCCACAGGAAGGTGTGCAGAGAAAAAGCCCGCAATATTAGCGTGATTTTGGACCAATAGGAGGGAGATGCTTCTTTCGGCGCCAGGACGGCATCATACCTCAGCAGGTTGGATTGGAGCGGGAAATTAGCTACGAATAATCCCCACGATCGATTCCTGATAGCTATAGCCTGATTTTGACCTGCGTGTTACGACGAATTCATTGATACATTTTGCATGCCAGTACGACGATTTTTATAGAAAATTATTTCACTTTTCCCCTTCCAGGTGTACCTCTAGACTGTTTCATTTATAATCGGCCTGTGAGGCGATGAACATTATTCTACTTTATGTGTTTGAGGACACAAGTTCTATTCTATTTGTGCGTGTCGGAAGACACTGATTATTTTCTACGTGCGTGTCAGAGGACACAAGTTATTTCATTTGGCGTGTCGATAGACACTTGTACTATTTTGCGTGTCATGAAGGCATTATATTTTGGAGACTGTAAATAATGTATTGTAAATTCAGTGATTTTAGGTAGTCCTAGTACTACGAGAATAGGGAAAGTACTTCGGTATTTCGCCAATAGACTGTTTTGGGGAATAAAGTACCTGCATCTGCGAAATTAGTAGGGAAATACAGCGTGTGTATTAATTGACAAACATTTTATTCAGAGCAGAGATGGCATCATTGAACCAGGAAGGAGCTTGGACCCATCAGCACATCAGTGACATGTGTGGCTCGAGCTAAGCCATTAGGAGGGGAATGGCTGGCGACGTCCTCTGACGCTGATTGGCAGAGAGGAATGAGTACTAAATAATGCATATTATTTTGACAGATCAATTATGGTTAATGGGACAAATTTTTGTAAATACCTTGTTTGTGTGTGTAATGTAGAATCTTCTTTTGTTTCTGACACACAGAAAATTGCATGGAACAGCTAGCGTTATTTTATAGGTATTTTTGTGTTTTATTGTTGCCAAGTGTACGTGGCTATGTGTGCTACCGAGCGCGCATATGATCCCGTAAATGCCGTTAAGTAACGTAAATCGGAGATGTGCAGAATGACAGAAGTGGAACCGAATTAATGCAATATCAAACTAGTATTGGAGGGTAAATTTTGACTTTATGTAGATTTTATGATTGATCAGATTCATTGTTGATAATTGCCATGTCGCAATTTACTTTTATGCGAGTAGCAATAAGCTCACTCGAGTGTTAATCTTGATTTAAAATTTTTGAGTGTCGTGGACACGAACTTTGGAGATCTGATTCAGAGCAGACCTGCATGGTGTGATTATTAGTGTCAGTACAAGCGTAAGGTGTCATGTGTGATTTATACTGGTAATTGCTTGCGGGAATTCGGCATCATGACTGATTCCGTCTGCCGCACGCCAGATCCCTTATCCAGTCCTCGAGAGGCGGATCTGTGGATAATATTGTGTTATTCCCGTTCCAGTGAATGGGTGAGATATTGTTGTGTTGATGCTACGATTTATTGGTGATGATAACGAGGTCAGTGGGTCACTTGTTATATTTTGACACTGCTTGGTGGGCTGACAAATAACAGGTGTGTTGGGGAGCTGGAACCACACCATGAGGCGATCTCTCGATCAGATAAGGACGGCCAATGGGTCATTAGCGTGACAGGGCAGCTTCGCCTGTACCTCTTTTAATGTTGTTTGAATTCAGAAAAGAACTGATCAATTGAAAATGTAATTGTTGATTAAATGGACGCTGTCCTCATTGTGATGTAAACTCTGAAGCGTTAATTTATCATGCTTTTATTCATGTAATGTAATTTCAGCCGTCGAGGCTTATGTTTGTTGTTGTTGCTTGACTTGTGTTTACGTTTCGTGTCACTGACCCGTGTGGCCACCTTGCACGCGATGCTGTTCCCATGTGTATATTTGTCTGAGCACTTGGCCTTGGAGGCATGCTCGTTGTTTGCTGTGCTCTAGCACTTGTTGGAATCTCAGGGGAGATTCATGTCATTATAGAATCTGTTAGTTTTTGCGTGTGTCAGTATTTAATTATAGTTTGTTTTTACTAAAGTGCATGTCCTGCAGCCATAATGTTCATTTGCAAGATGGGTGTTCGTGATCATCGTGGCTGTTATCCTGTAGTAAACGATCACTCATCAAAAGTACTCATTTTCTTTTAGTTGGTCAATACGCGCGCATACTATATTCTTAACCAGTCAGTGGACCAGTTATCCACATGTTTATTGTGAGGAGTGGTTCTGTGTTACCCCTCATTTTGTTGAGTTCATGTTATGTGAAGTCAGATGTCAGGGAGGAGTTTTTCTTTTTTTCGTTATTGTTTTTATGCACATTTTCTCAGTTATTAAATCACGTTTATTTTACTTGTTATTCACTTATTTCTTAATTATAGTTTTTCATATGATCCTTCTATCCGTAGAGCATGTTGTTTTTGTGAACTTTATTTAAGCAGTTCACAGGACTGAACGCGACCCCGAAAACTGAATCTTGTCATTAACACTGCTTTAGAGAAGGGTACAATATAAAATGTGGTTTACTTATATTTTGCAATTTTTACATGCAGAAAAATGAAATAATTTTCGTAACATTATAATTGGCCTTGATAGTGGTGGTAGAGTAGTCATCCGATTTTTTGAACAAAGGAGCTGATAACCAAGGTGTCCCTAGACCCTAAACGTAGATCAACAAGAACGTGAGCTATGTGATTGTGCTGCACCAAAATAGTTGGATTTTTCCCCCTATTTTTTACAGATTGTCCCGACTAACTTAAGCCGAAAATTGTCTTAAATCCCGTGCATCAAAACAATTTGTATGAGCATGCGCTTCCTGCTGTGTCATTGCAATGTTTAGGGCGATCGAGCGGGCCACTGTCTGTGAGAAACGGTCCGTTATTTGGATCGTGGCAGCAAGAAACATGTGGCGTGCCTGGCTCCAGTACAATGAGTGATATCAAAGTTCATAAATGGATGAAATTGTTCAAAGGTGCATGGAAGAAATTACGTGATAAGCTGAGCTCTGACTGGTCATCTGTAATCAGCGACGATTTGTGCGTATGACAGACGCCAAAACCCATGAAGATGGACGATTTAGAATTTCCACCCTGTCATTGGTTTCCTCGCAAGTTTCAACTGCAGTTGTGGAATAGGTTACCTTGCAGGCGAAATACATTAATGAGGAGGGTACGCTGCGACAAGTGTTTGAATAAACATGAACATTACGCGTAATAATACTTAATGACCCAGAGAATCAGGTAAAAAGTTAGTTCGTTGGTGTCGTTTTAAGGGACGGAACAGCGAGGTCACCTGGCCCTTCCGGTAAAAACAAAATTATGCATATTTGGCAGTTTAGATTTTGATTCATGGCACTCGACTTATTTTACTTGTGTTATCAAATGAAGTTAACTTATTACAGAATTTGGCAGCTATGACCCTAGGACTCTTGCAGGTAAATCAATGTATTTCCCTTCAAGTACCTACTGTACATATGCACGAGGGCGATTCAATTAGACAACAAGACATTTCTAATATAGCGACAGTTTATCCACTGTATAACTTTAGTACAGAATATATTTATACAGTCTCTCCATACTTGTCCTAGCACTTCTTCCAATAGTACGCCATATAGAAGAAATCAGTGTAATTTGTCCGATGCATGATTTGCCAGATCGTCGAATTGTGTCATCATTTGGGAATAATATCCCAGCCAGGTGTTTTTTCAATGGTCCAAAGGTGCTGCCCCCTGCTGTTAACACCGTACTCCTTGGCTAGATGCAATGCACTTCAGCTGTTAAGATGCACTTAAGATGCTTCACCTCTCTGTCTAACCGTGTTTCACCTCGAGGAATTGGAGTTTTAAGGGGAGGAACAGCGAGGTCATCTGCCAAGTGTTTCACCTAGCCCTGCAGTTACACAACAGGTGAGATATATCGATCGCATGGCCTGGTGGAAGATTTGAGTGAAGTAGGAAATTATAGGATGTCTCATAAGTAATGTCATTTTTTAAGTTTGGTGTTTTATAAGTAGAATTTGTTTTCTTTCGTTCGGAAATGTTATTTACAGGAGGCGGTGTCTAGAATGACGTATATTGCGAGAATGTATCAGTTGTCAGTTGTTGATACACAACCACAAATGGAACGTACGAAGTTGGAGGTTAGGGTCCTTCTAAAGCACTATTGGAAACAAGATTACAAAGCTGCTACCGCAGCTCGAAGAATATGTGATGTGGAAGGAGAAGGAGTCGTTACTGAGCGCATGGCACAACGATGGTTCCAACGTTTCAACATTGGCGAATAAAACACTACAGATTTACCTAAACTACAGGATATTGAGAATACACACAGAGATTTGGAAGAAAATCCGCAAAGAACTACTCATAGGCTGACAGAAGAACTTGGTACATGAAAAGATATCATACATCGCTGATTAAGAAACTTGGAAAATCAAACAGAAGCTGTAGATCTGTACCTCGTGAATTGACCCCTGAATAGGCTCAACGTAGAGTGGATATCTGTCGTCAGCTTATCGGTAACCCCATGGATGATAGATTCATGAGGTGAATTGCCACATGTGACGAAAAATGGGTCTATTACCGCAACGCTGACGCCTAGAAACAGTGGCTTGGTCCCCATCAACCTGCCAAAGTCATCGCTAAAAGGATCGGTCCGGCCCCAAAGTGATGATGTGTGTCTGATGGAATTTTGAAGGAGTGATTCACTGGTACGTTGTTCCAAACGGGCGTGCTTTATTCTCAACAACTGGAACGAGTTCATGAAATTTTGAGACGGAGATACCATTAGTTAACCGAAATAGAGTTCTTTTGCAGCAGGACAATGCGAGACCTCAGATTGCACGAGCAACCATGTCAACAATTCAGGAATTTGGAGGATTCGATCTGCTACCACATCCAGCAAATAGACCTGATCTTGCGCCTTCAGATTACCATCTCTTTCGATCCATGACCCATTCCTTGCGTGGAAGGAATTTCGAAAATATTGAAGCAGTGGAAGTGGGTCTCGCCGAATTCCTCGCATCAAAACCCAGAGATAATAAACCTCGCTGAAAGATAACTGGAGACCATAGAATTAGATGGTCTCTACTGTGAAGAATAGTTTAATTTCTTTTCAGAAAACTTTCCAAATAAAATTTTCATTAAAAAACGACATTACTTATGAGACACCTGCTGTAATATAGACTACACGTGGGAGGTGTTGTTACCAATTCATTGAACCACCAACGTATTAATCATCAACACTTCCATCAAAGCGGATATGAACCTCATATCCAGTATAATTCTAAATATTTATATATATCTGGAGATACAATTGCAAGAAATATTGTGAAGGAGTACAAAATGCGAGCATTTAAAGCTTGTACTCTTTTATAATTCTGTTTGTAATGTAACTCACAGCTTTCCATTTGTAATTTGCACTCTTGCGTATCATGTGGGTATATCATGAAGTTCATGGCGCATGATAGGGTGAGAGTCAACCTGTAACATCAAAACACAATATTGGCTGTTCAAATTAGGAACATATAGGTTAAATGAACTCTACGGCAATGTTCGATAGCAAAATAGTCATTATGAACAATCGCTTGGATGGAATTGACTGACGGTTAATTGAGTACCGGTACATTTGAAACATTTGTTATAGAAAAGCACAACTAATATGACATAAATAGCCTACATATTTCAGATAATATTGTTAAAAGAGCTTCCTCCACCCATGTGCTCACATTGTTAGTGACTGTACAAAAAGAAAAGGAATAACGTAAGAACATTTACTTCAACTAAATGTTTCTGAGCAATTTGTTTGGAACAAGGGAGTTTACAGCAAAATGGGAGAGTAATTTCAGTATTATTATTCGCCACTGACCGTCATTACACGCTGACCACGATTTTCCGTTTTCCCCTACGAGATCTAGCCGGAAGCACTGTACAAAAGTTTGCAAAAATAACAAATATAGCTTAACTTATAACATTTCCTTTTGGCATGTTGAACATCGAACATAGCAGCTACAAGTCACTACTGCAGCACACACGGTATGTGTTGCCAGATTTCTGTTACCAGAAGGAAAACAGCATACACTTCTCTTGGACAAGGCCACTATAACGAAGACATGGAGTTTGGGGATGCTCTCTTGAGAGGTGGAACATGTCTTCCATCAGCAGCAGCGGTATTCAGTCATGTTTGGTGAAAGTACGTGTCTTTCCCCAGGTGTGGTCTCCAAGATATGAATACAGGTTTCACTACAACTGTTGATGAGGGCTTTATGCTACGGGGTGATAGTGTTCGATAATGGTTGATAAGTGTTTTTGGGTGCATGGCTGTAGCTGCCATATTATTCGCACATTCATGGAGCATCTTGAAGAGAGAAATTACAGTAGTAACCAGCCCAACCCTCCTGTGACCCTGTAGGTAAGAGTGAGACACAATCACCTCAGTGGCTCTCCGAAAAGAGGTGCTGCTAGCAAGTACCGTATAGGTTCTCCCTGAACGTTTGTTGTTGATCAGCAACTGTTTACGCCTCCCTTGTTTCTTTCCATATGTGCCACATAGTAATTCGTCCAACTCCAACAAACAGTTGTGTACTGTATGCTGTTGGTAGAAACTTCTAGGGTGCAGAATATACGATACCAATAATTTCAAAACGATTCAAGTGATGCAAGGTAGGTACAACTATCAAAACTCCGAGCATTCTACAGTAATTGCAGATCCCAACAACTCCTCTACCTATGCACCTCTGTTGGTTAACCCCTTATGCGGTTGAGACTATCTCTCTTGTTCTTTTAAAACATGGGTAATCAAAACTATGCTTGAAAAGAGAGGTGCCATTAAACGGCACATAAGGTTATACATTAATGCTAGTCGGAACTTACTCCGGATTATTTGGAAGAACCTCTCTAATTTTTGCTAACATGAGATTTGAACCCTTGGTATGTCAAGCTCGGAAGCAGTAATAGCCATTTTGAAGTATATTGTTTTAAGATATAACGACGAAGTATATCTTCTCACCGTTAATTATTGCGAGGATCGTCGGTGACACTGAGTTAATGGGAATCAAAGTAAGTGTCAGTATCCCGAGACGATATTTATCAATGTAGAAATTCTTCAACCAAAAGTGACTCCATACGACTTCATGAAATAAGGTCGACCTTTGATAGGTTACTGTATGCACACATGACTGTTCTTACCAAGTGCTAATTATAACACATCATCTTGAAACACATTTTCACTTTACACCACCACTTTCAGATGTCAGCAAGTAATGACGGGCAGGGGGTACCCTAATCTTAAGTGCTCACGTGACCGGTATTGCTCACTGGTCGGCGTTACTACTGCTAGTTTACTTACTTGACCATGTAAAGTATCGTCTTGTCTTTATAGAGCCACATGTAGTGGTTGGGGATGGTCATGGTCTGGAATGTAACGGCCTTCGCGTTTTTAAAGAACGAATCCGGTCTCCACATATTCTTCAACCAGTCCACCTCAAGTAACCTAAGGGAAAATGATCATGTGTAAGAGTCAAGATATTAATTTTTCATACCTTCAAATGAACCATTTTTCTAAAATGCAACAAAGCGATAATTCAAGGGAAAGTAACTGATCGATGAGGTCTAAATCGGGTCTCAGAAAGGATGAATGTAGTCAGGGAAGATATTTAATTTCATATAGTAGGGCGTTCGATACGTATTGACAACACTGTTGTCAATCAACGATCCAAGTGGTAACTCTTGTAATCTTGTAGTTTATTAAAACTCAGCAATCTTTCTAGGTTTGTGCCGTGTCTTGTGTGGGGTTTCGCCTAGGACAGCAAGCTGGCTCATCAGCGGGCTCCTGGTGTTCGCGCCCGGACCCCCACAGGAGTAGCGAACTGCGCGCTACCTCCCTTTTTATGAAGTGTCCTAGCTGATAGTTGAGAATACATTAACTGTTTCTCACATTCAGTAATACCGCCCTAAAAAGATGTTCACTAGATATGAACAAAAGTGCTTCATATAAATCCAAGTTGCAAGAGGAAAAAGTGTAACTCAGTGCTTTAGAGCAATGCAAGAAGCTTGCGGGAGAGAACTACCTAGGTATTGCAAGATGGGTGGAAGCCTTCCGTCAAGGAAGAGAGGAATGTCAACACAGAGCACGTGCTGGTAGACCCGTTGCTGCAACTGACGATCTCCATGTTACGGCTGTAAGGGTATTATTGGAAAAAGACAGGCGCTGGACATGTGTGGAGATTTCCAAGGAACTTCGTATTGCAGCATCGTCTGTCCATCACATTTTAAGAAAAAGAAGCTGAAGATGCGGAAAGTTTTTGCCCACTGGTTTCCGCACACTCAAACCGAAATTGGAAAGCGGCAGCGAATGGAGACAGCAAGAATGCATTTGGAGCGATATGAATATGAAGGCGAGGCCTTTCTTCGTCGCTTTATCACAATCGATGAGACATGGGACCGTTCGTATACACCTGAGCTGAAACGACAATCAAGCGATTGGCGACATACAGAATCACCACGCCCAAAAGGATGCCGAGCATTGCAGGATCCTTTGAAACTGATGATTATTGTGTGTTATGATAATGAAGGCATAATCTTGGTACATACTGTACCTCATGGTATAAAAGTAAATGCAGACTACTTCTTGCGTTACTAGGAACATCATTTGCGCCCAGCATGGCGTCGTAAACGCCCCCAAGCCATTGGGAGTCCAATTGTGTTACATGACGATGCTCATTGAGTGGACCTGGGAAGTACTCACCAAATTCTCCTGACATGAACCCTTGTGATTATGAATTATCCTCAAATATCAAAGAACCTCCAAGAGGCGTTCGATTTCGATCATTTGTTGACAAACAGAGAGCTAGATCGATCAGTGTGAGAAATATTCAGAAATGGTGATGTAGATGGAGTGCGTCGTCATCCAAGGATTTGGCAACGCATTGTTGACATGGCAGGAGACCATAAACGAAGTTCGTTATGTCAAAATTAACCAAAATATTCTTTGTAATGTTTTAGCAATGCTGCCATTATTTATCGAATGCACTAGTAAAAATCATGCCCATTGGTGGCAGAAAAAGTGAGCCGACACTGTTTGATATTAGAAGCAGTAACCCATGGCATAAAACGAAGGTAATGCGGCTGAGAGGGATGTGACGTTGGCCACGCGTGCCTCCCCCCCCCCCCCTCCTCCCCCCCCCCTCCTCCCCCCCCCCCTCCTCTCCCCCCCCCCCCCTCACCACCGATCGCAGGCTATAAGCTGGATGGCATTAGTTCTCTGGGCCCTTCCGCGAGTTATTATTTTATACATTGCAGTTGTGCATTGAGTCCTGCTGCTAACTCAAGTAAATAATCCCATAAATAAATTAAGTTGCTTCCTCGCGCTTAAGTTAATTTAACTTATAATTTTGAAGAGTACTTCATTCACTTGTTTGTGAATCCATTCATTCCTTGATCTTTAATTTATTTACTCGCATTATCCTACTCTTAAATATGTTTACATTCTTCGATGAAGACTCTGCAACAACTTCAGGGTGACATATAATAATAAGAATAAGAATAAGAACTGCCGGTCCCAAGCCCAGGGCCTCATCTCGTAAGTGATGAGGAAGGAGGAGGGGGAGGAGTAACACCTCGTTAAAAAAAACTGGGTCCATCTGGCTCCGGATGGTAGTACCCTGTAAGGCCCCCTGCCTAGGGTTACTAGGTGGAAATTGGTCAACGGTCCTGATGGCGGAAGAGGAATCTAAGATTCCCAACGATGTATGGAGCGGAAGAACCATGTGGTTTCCCCACCAATAAAGAACTCTAAATCCAAAAGCGTTTGTTCCCAGATTGGGCGGATTATGGTCAGCGTCTGTCCACCAAGTGGTGCGGCTGTAAACATGCTCCGGGAACTAACAATCCTTGGTTCTAACAAACCTAGTGGATAACCACTAGACCCCATTTCTTACAAGTAACCATGGCGCGTGGAAATAATAACAACACCCCAGGTGGTAACCAATCCACCCGTCAACAGGCGGCACCTTGGCATTCGGACTCTGGGGGATCCGAGCTACCACAGCCACAGAGAAAATCGGAGTTCTCTGGCAAACTTCCACATAAGGCACCAACATACATAGGCACTCTAAATATCAACACTCTCATACAGCCTGGAAAGTTACACAATCTAGTGACAGAACTCGATAGATAGAAGCTTCTAATCCTCGCGCTGCAGGAGACACGTATCACAGATGAAGACACCATGGACTACGGCAATTACCGCATGTTTGAGAGCAAGACTGACTGGCGCGTTGCCAAAGGCGCTCCACTTCTGGGGATGGCCTTCATGGTGTACAAGACCATAGTCGAATCAGAAGAAGTTACTCCAGCAAACAACAGATTGATGACCATGCGCTTCCGGTGCGCCAACAAAAAATACACACTGAACAACGCACACGCCCCCACTAACCAAAGTAACAAGAGCGATCGACAGTCCGAAGAAAAATTCTGGTCGACCCTTGACAGAGTGATGTCCAAAGTCCCTAGGGATGACGTCAAACTCCTCATGGGCGACTTCAATGCATAGATCGGTGGAGAAAAGATGTACAGGAAAACAGTCGGAAATTACACTGCATACAAATTCACAAATAAAAATGGCACACGACTCATAGAACTCTGCCAGCGGAATAACCTCAAGCTCATGTCAACATCTCTTAGAAAACACCCTAGAAAACAGAAAACCTGGCATTCTCCAGTCTAGCAGTTAGGTGAGTTCCAAATCGACCATGTGGCAATCTCATATCCAGTGCAGAAGGAGATTCATGATGTACAGGTACGCAGGGGAGCCAACATTGACTTTCACCATTACCTAACCCGCGTCAAGGTCAAGTTCACCCCAAAGACAACCTTCCGTAAGAAAACCCCCGTACCAAAATTTGACACAAAAAAGATCGCAGAGTCTGGAGTGAAGGAAGCCTGGGAAAAAGAACATGCAAATGACTGGCAAAATGTCCACCGAAAAGTCATAGAAACAGCACAAGCTCTCATTCTTTTGTAGAAGAATTCCAAACATCCTGGTGGGATGTTGATTGTGAGAATGCACTCATTGCCAGGAAATTGGCATATCAGAAATACAACGGTAAAAAATCCCCAGAAAATGTACAGACTTTCCATGAAACACGAAAAACAACCACAAAAATTATCAGACAATCCAAGAGGAGATACCTGAGGGAACAGCTGGACTCCACTGAGGATAACTTCCGTAACTACAACGTAAGGGACTTCTACACAACTTTGCAGGACACACCAGAGGGTACACACCATCAAACCTTTGCTTCTGAAAATCTGATGGAAAATTAGCACTAACGAATAAGGAGAATTGCAAGGTGATGGCACAATACTTCTCAGAACTTCTCAACTGTCCAGAACCAATGGAGAGTTTCCCAGAGGAAGAACCTACTGTCAAGAACGCAGACTCATTACCTCCGACACATGAGAAAGTTCACAGGCACACACTCAAACTCAAAAACAACAGGACATCTGGTGAAGACGGCATAGTGTCCGAAATACTGAAAAACCTTGGGCCACACTCACTTAGTGAACTCACGCATATTATCACTGATATCTGGACATCAGAAAAGCTACCAGATGAGTGAAAATATGCAATGATCCACCCATTACACAAAAAAGGCAACCGCACTGATGTGAACAATTACAGGGGCATTTCACTATTTCAAATTACGTACAAGATTCTCTCAGCGTGCCTACTCCAAAGGACTCAGGACCAGCTGTAACAAAGGATTGGCGAGTACCAGGCAGGATTTCGTCCTGGTCGCTCCTGCGCGGAACAAATCTTCAACCTAAATACTATATTGAAAATCAAAGCCCTCAGGAATACTCCAGTTATATGTACCTTCGTTGACTTCGAGAAGGCATATGACTCCATTGATCGTCAGTCATTGTTCAACATCTTACAGGAGCAAGGATTGGACAGCAAGATCTTTCGATTGATCAAACAGACACTGACAGACACGACATCAAAAGTGACATTCATGGGAGGAATCTCAGAACCACTTCAGATCAATACAGGTGTTCGCCAAGGTGACGGGCTCTCTCAGCTCCTCTTCAACCTAGTGCTGAACAAAGTTATCGTGGAATGGGAGAAAGAGCTGAGATTTCAAGGTTAGTGGAGGCCAGAGCGACTAGGACGACCAAAGTACGAACTGGAGGTTGGCTGTCTAGCCTTCGCGGATGATCTGGCACTACTCCCAGATAACGAAACCACATCAATCAGACAGATAAAAGTACTCCAAGAGTGCACCGAAAAAGTAGGACTAGAGATCTCGTTCCAAGAGACAGATTTTTTCTGTACGAAATTCGACATACAGAATTTAAACACGAAATATGGCAAGATCAATAGAGTCGCCCACTTCAAATACCTAGGTGAAGTGCTTGAACCAAGGGGAAAAGAGAAAATCGCGCAGAACACTAGGTTAATGAAAATGAAGAGAGCCTTATACAATACACAGGATCTCTACGACAAAAAATGTCTGTACACATTCACTAAACTTCATTACAACACGGTTATTAAACCTGAGGTGCTTTATGCTAGTAAGACATTGACGTTACACACTAAGGGCGACTTGGAAAAATTCCTCACAGAGGAAAGAAAAGCAATAAGGAAAATAATTGGACCAAAGCACACAGATGAAGGATACAGGCTTCACTCCAGAGACACCACAGAGAAATTGTCCAACCTCGCCACAGACATCAGAAAGAGGCGACTAAAATTTTACGGCCACATCAGCAGACTCCCACAAACCAGACTCACCAACAAAATTCTTAGATACATACAGCGGCTCAAGATTACTACACCCTGGATGATGCAAGTCAAAATTCATCTAGTTAAAGCACAGGTCGACCCAGAAGACGTCATAGACAAAAGCGTATTTAGGCACAAAGTATACAAGTGGGAAGTGTTGTCAGAGAGAGCAGCACCTACAGCTCAAAGACCAAAGTGGACCGAAGAAAGGAAGAGTGCATTTAGTGCACGAATGAAAGAGTTCTGGAAAGACAGGAAGAACAAAAAGTCATGATTACTTCGCGTGGTCTAATAGGTCTGTAACGTGTGAAATACATAAAATAATAATAATTCACTCAATCAATTCCATTTAACACGGTTGTGTCTTTCAGCGTCCATTCTAGTCAGCGGGCCTGTGTTTCTGAACAAGTCAACTCCACGATACCCTATTTGCAGTTAGTACTGTGGCATCCTCTCTCCTTGAAATCGTTCAACACTGAAAGTAATCATCGCCTCCTTGATCTACCTCTGCATCTCTTACTCCCTATAGTGGACTTCATCAATCTGTAGGTAACCTCTCTTACCCCAATCTCATCACATGAACCCACCATCTGAGCCTGTAACGTAGTATTCCTAACTTAGCTTTTATCTCTTCATTACGAGTACCCTACTGCCATTGCCCCCATCTGTTTGTCCCAGCAGCCATTTTTGCTACCTTCATTTCAGTTACCTCTAGCTTATGTATAAGATATCCGGAATCTTTCCAGCTCTCACTCCCATACAGCAAGGTTGATCTAAATAATCGGTTAAGTAGGGAAAATTACCTTCCTACGCTAACCTTTTTATTGAAGAATACAGGAGATCTCAACTGAGAAATTACTGCATTGGCATTGCTTACGGTTTGTTTGCTAGCGAGAGCTTAACCCTTTATAGGACAAACATATCTTTCATTTTTATGTGCTTTTACATTTTGATTTATTTTTATTATTATAATTATATTAATAATGTTATTCTAATTTTAATGTTTATACATTTATTTTTAATTTTCAATCTTAGATTTAATTTTGACATGTTCATTGAATTAATTAATTAACTAATTTCGAATTGATTCTTACAATTATTTTCATTTTTTGATATTTGTATTCATTATTTTAATGTTTATATTCCTATTATTATTGTAATTTTATATTTTGTAAACCTCCGGTCTGATACCTGAGACGTACAGGGAGAGGGAGTATGACGTCACGTCACTCGGGCAGGTATCCAGTGAGACGGAATGCATTTATGTGCACACGTGGTGTTAAATGTGTTCTATGTGATTTTTACACTTAAATTGTTAATGTTTTTAGTTTATTTTTATTTTTTAATTTTATTGAACACATTACGTCAAGTAGATAGACTACGCAGCTATATTTGATTTTTAGAAACACAAGCACTTTGGCATGAAAATTCTCCGAAATGTGGCTAAAAGATTCAACTATCAGCATCTTTGAAAGCATAAACTGTCCTCATGACAGGTGGTTAAAGGGTTGAGTGCAGCAATAACAACGTCCCGTTTTGTACAGTATCTTTACGCATTTAATCATTTATCCGATGCTCTCGCAAATGCCTCTCATGATGTTGATCATGAACAGAGGATCGTCCCGATTTTCATTCGCAGTGACTGGCAACCCTAGACTACTTGCAGCCTGCCTTGAAGCTGTACTGGGTGGCACGAGTTCAATGTGGTGAATTCCACTGCCTTCAACATCAGTATTTCTGCTTCCTTTTGTGTCAGACAGTCCCTTAACTGATTTAAGGAGGCTCAGTCAGTTCTGTTCAAGAGCCTCATCCGTGGCCGTCGCCGAGAATCGAACCTGGAACCAGACCCAGCAGGTGGTCTCCGACCATTTAGGATTAGAATGATCATTGAATGTATTACATCACAAACATTTGCTGCAGGTTACCACATGCTGATGAGGTCGCAACATTCCTATGGGATGAGAACTGAATGATTTTGGAGAAATATTTGATTGAAACCATCAGGGAAATCTGGGCCTCCACTTAATCTAGCACAATTTTCGTGGCAACGATTGAGCCTTGAATGCTTAGGATTACGTTGCTTTCCCTTGACCAGACACCAGTGGTCGGACCCTTACCTGTACTCCGAGGTCATGTTTTCCGGCAGCCTCAGGCGATGGTCTTTCCACATCTGAGCAAAAAATATGTCTGCAGCGTAGGTCTGAAAAAGAAAAAGCAAACTTACCGTTAATTTGAGGTGAACAAATATGAGTATACAATATTAGTTTCAGCTCTAGCAAACATATCCTGAGCACATTGGGAGCTGGAAGATAGTCAAACATCAGAAACAATTTGTTGGCAGCCACGAGAATAATTTATGATGAATACAATTCGTTCATAGATCTGAAATTACATTTTTGACAGCATTGACCTTCAATGGTGCATTAGGTGTTTTGCCATGCCGAAAGAAATTCGCCGTGCCGTACCTAATATGTACAGTATAACACCATACATTTAAGGGAAAATTTAATTAAGAGTTACCACCGCATACAGACAGATAATGCTAATTGTGCAGGATTTCTTTCAAAGTATTATTCCTACAGGGTCATTCACTCAAAGTGAAGAGTGAAGGGTGGAGAGTGGAGAGTCGGACGAGCACATGGGAACTCACTGAGCTTGGGGTCGAGAGAACGCCTGTACGAATCGCATGTAAATAACACGAAATTATTGTTGAGGGAAGTTTATATACTGTCTTCTCTGTGTGTTGGCAACAGTGCTATGCATTTGTAGTGATTCATTTGCTCGTGGTTATTGTTAATAAAGGCGGGTAGCAGTTTAGACTAGGCTATGACTTGTGGATATTCTTGTTACGGGTGATATTTTGGAGAACAGGGAATTTGTGTTTGTTTATTGTTGCAGACCATTCAATTAATACCTCATCAGTTGTTTCTGTCATAGAACTATACTAATTACTTTATAACCGTAATGGGGAAAAGAAATGATCTTGCACCCAGGAAAAAGGCTGCCATTTCAGCGTTACTTGAGCATAGTGATTGTTCACAGCGTGAAATAGCCCGAAAAGTGGGTACCGTATATCTCAAGCATCTGTGAGTCTAGTAAAGAAAAAATTAGAAAGTAGGAAAGGTTTAGAGTGTCGACGTGTTGTAATCTGCGCTGCACATAGGAAGACATCGCCAAGTGAAGACCTAAAAATAGTGAAGGAAAATTGGAAAAAGTCTATTAATCATGTAACTAGTGAACTCAATACCAGTGGTGTGATGGTGTCTGATAGAACTGTGCGTAGAAGATTGTATGAACAGGGCTACAAGTGCCATCGTCCATCTAAAAAGCCCTTACTCACTGCTGCCATGATGAAGAAGTGGCTCATGTGGGCAAGACAGTACAAATCATTCACGGTGGAAGACTGGAAAAGGGTAAGTATTACGCATTAACATCCAAAAATGTTCCAAATTGTGTTTTTATATCGTCTTGTTGAATTATATGCCTTTACAACATCAGACACTTTCTTTCTCAGGTGTGCTTCTCTGATGAATCAACTTTCCAATGCCTGATGGACAAAGCAAAATTCATACGACGGAAGACAGACGAGAAACTGGACTCCTCATGCATTGTTAGAACTGTAAAGCATCCGATATCTATTATGGGGTGGTCAGTGATATCATAAAGGGGTTGTGGTCGCCTTTACATTGTTGAAGGAACCATGAAACAAGACCAGTATATCAGTGTGCTAGAGAAAAGGCTCATTCCTCAGTTGAGAGAATGGTTCCCAAACGGTGAAGACTATATTTTTTATGCAAGATGGGGCACCTTGCCATAAAGCAAAAGGAGTAAAAGCCTTCCTACTACAGAAAAACATCGAACTTCTGACTTAAACCCCATCGAGAATGTGAAAAGAGAGATTGCCAAAGAACTCATTACAACCAAAATCAGATTAATTGAGAAACTTATCCAAGTGTGGTATCACCATCCCAGGATCCAAGAAGTTGTCCAGTGCTGCACTGAAAGTATGCCGCGGAGAATTGAGGCCGTAATCAAAGCAAAGGAGGACATACAAAATACTAGCAGTTTACAGTAAGCAGCGTACAACTGAATTGTGTGCTATTTTCCTGACTAAAAGATTGTTAAAACTGTTACAAGTACTCACAGTATATGTAGTTATCTGTATGTAGATACTTTAGTCGATGATCATCAGTTTTCATTGCGAAATAGCCATAAATAAAATCAAAATTTACAAAACCTTCAAGCGATTATATTACTGTGGCCAGGTACTGTAGCTGTATGCCTCTCACCAAGGTGGTCCGGGTTCGATTCCCGGTCAATGCATGTGAGATTTTCGAAGTGAAATGCCATGTCCTGTGGTTCGTATTCCACGTAAAAAGGAGGTCCCATGGCTCATAATCTCAAGATTAACGGTCACGTTAAACTACAAGCTTCCTTCCTTCCATCTTTTCGATCTAAATTGCATTTTGCGAGTATTTTCAGCCTCAATTGCCTTTTGTACGGATTGACAATCTAAATTGCTTTTTAGTAGCAGGAGCAGGACATTTCAGTGAGTATTTTTAATTTCAATTGCATTTTGTAAGAATTTCGACTCTACATTGCATTTTGCGAGTATTTTGAACCTAACCTACATTCTATGCGTGTTTTTCAATCTATTCCTTTTGTGAGTCGTTTCAATCTGAGTTCAGTTTTGTAAGTAATTTCCGACTCACTTAATTTTCATCATGATTTCCTTTTCATTGGCATTTTTGCTATCACCCAGACCATTAGGGCCTGGAGAATAAGTTCTGCCCTAAAACTTCCCCATACGGGAGAACGGTAACGCATCAGGCGAAAGCCTGGACAAAATAACTACTGTGGTCAAGAAAATTAGACTGAGGCGGTGCGGGGTAGTGGGCATGAAATACGTGACTAGAAAACCAATATAGGTAACAATACATTAACAATTTTTATTTCTAATAATAAATTTATAATGAATAAACCAATTGCACTTAAGTGCTTATCACAGAAATGAACAATTATAAATGGAGCAAAAGTGTGAGGGCCTGATGACAGAAACCCAGATTAAAGAAATATCAATGAAACAAGCTTGTTTAATTGAAGAGAAGTTGAGCTTAACACATAAAAATGCACTTTATAAAAAGAGAGAACCATGAAACTGATTAAGAGTATAAAATGATTAGTATAATTTAAATGCTTCATAAAATTAAACTTATCTTTGAAGAGCCAGCTCCTTAAAAGTTCCAGCTAGCAAAATGTTGATTTAAAAGTCCTCACGGTTTCTTCAGAAGGAGGCGTACATGGCCTAGAGATATGTATACCATTGATAAAAAATGTCAACTTTCTCTTCTTTTCTTGCGAAGGAATGACATTTATAGCTTCCAAGTGATGATCCAGCAGTATTTCGAAATACGAATCCAAGTATCCTCTCTAAGGTGAAGGTGAAAAGTACAACAGCTGGCAATTATTCTTGCCATCTTGAGCAATACGTCATGGTGCAGATCTTGTGACGTAGCTGCTAGGTAGCGTAGAGACTAGCGATGGTGTCATGAGATGCAGTAGCGGTGACCAGCAGGTTGAAGTGATCAGAAGTGATGATTGATCAGAAGTGGTAAAGAACGCCAGCAAGTGGCGTCTTAAATTGGGATCATGGAACCCTCTCGAAGCTGGAGATCGCCCGACCAGACAAAAACCTGCCATTGGTCGAACGAAAGTCAGGGTGACGTCAGTCGGCACTACTCAGCGGCCAGCGGATCAACCAGTAGATGCCCTGTATGTCGGGAGTGAGGACGCTTGAGGTAGCGAGCGACTGGAACACTCGAGGTGAGAACTATAATATCTATGAATAAGTGATTGATAACAAGATTATGCATAAGGTTTAAGCAATTAATACGTTTACAAGGAAATAATTACCATTCGGGGATCTCGGTAACAATAAACAAAATTTGACCGACAAATGGGCCAAGCTAACCATTGAAAGTATCACAAAAGTGATCAGGGGCCGATAACTTTGACGTTAGGCCCCTTAAAATAACAATTATCATCATCATCATCATCATCAACAACATCTGAGACTTGTTCTCAAACAAAACTGTCGCTCCGGTGGCATCGACCAAAAGTGAAAGCTTCCATGATGATCGCCACATACATGGAAAAAGCGACTCATCAATGCGGTCTCATCATGAGGAAAATTGTTCTTCGTCGCATGGCAATGCATCTGGATGACAGCACTCAACGGTTAGCGGCAACAGAAGGCGTAGGGCATCACACTGTGTGGAACATTTTACGGGAACAACAGCTTCGTCCATATCCTCTTCAGCACGTAGGCCTACTGTATATGCATAACAGAGACTGATTTCCAACCACGCTTGGAGTTTTGCTCATGGATTCAGCGCAGGTGTGTTTATGACCATTACTTTGTACAAACTGTGTTGTTTATAGATTATGGATAGTATGCCCGATTTTCACAATACACATCACTAGGCCGAAGAGCATTCACGTCGGTCCAGTTACGCTATCAGCAACAATTCAGTATTAATATCTGAGCAGGAAAATTCGGCCTGCATATAGGGTACTATCTGCGCGCTTGACAAGTCAGACGAACAGTCACATTCTGCTGAACTATTCGAGGATGCCCCGCTGGATCTGGTATGTCATGCATGACGAGCCGCCACCACACTGAAGACTATCTGGATGAGCGGTTCCTGCACAGATGGAAAAGCCATGCACAACCAATCGTCTGGCTTTCACGCTCTTACGAGGGGAGTATTATATTGTTTTACACTTCATTTTTGTCTACCCAAAATGAAGTACATGACACACCAGTTGTTACGTCCACCTTCTCAACATAATCTCCTTGTAACTTTATGCACTTTTGCCATCTTTGTGTCAGTCTCTCCAGACCTTCCTGAAGCCATTCTTTCGGAGTGCTGTGTACGCATGCCTTGACAGCTGTGTCCAGTTCTGAAAAATCCACAAAACGACAACCACGCAGAGGTTTCTTCATGTTCCCGAACAGGTGATAATCACTTGGTGCCAAGTCGGGAGAGTATGGTGGGTTTGTCAGCACCGTGAATCCCATTTGATCAATGGCAGCTGTGGTTTCTCGGCTAGTGTGAGGGCGGGCATTGTCATGTTGCAGAAGCACACCCTTAGCCCATTTTCCTCGCAGCTTAGTTAGAAAAGCACGACGTAAGCGCTTATAGGTTGCCACATATGGTGCGCTATTAATCGTGGTGCCCAATTCCAGCCAGTCAATAAGAATGATGCCCTTTGTTTCCCAGAACACTGTCGCCATTCGCTTGCCAACTGATGGCACTGTTCGACATTTCTTTGGCAGTGGACTGTTCCTATGTTTCCATTGCATCGATTGTTCTTTCGTTTGAGGCTCATGGTAATGGAGCCATGCCTCATCACCAGTTCAAAGCCTAGCCATGAAGTCGGCTGGATCTTGACCATGACGTTGCAAAAGTTCTTTACCCACGTCCACACGCCTCTGCTTTTGGTCTGCAGACAAGAGTCCAGACACCCACCGGGCTGACACCTTCCCCAACTGTAAGTGGCCGTGCACGATCGCCTGCAGGGTGTTGCGGCTAATTCCCGTGGCCTGTTCGACCCGGGCTGGTGTTGTCACTGTCACATTTCTTCCAGAACTGGTTCCCGTGTCCACCGATGTGCGCCCTGGTTTCCAACCTTCCACCCAGCTGTAAACTGTTTTCCGTGACGGAGCATGTTCTCCACAAACTGTCACCAAGCGCCGATGAATTTCTGCAGTGGTCGCGCCTTCTTTCCATAGGAACCAAGTCGTATAGCGCGCTCCCTCACAGTGGCTTTCCATGTTCTCTGCTCCTACGCTGACAGTGTTGTTATTAAATGGCTATGACGAGTGCATTCCTTGGCCTCGGTGCGTGTGCTGCTACCAAACGGTGTAGCAAGACACTAGTTACACGCCACCACCTTCAAAAGTGAAATGTGAACCATACCCGGACGTTCAAGAAATAAAGTGCAAAACAATACAGTACGCTCCGCGTATATCTCAGTCACCTGGGCCATTATCTGTGAGGGCATTCCAAGGACATTGTATATTCAACAGCCGTTACGGACAATGAAGTACTTCACCAATGTGAGGAACACGGTTGCCATGCCTGGAGTGACCAACACTCAATGAGGCGGCTGTTCAGACGTTCATCCACTTCTTGTAGAAAATAGTAGGCTATCCCAGCTGGTACACCAACCTGGCGATATATACTCGGCGTGGGATGTGCAAGGTATGGTCACTTCCAATACTTCCCGTACGAGGTTGGAAAGTCTGTGACACGTAAACGCACGACCGTAAGGTATATGCTTACTTCCTGCATACCGGATGAGTTAGCCGTGGTCGTTACGGCGTAGAAGCAGGCAGTCGCTCACATCCGGGAGGCGAAGAGGTTCGAATCCCCCCACCGGCAACCTTGAAGATGGTCTTCTATGGTTTCCCATCTTCCTTCCAGACAAATGCCGGAGTTGGTCCCTAACTATAGGCCACAGCCGCTACCCTCCAATTCCTCGTCCTAGCATTCACACTTTCCTCCCCAGACAACACTCCACACGCGACGGTACTTGTAGCTCACCGCATGGGTGTCCGCATAGAAGCAGCTACATACTCTGGCGAGCTGAACATGTCATCGGACACTCCCGGCACTAAAAGCCATACGCTAAAAAATAAAAATAAAAAAACCTTCATGCATGGAACAACCTGTAAATAGACTCGGCCCTTGCTTTCGAAAACTCGCTGTTGGCAACTCGGTGATCCGCTAAAAGTTTGGAAGGAAGTAGCTGAAGCATCACGTAACTTTGTTGTACCGAACAAATGGTTGCGAGGTCCATGTCCTTGAAAGATCCACGGATGAACTCGAAACTGTATTTGTTGAGAGGCATAGCTCAGATCGATTGCCCCTGAGCTCATTCAGCTGTGGGTTCGAACACCACCTATGTCATAGATATTTGTGCTGTGCGGTGTAGGCTATAAGTGTGTATGCAATTAATTTGGTCTCCAGTGTGCATTAATTCACTGGCTAAGTAGGAACCTATCCGACTCTCAATTTTCCGAAAGTATTCATTCTTCGTGTTGCAACAACGATTAACCACTGGAGAACGTACATTTTTCTTGTAATTATCGACCACGTATAATTGAGTAGCAGGATATTTAAACAGGGACACGTGGCAATTGAATGAAAGTGAACGTATGAGTAGTGTAAAACTCGCCAAGCACACGTGAACCACTACAATGTAGGGGTAAAAGGTATGTATATTGTCAATCCCCATAATTATTGCAAGTGTAATATTTATTTATTTTTGTATTTATTTAATAATTATTAGATACAACCATGAAAGGTCATTTTACACTAATGTTTTAAAATTTCAAATAATATTAACAAAAACAACAACAATAACAGGTAACAATTGGCAGTGATGGCAGCAAGGGACAAATCTCAGGAAAGACGCAGGGGTTGATTGGGGTAGTGGGTGATTAGGAGGGTGAGGGGGTAGGCATTGAGGATGAAAGGGATCTTCTAATGTTATGTCTGAATGTTCTATAGGGAGAGAATATGTCAATATTTGTAAGGGAGATGCTAAGGGTAGGTAGACGGTGGAAAATAGAGCGCTTCTGTACTTCAAGACGTGGGCGAGGTATGTGGTGTTAATGGTTCTGACGTGTTGAACGGGAGGGAACATGGAGTGGGAAGTAGCTTAAGAGCATGTTACATTTTGTGTAGCCATTCATAATTTTATGTAGGAAACACAGGTCAGTAAATTGTAGAAGGCTTCTCAGGTCGAGTACATTGAGCTGATTTGGAATGTCGGATTTGGCAAAGTGCCTTAGTGAAGGATTGCGAGCTTTGAATATTGATATGAAGAAATTAAAGACACTGTTCAATTTAGAAATATTGGTTATAGCCGAAGTAGACCAAATTGGAGAAGAGAAATCTAGGATAGGGAGAACATATGTTGTGAAGTCTACAATTGCAACAATAACACTGGTTAGCTGATAAATTCCACAAACTCCAAGTACATGAGCCTGATGACCACTAAGTTCCAAGTCACTAAATGAAACAATAGCAATACCAATTACAAAGCATCTAGCAGTTGGCGTTATTTCTGGCGTACCGTAATCTGTTACTGTTTCTCACTGGAACTCTATGACTCGCTAACAGCAGTAGAGCAAGTGAATGAAGAGAAAAGAATCAGTCAGTTTATCAATACTGCTGATTAGAGGAATACAAGACAAATTGCACTTGCTCCATTTGACATTCTTTATACTAGAAATAAAGGGAACTCATGTACTTACCATGGCATTTTCGTCGATGGAATCCAGCCCCATTACTGTGACGTGAAAATATACCACTGTTGGGGAGCCGTCCTTCTTTGGAGGACGCATTTTGTCATAAAGCTTGGGGTCTTCAGGCAGGATATCATTGAAAGTAAGACTAGTCGAAATCCTGAAACACAGAATTACATGTGTGTCCCAGTTTCCAACCGAGACGGAGAAAAGTTCGAATGCAAGTGTTTTCCAAAGATTAAATATTACAGCTTCCTTCTTTTAATTTCTTACTATAGCGTATCTATAACTAATTTTCTTGCATACGACTAATAAGTGCATAATTCTGAATTACATTTTAGTAATGAAATTCCGTTATGCTCTTATTTTCAAATACACAGCAGCAGCTTTTGCTTGCTGTGAAGCTGTTCTTGAACAGTGGCTGTAAGTTAGAATGACAGGAAAACACATAATTTGTTTGTCAGTGAAGTAATTTAACTACATTTTATAGGATAACAACTGAACCTTGGTGATATCGAGGGTCTCCCATACGTAGAGGCGTGATTAGAAGTTACAGACAGATATCCAAGAAGACGTGTAGTAGAGTCAAGTCTTTTAGGTAATGCGGGAAATGTTTGAAAAGTTAAATCGCGCTTAAAATTGTCATCAGATAAACACGTTTCCTCTTAGACTCGCAATACTAACTCCATCGTGCTGGATCCGTCTTCTTGTTTAGACTGACGGGTGGCGTCTTCAGATGCCGCGGAAATCTCTTCCAACGTCTCGCAGTCAATTAATCTGTAAGAGAGTAACAAGACTTCTACTTCAGTGTGCAGAAAATACTGTATAAATAGCTACTCAACTACGAATGTCTCCCAAGTTAGTTTGTACTGTAAGACAGTGGATGCCATTGAAGCACTTGTGCGGTAGAATTTCCGAGTTAGCTCGCTGTACGTAAGTGTTATGTTGGATTGCGTCGACCAGAAGCAATCAAGGTCTCAAGGGTAGCGCTCAGATTATTTGGAGAGTATAATTTTGATCAATAGCGCGTTCCAAATCTGAAACTAACGAACAGTTTTCAGTCACATGATTCGGATGGAGTCTGTCGGTGTTAAACTGTCCAGAGTGTTGGAGTATTTGCGAAATGTGTCCCATAAAAATATTCTGACACTTTTTTACTTAAGCATTTGGCGTAATTATTTAGGTACATCGATTCTGATTTCTCAGTGTTGTTCAACCATGTTGAAAGAGAAAGAATATTCTGAAGCCCTTCAGAAAGACAAATCTCCCTGGTGGATGTCACTCGAGATTTCAACTTGACGAGACGAATACTCTGCTGAAAAAGTTAAATAAAAAATGAACGATGTCGATTTAAATCAGATGATATCATATTATTCCACGTGTGGTATAGTGGATGTACTGACAATGGCTTCAACGTCGTCCGCCAGAAGATGGCGCTGTGGCATAGTTAGGACTGTGCCTTCTGTGCCCACTGCCAGAAGGATCATTGTCTGAGAGGTGCAACGTACATACAACTTTCGCTTCCATAATCTTTGGAAATACTACAAGCTTTAGTCACTTGCCACAGGAGCACTAGTGCAGCGTCTTTGCTGTGACTGGTTGTTGTAAGAGTGGGCAGGTGACCAGGTTGTGATTGGCAGTGGCCGCTAGCAAGTGACCAGATTGTTATTCATTCATTCATTTATTTGCAATGGGGGGTGTGTCCCCCGGTGGCAAATTGGATATACATAACAAATAAATAATTATACATAACAATTCAATAACTATTATACAACAATTAAACTGGAGTATTTACACAAATAGTCAGTCTTTTCTTAAACACACCTATATGTTTGGGAAAAGGCTCTAAGACTGCGGCAGGTAGAGAGTTCCAGTTATCAATGGCACGGTTTACAAAAGAATATTTACCATAATTGTTCGCTGTGGTCGGCCCTTAACTTTGAAAGGATGATCGCTCCTACCCATGTAAGTGGGCTTTCCCAATCGTTTGCTAAGCTCACCCCATGCTGGTTGATTTGTATACGTGTTGTACATAGCGCAGAGTCTAGATTTCATTCTCCTAGCCTCCAGTGATTGCCATCCAAGTTTCTTTAACATACGGCTCACACTGCTCCTGGGATTAAAGTCACTGAGCAAAAATCTAGCGGCCTTTCTTGGTACCATTTCCAACTCATTGATGAGCCCTACTTGATATGGATCCCAAACCACCGAGGCATATTCCAGAATAGGTCTTACAAGTGGCAAATAGCCTAATTCTTTAGCAGAGGTACTACTTCCTTTTAATACCCTCATTACAAAGTGCAGGGATTTGTAAGCTTATGAAACTACACATTCTACATGACTACTCCATTTCATATCATTCCTTACGTGAACGCCCAAATATTTGCAAGAATCTTCTTCTACAAGTATTTCTGAGCCAATGTTATATTGAAAATCCTGCCTTCGCACTTTCCCTATTTTTAAGAGACTACATTTTCTTGTGTTTATTTTCATTTTATTTTCAATCGTCCACTTATAGACCAGGTTCAGGTCCTCTTGAAGCACTGCATTGTCTTGTGAGTCATGTATCTTTCGATATATTACACAATCATCCGCAAACAATCGACAGTCACTGCGAATCCCATTTGGTAAGTCATTTATAAACGCCAAAAATAACAAAGTTCCGATTACGCTGCCCTGAGGGATACCCGACGTTACGGTAATTTCATCCGAGAATATGCCTTCGACTTTCACATTCTGTGAACGACCCGTCAAAAATTCTTGGATCCATAAAATTACTCTTCTATCAATCTTCGTCGAAGCTAATTTATGGAGTAGCATGTCACGCGGCACGATATCAAATGCCTTCGCAAAATCTATAACCACGGCGTCGACTGAAACTCCATGGTCTAACGATTCGCTAATGTCCTGAAAAAGTGATAGCATCTGACTCTCGCATGAGTAACCTTTCCGAAATCCATGTTGCCTATCATTAAACCATGATAAGGTTTCCCACTGTTCCCTCAAGTAGTCGCAAATGAGATGCTCCATCTGTTTACAAACGATGGACGTAAGGCTAACCGGCCTGTAGTTGCCCAATTGAAGTCTGCTCCCTCTCTTAAATATTGGGACTACCGTAGCTCTTTTCCAGTCATCTGGGATTTGCGCATTGTTAATGGACACATTCCTAAAAGGTCGAATTCAGGGAATAGTAAACCCGATATGGTCTGATTCAGTGACCCCCATAAGAAAACACATCCCGTTGCAATTCATCATAAAGTTACCAATGAATCAACAACTAGAAAAATCTCTACCAAAAATCTCTAGGAAATTAAACATTGAGGCATTAAAAGAAAGATCTTATGAAATAAAAAATATAGAAGAATTAATAGATGAAGCTAAACTATCACAGGCTGCAAATCTCATGCAAGAGCTGATTATAAATAGCACGGTAAAAATCACTGCAAATACTAGAATTGCGAAAAAGTGGTTTGACAAAGACTGTTATATCAAAAGGAAACAAGTACTAGATGTACTACATCAAGTAAGAGGAAACCTCCAAGACACAACAATGTTAAACACGTATGCCTACGTAAGAAGACAATATAAAGAAATGATCAAATTGAAGAAGAAACTCCACAACGAAAAGGAAGCGAAACAGCTGGCAGATGAAGCTGAAAAGGACCCCTACATTGCCCTTCGACCTAGAATACGCCCAACGACACACTACATCAGTTTACAAACGTGGGAAAACCACTTCAATACCATATTAAATAACAAAAGCGACACTAAACTACAAAGTATGGAAATGAAAGAAACAAAATCTATAAACAAATATAAATGGTCAGAAATAACAACAGAAGAGGTTCGGAAAACAATAAATAAAGCTAAGAACAAAAAGGCTGCTGGACCGGACAATATTTTTAATGAACATATGAAAGCATCTACTGAAATACTGCTCCCAACTTGGACCAAATTATTCAACAAGTGTTTAGAAACAGGACAAATTCCCGAGCAATGGAGAAACTCCACAATTAAAGTGTTATTCAAAGGAAAAGGAGATCCTGAGGATCCCAACAAATACAGGGGCATCGCATTGGAAAGTAATACTTTCAAGATATTCACTAACATAATAACACAAAGACTGAAGGAACCTATCGACAAATCACTCCCCGATGCTCAATTTGGATTTAGAAACAACAGATCTACGTTAATGGCTGTAGAATTACTATTAAATAACATCAAAGATGCACTTAAAAGGAAAGAAAAATTCTATACTGTATTCTTAGACTTCACGAAGGCTTTCGACCTACTGGACAGAGGACTAATAATATCGAAGCTGGAGAATACCTTAGGAATTGATAAAATCTGGATTGAAATTATTAGATCTATACTCGCCTACAACACCATACAAATATCGGATGGCCTTTCTACATCAGATACAATTCTACAGACTAATGGTGTACTCCAGGGAGACCCTATGAGCCCTTTATTATTCATTCTTACATCTGAAGAATTAATAAGAATCATCCAAGACAGAAAGGATATTTACATTTATGCTTACGCTGACGACATAGCAGTTAGCTCTAGTAACCCGCACATATTGCAAGAGGCGGTCGATGTTATGGTTAAATGGTGTCAAGACAACAGTTTCTACATAAATCAAACAAAAACAGAAATGATGGTCTTTAGAAATGGGGGCAAAATACCGTCCGGTATACAAATCACCATAAATGACTCTGCACTTAAAATAGTAAATGACTTTAAATATTTAGGTGTCACATTGCAACCTAGTGGCAAGTGCTTCACCAAACATACAACAGAAAGAGCTGCCAAAGCAATAATTGCAATTAAAGATATAAGAAACTTACAAACACTAAGCCTCAAAACGGCTATGAGACTTTTCCAAGTGAAAATACTACCAGTACTAACTTACGGTATAGAAGTTATCTGGCCTGATCTTACCAGAAATAATCTATATACACTGGAGAAAGTTAAAGCATATTTTTTAAAAAGAGTATTGGGGGTATCTAAAACAACCAGATCTCGCACAGCATACGAACTGTCTAGAGAGCCGTTCCTTATTGAAGAACTTCGAATGAAAATGCTCTTGCCATCTAGTGCCAGCTACACGCAAGCGCTTGCTGTGCTGCAGCGGAAGAAGGAAGATATATGGAGCGAGTTCTACGCTACAGATGCTATGATGACACAGGATTGGACACAAGCAAACTACGAGCTGCGTCACCTGGTGACCCGATTAGCAGTACACGGTTTCCATCACCGCCTATGCTTGACTAAATCGTACCACACACCGTGCTCAGAATGCGTGTGTAAGCGTTGCAACAATTTCTGTGAACGATATCATGTGCTGAAGTGTCCAGACAGGAGAGAGACTCTAACACGGTTCTGCTTGGATGATTACTAGTTATACCAATGCACATTGCGAGTTTTTTAACGTTATAATTCATGTATTTAGGTATTAAGTTAGTATTTATGTTCTTTGGCCATTGGCTGCATTAAATGTTTATTAATGGACACATTAAACATCACCTCCAAGTATCGTGCCACGGCCCTAGCTCCTAGTTTAAGTACTTCACTAACAATATTATCAGGACCCTTTGATACATTGAAACGTAGTTTTTGTATTAGCTTTACAATTGCTGACTGGTTTATTTGGAACAGGGGAGCCCCTGATTCGTCGTTAAGGTCCAACACACAGCTATTGGATTTATTGAACACACTACCGTAAAAGACATTTGATTCATTAGCAATGGCCTGTTTCTCAGTAATTAATTTACCGTCACCGGACATTATCATCGACAAATTATTTGAATTTCCCTTTCTTCTCCTAACATAACTGTATATTTTTTCGAGCTCTCTTGATAAGGACTTAAATTTCAACATATACTTGTCACTATCATGTCTTTTATTGTATAATTTCCTAATTTTCCGTTTTAGACTCCTAATTTCTCGTGTGTAATACTCTGGATCTGGGTTTTGTTTCAGCAATTTAAATGGGACAAATTTATCAACAGCGCTATTTAAAATTTTCAAAACGTTAGTCCACAGGATATTAATGTGATTTCCTTCCGATGCCCATCCTACAAATAGCTTATTCAAATACCCCTGGTTGTGCATCTGTTAGAAGGAGCAAGGCAGCTTGTAGTTTTACGTGACCGTTATCTCGCGATCATGAGCCACGGAACCTACTTTTAACGTGGGAGCCGAACCACAGGACGAGGCATTCTGTTAGAATAGAGATGACCAACATGCAGTAGTGTTTACTTGAAACCTAGAGTGAAGCCACGTGCATCAGTTGTTCGTCTCAGTTTCCAGTGCACATCAAGTAATCGTGAAGTGGGTAGCATTAACATTATTTTGGATCATGAAGCGAGGGCGTAACCATGGCAACATGCAATTATTGAACACACATCAATGCCGCACAGCATAAATTCAAATATTACAAGAATATCAATCTTTCAGCGCAAATATTATAAATTTCCTGTGAAGAGAAATAAAATAAACAAGTGCCACTCTGAGGTGGAATTGAATCTCGGATCTTGAGGTTTGGAGTCCCTTGTCTAAACCACTGGGCTGTTGGGACTTGCAATTCTATTGGTTGGCGTACTTACTCACTATCCTTATCACCCGATATCCGGAGAATATAGTCCTTCATGTCACCAACAAAAAACATCAATGTTGCACAGTCGTATAATATGCGTATTATTTACGGCACATAATGTGAACTATATTTTATTGTATTAAGTACTTGGTTGATGGCCGTCTTCAAATGCACGGAAGCAGTATGAATGGGCGCGTACAGTTATTTGTTGGGTACTGGCTCAGCCATGTTAGAATGGCAAAAGTCAAATATTGATGCTCGCAAGGGATATATTTAATTTTGAAAATACATAGACTATATTTCAGTTGAATTTTCATGACATGCAAGATTTTCCCTGTACTATTGAGACGATTCGGAAAATTTTGGCACAAACCGCAGCTCCTAACCCCCTCTAGTTTAAGAGCTTGAGTTTTGTGAAACACTCACCTTAGCGTTTTATATAGCCTAAGTTACTGTATGTGATGACAATTTTTTCGTGATCAAATTGACCCTCCAGATAGGCTTTTCCCACTGACTCAGCGAGGGATCCCAACTTTACCGCCTCTACGGGCAGTGTCCTGGAGCTTGACATTTGGTCGGGAGATACAACTGGGGAGGCGGGACTAGCGCCTCGCCAAGGTGGCCTCACCTGCAAAGCGAACAGGGGGCCTCATGAGGGGAGGGATGGGATGGGATAAAATGGGATGGATAGAAAAGGAAGAGGTAAGGAGGCGGCCGTGGCCTGACGGTAGGTACTGTACCCGAATTTTCGTAGACAGAACTTGTTGAATCCGATAAAACAGCTGGATTGTAGAACCTGGAAATCCCCAGCTAGAAAAAAACCAAAATCCTACCAACAAGTCCTACCAGAAATGGGAATACACACAGCAACAGGAACGCGTTAAGAAAAGACCAATGGAAACACAAATAAACTAGCTCAATCAGAGAACTCGAGAATCAAAAGGAAAAATCTCGAAGTCGAAGACCTACTTTGGGAAAACGTCAATCACTGGCCTTCCTAACACATCCTTTCATTAATATAAATCTCTACCTTACTTCAAAATATACTTAAAATCAATCACAGGATTATTAATCGGAGACAACACAAGAAAAACAGAAAATCTAAATTATAACATGGCGAATACGTCGAATATCAGTATATTCCTGATGCCTACTGGCATCTGAAGTTTGAAATTCCAGTGTGTGAATCACACAAAATTACGAAATATTATACAAATCACTCTATTGTGTACATATTCGCTTGGTATGTCCTAAATCATGTCTTAGAAACTCACGAAACTATCAATTCAAAAATAATATACAACTATATACACCCTTAATCATATCTCAATTCATCAAAGATTCACGTCTTCCAATTGTATTCTATATTAATCATGTCTTATCATTGTTAATTCTTGTCATATCATGACCAATTTGACGAGCAATGAAGCTAAGCAAATGTAAATTACTCCTTCGTGGTTAATAATTAAAAATAATAATCAAGAGTATCATGCTTAGCTTCGCTTATGATTCAATTAGAATTCAATATGATCCATTTCGCAACAATAAATTCGTTTACTTTAAATCTCAAATTTTCAACAATCTTTTGTGGTATAAAAATATCCCTAAATGTTTCCTTTAAGAATAATGTACGTGCTCACTCATGAGAATAATTCTTATTTCATAATTAATTAATAAACTTTCACTACACTCGTATTATAATTCAATTAATTCCTCAGCAACATTCTCATTCCTACTGTACTCAATACGACTTCACAAAACTCCACCACTTCTTATAACATTCGACAATGTTGTATTACCACTCTAACATTAAATTCAATCACATATTAATTCACCTTGATACGTTAAATACTTAATATAAATGCGTTGTAAATTCTTATACCATTCAAATAAATTTCAAACATCAATTCTGTACTTCGAATTATCATTAATTGTATGTTCATGATCATATTTTGTTGAATACAAGTCGCTATGCTCCTCTATAACATTCCTAATTATAGTGTAATAAATATATAATTATATAGAAAATTGACGACCAGAACCTATGAGTATTGATACGATTCAAGCAATTCAAACTCTCTGCTCGAAATATACCAGACTTCCATAGAATTCGATCAATCCTACACATTGGAGTTTATGTCAAATATTAATTGAATTAAATAAAAACCATTAGAATAGATTGGTTCAAGAAATGACTGGCAATGATATTGGCTAAATAAAAACAGAAGAACAGGTATGATCCTAAACCAAGAAATCATGACTGCAATCGTCATTCAAAAAGCTTGAAGACATCTCAAAATAAGAATAGTAAAAATAATAGTTCAAAATTCAAAGTCTCGTCAAGTTCAAATCTAAGTTCAAATCGGCGTAATAGCTCATATATCATAAATTCTTCAAGTTCATCGTAGCATGTACTGTACAAATATTCAAAATTATTCATAAATATTTCACGATGAATGTTCATCAAGTTCAATTCAAAAATATGTTCTTCTTATATACGCAATTCTTCTTAACATTAAAAATCTTCATACCGAATTACCAAAGTTAAATAGTCGAAATCTTAATATGTTAAATTCAAAATTACCAAAATTACCAAAAGAAAAGCAAAAGATGCATTCGTAATCGAATCAAAATCTTAGTTGAACAAGTTGAACAAGTAGCCTCCGTGGCTTAGGCGGCAGCACGCTGGCCTCTCACCGCTGGGTCCGTGGTTCAAATCCCGGTCACTCCATGTGAGATCTGTGCTGGACAAAACGGAGGTAGACAGGTTTTTCTCCGGGTACTCCGGTTTTCCCTGTCACAATTTCATTCCAGCAACACTCTCCCTTATCATTACATTTCATCTGTCATTCATTTAATCATTGCCCCAGAGGAGTGCGTCAGGCCTCGGCAGCCGGCACAGTTCATATCCTCGCCACTAGATAGGGGCTTCATTCATTCCATTCCTGACCCGGTCGGAGACTGGAAGCAGGCAGTGGATTTTCATTTTTTCAAGTAGCTAATTATGAAAGAACATCATATCTAAAACTTCCGTCCACTTCAACAAATAAGAAAATATGGTGAAAATGTTACTCCAAAGATACCTCTAAATCTACTGTCCACATAACGAAAGTCTTCCCAGCTATCTTATGATGGCTTCTTGAAGAGCGTAAATTTTGGAATACGCACAACCATACCAGCTCCAAGCGGCGCCTTGGTTCCAAATTACCGTCGACTCCCCTGGCATCGAACTGGGGAACACGAGCTCCTTCTCCCCGCTCGTCCTTCCTTGGATAATCAACAGCATCTCCCATGGACAACCCTGGATCTTGTTCGTAGTGATTGTGGACTCCTGCTCAAGTCTTTGAAGATCTTTCAATGTGTAACAGCATTTCATCTCAGAGTGATATCAATAAATTTGCCTTCGCCTCCTTCATGGTATTGGAATGTATAATTCTCATACATGTTCACGTAGCTAGTTATTCACGATATTCCTTTCCACTCTGTATGTTACATTCCTTTGATGATTTAGCAATTCATAATGGTAGATTTATGTAACTGCACGGTTATTCCTCCTGACTTCAGTCTCGATAACATGTTGCTTAAATGTAGAATAATGTCTGCATCAAAATGCTTTTCATTGCGATGTAAAGTTTACGAAGTTACACTGTAGTTGCAATTCTAACAATTATAGAACGAAGAACAACTCTCCCTGTATACTATGCATTCGTAATGTTTCAAACACTACGTTCCTTTACGTAACTTTGCCTTGTGTAGATATTATACTGTGATGAACGCACCTTACTAATTATAGGCTGTAGCACCATCCAAATGTACTTGACTAGACGAGTACAAGAATCAATCTGCTGTCTCTCCTCGGGTCACAGACCTGCAACTGTCTCCGGATACCCCCTCTCCTCTGGTGATATATCGATGTAACTCGAAGTCGAACATAAAACTGCATTCCAGGCAACTCACGGCCTTCTATGGCGTAAAACCTAAATAGAAATAGCTTCATATGAAATCGTGTTAATATACAGTACAATTCAATGAAGTTTTCCCCCTCTGTATTCTCTGTAATTTATATAATATCGCCTTCTGCGTGTATATTTCGATATAACTCGCTTTCTGCAGTCTATAGAATGTTGAACTTCCTTGATATCGGGAAGCACATGGCGCGTCTGTGACATTGGCTCGAACATATGGATGTCTTGCGGGATAGTTTCAGCTCTCCGTAACCAGCTGGATTTAGATTTACGTAATATTCTCACTTCAAAAAAACATCGCGACTCTGCTTGAATATAACCAAACCAAATCGCTATAATTTCATCAGGAAAATACTAGCACACTACCATCCCGGCATTTGCCCGAAGACGAAGTGGGAAACCACGGAAAACCACTTCGAGGATGGCTGAGGTGGGAATCGAACCTCCTCTACTCATTTGGACTACCCGAGGCTGAGTAGATCCCGTTCCAGTCCTCATACCAGTTTTCAAATTTCGTGGCAGAGCCGGGACCTCCGGCGTGGCAGCTAAGCACGGAGGCGACACTGTGATGATATACTACAGTTCATTCATTCATCCTTAGCTTATTCCACTAATTCCTCTGCTGTTCAATAGTTCCTTTCCAACCCTCAATAAAAGGACTTAAACATCCTGTTTTATTCTAAGATTTCCTATTCTTGTGATTGTGTCATGTGTTTATTTAGGCATCTTATTTGTTCGCATTTCACGTTGTGTGGACGCAAAGAAGGTTCAAGTGTACCGATACTTTGAAAGTCGTGTTTCAAAAATGTTGCTTAAGATGAGTCAATATTGAAACATTAGACGCTAGTTTTCAATGTTGCCTAGCTAATCTATCATTAGAAGCCACAGTTAGATTGGGCACACTCGTGTCGACCAACTAAAAGGTTCTATTAATAAATAATAAGATTAGTCATTTGAGGAGAATAAGTGGGTTGGATAGTGAGATGAAAGGAAGGTATAGGCCCCTAATAATGTTATTGGTTTCAAGTACCGTTCAACTACTATGGCTTTTAGAGACGCTGCGGTGCCAGAATTCTGCCCCGAAGATATCACTAACGTGCCAGTAAATCTACTGACACGGCTCCCTCACATTTGCGTACCCTCAAATGCCAACTGACTCTGCCAGAATTCGATCCTGCTACCTTGAACATTGTAGACGAGGACATTACCGTTGCGCCACACCAAGGACGGGTTGAGAACCAGGGAGAAAGATGTGGGAGGAGGAGAAGGGGACTAGGTGGATGGGGCAATCTTATATTTCTGGTGGCATATACGAGAATTCGCTAGCGTTTGGATTAGGGCATATTTCATTCACTCTCTGTCACGGCTGGAGTCTTACAGCCCACAGTTAATGTTCTGACTGGTATTCTTTGAACACTGTGGTGCAAACGTATAGAGAAGGCAGATGTTAGGCTATGTCACGAAGGCCCACGTGTGCTTCCTACGGCCATCTGAACGAGTTTGAGAGGGAATACAGTACATTTTGGCGCTGCGAGTTGCAGGAAGAGAACTTCGGAAACTTGTCGTTTGTGCAGCGATACTGACAATAAGAGTTTAGTGCTTTTCAGTCAGTCAACACGAATGTACCCAAAAGAGATGGGTTATGCCCTAATCCTGAAATAAATTACATGAGATTAATAAAACACTAGGATGACCAGTTTCGATCGTCAAGCGATCATCATCAGATCCATTACACTTAGGCTACAAAATCTATGTTTGAAATACAGGTGAAAATATTTACAATATATACAATTATTTAGTTGCAGTATTGGTACTGCAACTGTCAGTGTATGCTAAATGCAGTATATATGTTAGGTGAAATGCTAAATGGTGATAGCTATCCGTAGATTGTACTTTAGAGAGATTATATGGTTGTAAACTATGGTTAAACTATAAAATTTTAGGCTAACTACGTATCTGATTGTCTTCCGTACAACAGCTACTCGCAGTTTTCGTGCTCACTGGAACTCACTGTGCGGTAGACTGCGGTGGTTATCTTAACGACTGGTTTTTCCCTGCTTTCTCCCCCCTGCTCCTACGTGCTGTGGGGAGTGATAGCGATGTGTTTATGTGAGGTGTTGCCAACCTAGATAAGATGTATGTTATTGAATGAGGTGGGTCTACAATTATTAAAGACCGTGGATTAGCCCTCGCCACGCGTGGAGCATAACCCATTCGAACTAAGCGTTGACGGTCTTATGAGGACGTCCCGGCACCTTTAATACTGCCGCGAATATGGGCCTTGGTTTATTGCAGAAGAAAAGTACATCGTACACCTGATCCAGATAACATTTACCTATTAATAACCCCCTAATTTCCCCCCTTTTTTATCTAGCTTGGCTGTGTCGCTAAATTGTGTTTTGTTTCCGACAGGGTGTGTTTTTTAGTAGCGTGAAGAGGGGTGAGCTCTCCATGAACGTGTGTTCATTTAGATTGTTGGGATTGTTTCGTTTGGCTAGGTGTATCTCGATTGCTTCCTTTATGTCAAGAGCTCTGCCTTTCGATTCGTGATGGATTATTTTAAGGTCCGACTCTATGTTGGTAAAGCTGTGCCCTGCGTCACACATATGTTCGCACACGGCTGAATGTGTTCCGTATCTTATCGCATCCTATGTTCATTATAACGTGTGTCTACTCGCCTTCCACTCTGCCCGATGTAATTAGCTTGACAATCGGTGTCTTGGCACGTTATAGAATATACCCCTGACCTTGAATACGGGTCACGTTTATTTAGATTACTATTTAGGAGGTGCCTAGCGGTTGTGTTTTTCGTCGTGAAAGCTATCTTTATGCCTTGTTTTTTGAATAGGTAGTACGGAAGTCAATCAGATAAGTAGTTAGCCTAAAATTTTATAGTTTAACCATAGTTTACAACCATATAATCTCTCTAAAGTACAATCTACGGATAGCTATCACCATTTAGCATTTCACCTAACATATATACTGCATTTAGCATACACTGACAGTTGCAGTACCAATACTGCAACTAAATAATTGTACATATTGTAAATATTTTCACCTGTATTTCAAACATAGATTTTGTAGCCTAAGTGTAATGGATCTGATGATGATCGCTTGACGATCGAAACTGGTCATTCTAGTGTTTTATTAATCTCATGTAATTTATTTCAGGATTAGGGCATAACCCATCTCTTTTGGGTACATTCGTGTTGACCGACTGAAAAGCACTAAACTCTTGTTTACTAAGGCAACACTGAAAATATGGCTTCAAACACCACAATGATACTGACAATCGTGTTTCGCCCTGAATTTAGTCGGTGGCTCGACCAAATGGTTTGCTCAGTCGGGGTGAAGTCCTTGGACTGAGACGTGTATTTGTATACAAGGCGAAACGTGTGTAATGTAGTGTGAGAGAGACAGAATGCTAAGTGCAAGATAACGAGCAAGCAAGCTACTTCTAGGAACTGCTGTCTCAAACATTAATGCTGATGTCTGTTTATGAAAGCGGAGAAGCAATGGCCGCGTCCCGGCTAGGCAGCGCAGCGAATGGAAACTTGTTGGCGTGAGGACAATGTTTAAGACAGGATGCAAGAAATACGACAAATGTGATTCCTAAAAGTATGGAAATGATTTAATTACTACTTGTAGGATAATGAGTGTAGGCGCGCTATTAGAACTTAGCGGCGTTAAAGTACAATCATGGATGCAAATGATTACAAAAATGCAAGGGTTTGGTTTAGAAAGGGAATTTTCAAGGATAACCCAAAAAAAAGAGTACACACTCACCAGACCTGCTAGGCGGTGGACGTACCTTCTGCGTTGCACAGTGTCCAGTGATCAAGAGAGATCTAGCTCTCTGGGGTAGCTAGTATTTATTGGAAATGATCCTGCTGCGTAAGTAAATCAGCACATTATTGTGCTAGTTTGGTGGGTTCCGGAAAGGCGGACACATTCCTGGTCTACTTGTGTTGAAGAAGTGTCGTAAAGATTGCGACATGTGTGAAAGGCTATTATTAATAGGCTTTGATGAAATTGTAGTAGGTAGATGGTTGTAGCTGTTGATTCCTTTGTAGTCTTGGGCGTGGACATGGGGGTGAAGTGTGGTGAAATGGATCTGATTGGGGGGTAGTTACACCCTGTAGGAATCCCAGGGTGTAACAATAGTAAAATATAAACATTCCTACGCCCGTGACAGACCGTACAGCCGTCACTTGATACATGCGAGCGAATGTGGCCCCAGAAGTGTCACGACGAATCGTTGGAATCGGTAACTGAGGGGAAGTTCTGTCACTCACGCCAGAGTAATGCTACAACCAACACCACTAACACCACTGCCACCACCATCACTACCACCACTACTATCACTACTACCACCAACATTACTATCACTACCACCACCACTACTACAAAGAAATCAGGTAGTGTGGTGTAACCGTGCCACTTCCCTACATCAATGATTAAAAGTTTATTCATCTGTCATAGTCATGTGTAATTTGCTTTCTGAATTCAAGAACAGTGGCGTATCTCAAAACCAATTTGAAAGGGTGACAATATACAAAATGTATTCATTTAAATTGAGTCACGGGTGAATCACAATAGCAGACAATCAACGAAATGAACATGTGCTAAATTAATATGATAGGGGAACTCTGAATACAATCGAGAAGCTAGTTAGACGAGTGGAACTACCAAATGAATAAAAATAATGTTATTGGTTTTACGACCCTTTTAACTACTCTGGCTTTTAGAGACGCCAGGGTGCCGGAATTTTGCCCCGAAGGGGATCTTTAACGTGACTACCAAATGAAGGAGACCTCACGAGATCGACATCAATTGGAAACTTCTCAACCTTTCTTTTTCAAGAAAATAACAACGGCATGTCGTAATGAAGATCGAAGAGGGACGTGGTATGAATGGAAATTCTGGAAACCAGGAGGATCTTCCCATCGAGACTTCAATGAGGTAGAGAAACGACGTCTATTATAGTTATTCGTTCTCGATCCAATCGTTATGTGACCACGAGCTATAAATTATTTATGTACGATGTCTGAAGTCATAAGCAATTTTTGAAAATATTCTATGGACACTTTGACACAATTTTTTAGATTTTTGATTGTTAGGATTTTCATTGTTTTTAATTAGAATATAAATGATCCCAATTCCTTAGCAGAGTTGATTCATGAGACGATGTGACAGATATTCATAATTCATGGAGGAATAATAGGAATAATAGGACAGATATTTGAATTTTGTGATGTAAAGAAGAGATGCTATAACAATCATTTGGATGATTGATATTTAAAGGTATACTGAATTATGAAGATTTAATAATAATATCGTATGGCCTCGGGTGCCTGGTGCAAGCTTTGTTAATTGACACCCAGAGGGTAGCTTGCATGTCGAATTATGAAGATGATTATACATTCTTGATGGCTGTGATTAGTGGCAGATGACCTCGTAGTTCCGCCCCTTAAAACAACAATAACTAACTAACTATGGCAGTGATTTTGAGTATATTTAACGGATGAACGATATGACAATGGAATAATTGAGGAATATTTTAATTTCGTCTCACATAATTTACTAAGGGCATATGCCTATACAGATTTTTGACAAATATATGCAAATAATTTTGGGAAATATTGTGATAATTTTCAAATTAAGACAAGTTATATTTGATGGTTGATGAAGGACTAATATTGGACTTTCATTAAAAAGAGAAGTTAGGTTATTAGATGAAGGAGATGTAAGTAATGGTGTGTGTAACAATTGTGTCAAATGTCAATTTCTGATTAAATATGCATTAGTTAATTAGACACGGGAGTTAAATGTCTACATTTTCATATAAATCTTGAAATATTGTGCCCCCAAAACTTAGGGCACATCACCAAGAAAATGAAGTGTTGTGTTGTGATTTTTGTTGAGTGATAAGGTGATAAGAAACTTGAGATTCGATATTTTACATATATACTGCAATCTCCTGAAAGCAATAGCAAGGGACGTTATGTTAGGTTTTGGCCCAGTTGAAATATGAATTTAACTTAAATACATGGGCTATAATGTCCCCAATTTATCTTCGAATACGTAACATAATTTAGGATAGGCATGAGTTTCAAATGTGAATAAAAACGATGGTAGATTTTATCTTAACTTGGATTTATGTATTTTTAAATAATATTCCTGATGACAGAATTTGCCCTGAATTTGTGTGTGTTTACGAATTTCGGTTAGATGAATCCCACCTACGTATATAATAAATTATATTCATATATACGTTTAGTATATATAGTAATTAAAGTTAACTTGAAGAGTGAGTATGTTTGGTTGAGAAAATAATGGTGAGTGGCCTCCAGAGAGGCACATCGTGATGGGGAAGAAATGAGTCGTGAAGATGTCACAAACTTCCAGTTTTCGAGCCTAAGAAAATAAGCATGGTTGGCCTGCCTCGGACCAAAGTTCAGCACTCTATCTACTCAGCAAGTAAACTCATGTAGTACGGTAGCGAGAAGAAGAAATATATTTCCTTTCTCAATTCTACTAGTGAGCAGAGTGTGGTGATACACGTGAGCATTTTATTCTATGGTTGATTCTCCTGACCCGGGGACTGTTTTTTTTAGCGTAATTTCATTTTAGGAAAAAAAAAATAGGCTCATGAGATCACCATTTGTCCATGTGTGTGTGCGTGTGTCCCCCTCTAATAACTTCTAAACGGCTGAAGCGATTTCAATGAAACTTGGTAAGATCATAGCACCATTTTAGCCAACCCCGACCGTACCCTTCAAATTTTATTACGTCTCACCAATCTAACATGGCGGCAGTGCGAAATATTTCACCAGCATTCAATATCTCCGAAACTATTACCAATATGACCCTGAAATGTTGTGCGGTGATAAAGGGCACTACGAGAGTTCACCTATGAGACTTTCAAAAACCGGGTTATCACAAAACCAATATGGCGGCCAAGCGAATTTGTGACTTTTTAATAGGTTTTTCTCGCGATTTTACCATCCAAACGTAATGGAACTTGGTACAGCAAATGTTTATACACATTGCAATGCACTGGCATATAACTAATTTCAATTGAATCGGTCCTAACTGAAAAGAATTAAGTCAAAACTGGTCATTTTTAAAGAATTGTTATTCTGAAGTATTGACCCAAGAAGCTTGGAATGGCATAGGGAAGAATTAAGTCAGCCTTCAGTTTAAGATACACACAAAACATTTTCATGTTACCAGCAGGAGAAAAAGCACGGAAGCTTACTGGCAAGGCAAAATCCATCACAAAGCAATTTGTTTTGTGAGTTTAAGCCATACACCACTGCTACATGTAGTGCGATCAAAGGAGAAAGGCATTAAGCCAATAACTTGCTGCCTTTCAGCGCTGTATTCCGTACTTTATGTTGGCCACACTGCAAGATTCCCGCGTGTTACAGTGCTATTGTAAATTACATTTGTAGAGGCTTTAGGTGGTTTTTATGTTACAAATTCATTGTTTTTAATGTCATGTGACATATTCATTCTGGATGGTTTCATGCCGCACTAAACTGAGCACGGAGCTGAAAGGCATTAAGTCACGTTTCCAAAATTGATTAGAAATATATGTTTATTAAATTAAAGTTGGTATTCCGCTATCACAAATATAACCTGAATAGTTGCTTCACAACATAGATGACTAATGTAGTGTGTTTGTTGATTTCTGTTCTGACAATGATGTTTTATCTGTCTCCTGAAAAGTAGTGAAAACTGATTTACTGCTTTTCAGCTCCGACCGAGTCAGTTTACATAACCTCAATATGGCGGCTGTGCGAATATTTCACTGGCATTCTATATCTCCGAAACATTTACTGATATCACCCTGAAATTTTGTACAGTGATAAAGGGCACTCCTGCGAGTTTATCTATATAATTTTCAAAAACCTGTAAAGTACAAAACAAACATGGCGGCCATGCGAAGTTGAAACATTTTAATAGACTTTTCCCGCGATTTAACCATCTTAGTGCAGTTTATACATATTGTAATGAACTGGCATCAAATTTAGTTCAATTGTTTACATAACCTCAAGATGGCGGCTTTGCAAAATTTTAAAATTAAGTTTTCATTTCTTGTGTCGTAATCATGCGATCGAAGTGAAAGTTTGAATAATCAACCTACGCAACAATTTTCTTTTAAAGGTACAAAACTCGATGGCCTATACATATAACAATCCAAGAGGGCGACCATCTGACATATTTAGACGGTTCTCAGTATCTACGAATCTCTTACAGCAATCAAACTGAAATTTTTATGTTCATAGAGGCTATAGGACTTTCAAAGACCTGGTGAGCACAAATCTAACATGGCGGCGACGCGAAGTGTAAATATTTAAATGGCCGTTTCTCGCGATTTAACCATCCGAGTGCAGTGAAACTTGGTACGGTAAATGCTCATACAAATGTTAATCCACTGGCATCTAATTTATTTCAATTGTTTTCATAGCCACAAGATGGCAGCTGTGCGAAATTTTAAAATTTAGTTTTTACTTTTCGTGTTCTAATCATGCCATTGAAGTTTGAATACTGCACGTACACAATAATATTTATGTAATAGTACATAACTCTAAGACTTACATGTATAAAAATCCAACATGGCGACCATCCGAAATATTGGACGGTTGTCAATATCTGCGAATCTGCAATCAAACTGAAATTTTGTATGTTGATAGAGGCAATTAACATAAGTAGGATATATGACAATAGGTTTTAGTTCTTCACGGAACTACTTGTTTGTTAAGTCTTCATATAATATATATCCAAAATAAAGCAGAGATGCTGTTGTTGTTAATCCATTTGAGGGGCTTGGACATCCTGGTCATTTAGCACTGTATAATTGGGTGAGTATGGAATCTTGTCTGATAACCTGTGCCATTGTGATGGCTGTATTAGTGTCCGTATTTGTAATTCAGGTGAGGATTGTGAAGGTAGCGGCCGTGGTCTTAAGTTAGGCACCATCCCGGCATTCGCTTAGAGTAGAAGTGGGGAAACCACGGAAAACCACTTCCAGGATGGCTGAGGTGCGAATCGAACCCACCTCATCTTAGTTTTGCCTCACGAGGATGAGTGGATCCCGTTCCAGCCCTCAGACAAGAATTACATTTCTTGACAGAGCCGGGAATCGAACCCGGGCCTCCACGGTGACAGACAAGAATGCTACCCACTACGCGACGAGGCAGACTAAGGTAAAGACAAAATAAGGACTTCTGTGAAGATCTAAAAGCCTTTCTTCATTTATTCTTCTAAGCTTTTCCATTAAATACTCTCCCGCCTATTAAAAGGATACACTAAACACCTCTTGGTACATGACCTACTGTATGTTGCGATAAAGTATAGAGCAACGGCTTCACACTCAAAACTCAACATCCATAAGTTGCAGTCATTTCAGACACGAAACATTAAATCATATTTTATGAACGCATACTTACTATGATACCAGTGCATCGCTCACGCCAACACACCTCCAGCACTGGAAAATATGTTACACAATGAGGTTTATCTACAATCAATTGTGTACAAGTACCGAGAGGTGGATACAATAGATCACAGTAAAATACAGTATGTTCTTTTCAGATATGAGCATGCGTATAATCCATTATTTACGATGCCTGCAATAGAAAATTCGGGTGGGTGACCATCGCGTTTCACCTCTTAAAACAATCTTCACCAACTCCGTTGCATTGAGAAATTATTTGTTAGAATATATAACTTTCAGTATCGGTGATTAAGACTCCTCCCGCGAGGTGGATCTTTCTGTAACGAGTAACTGGAGTTCATTTCAAGAGGAGTAAAAAATGTTCGGCTTCTATGATTTACGAAAAGCCAGAGAATTTAGTGCCATTAGATAATGATTATAATAGCCCATCATAAGAATCTTCTCCTTAATCGCTTGAATAGGATAAGTGAAATAAAAAGATGGTTTTACAATTTCGAGCTGATGCCATCTTAAATTATTAAAAACAATTGAGCATGAGATGTTTCTATAGTAAGCTCTGAACAAAGTTTCACTGTGATAAGTTTTGTTGCTCCCTGGTTATTATATCACCGGAAATGTGATTTGAAATATATGAAGATCACTTGGGTGCCATCTGTTTTTCAGTTTTGAAAAGTCATATATGTGTACATTCATAATGCTCCTCTATCACCATACAAAAGTCCAGTATGATTAGCTAAATAGTTTCGGAGATATTGTGAACCGGTGAAATATATTGCATGAACGCAATGTAGGATTGTTTTAGATATATAGGCGTATGCCACCAGATGAATGGTGGTTCTTTATACAAACCTACATTTTTATCGCCTGTTTAGGACACAAAAACTGGAAACGTGTTTATAACATTGTTGAACCGCCACCTTTCTTAAGTTCTCTTCATAATTGAATTCAATTATACGTCACTATATTAAGCTTTGTATGAGGATCTGTACCAAGATTCACAGCGTTCGGATGATTAAGCAGTGAGATATATCCATTTAAAAAAATCGTGTCACCGCCATGTTGATTTTGTGCTCATCTGGATATTTAAAGTCATATAGGTGAACTTATTTTAATGTATGAGCATACACAATTTCAGTTTGATTCCTGTAATAGAATCGTAGATATTGAGAACCGGTGAATTATTTCAGATGTTCGCCATGTTGGATTGATCTATATGTAGGTAATAGAGTTATGTACCAGTAGATTAAATATTATTGCATTGGTTCGTTATACAAACATTCACTTCGATCAAATGATTAGAACACAGAAATTTAAAAAAGAACTTTATTTTAAAATTTCGCACAGCCGCCGTATTCAGTTTATGAAAACAATTGAATTAAATTAGATTACAGCAGATGAAATCTTGTATAAACCTTTACCGTACCATCTTTCACTTCGCTCGGATTACTAAACCGCGAATAAATACCATTTAAATATTTTAACTTCGCTTGGCCGCCATGTTGGTTTTGAACTTAATGGGTTTTAAAAAGTTCTGTATAACCATATAAAATGTCAAGGTGATATCAGGAACAGTGTCGGTGAAATATTTCACGCAGCCGCCATGTTGGAATGATGAAACATATTAAAATACAAAAGACACAGCCTAGGTTGAACGAGTTAATGGTATGTCCCTACCAAGTTTTATTGAAATCGTTCGAGCTGTTTACATTTTATTAGGGATACACAAAACAAACGTTTGGTGCTTTTCAGTCGGTCACTTTACAAGATTTATGATGACATGGAAACAAGACCTTTACAGAAACATGTGTGCGACAAGTGATTATACATTGGATCAAACTGGCATACAGGCATCTACAAAGTACATGCCGATTATACGGTTTTAGTTGGATACGAAATTAACGCTGGGTACGGTGGCATACTGATAAAGAACGTCAATGAACCTTCGAAGTGGAAAGCAGTATCACATTTCATACGCTTTCTGTGGAGCAATGGCATAAATGCGTAGAACGCAGCGGACCTGTGTTAAGGTGAACCTCACAATGTAGGGATACACACACAAGGATAAAAGGTGCTCTTGTCAGCTATTTTAGCATAGGCCTATTTCCATCTTATGAAGTTGTATGAAAATAGGTTATTTCGTTTTTCACGAAACTACTTGTTTCATGTGACAACAATAGGCTAAAATACGGAAAATACAAGAAAACAGTTACATGATTAATACAAGTTGGCCCGGACAGTTGAAGAAGCTTGACAGGTGACGAACACTCATAAGGAAAGATGCCCCGTTATTTAGATAAATGGAATTATGGTAGCCTATTTTGTGCCTATCGTTGCAGCTTGGAATCAAGAAATCCAGACTCTCCCCCATTTTGTCAGTTATAACCTAAGGTTTATGCCATTGAGATTGTACCGTCAATCTTAACAATATCACCTTGTCTTTCTCCCTGCTTGCGGTGGTGCAGATTCCTGTTAGACGGTCACTTAGTGAGCCATCTGGCGGGGAGTAGCAATAATTGGCTTAGAGGATGCGAGTCGTCCAGAATTTTGAGTAGATTGTATTCTAAAGCCAAGTATTGAGAGCTTCATGCTGTTGCAGGCACTTGGTGCATGCAAGGTAGGGCAGGGTAAATTGGTTCTTAGTATCGATCGGTCTCAGAGGCAAAAGCAAGAGGAGAGCTGCTGGTCGTAGAAATACGAGTTGTTCTCGGCGTTCTCGCTTGGTTAGAAGGTACTGATGCCACAGCTGTGTGGCATGTTATGGAAAATAAAGGGACACATGTTACACTCAGGCATTGTCTTTGGTGGCTGGAATATATGCGTTCTAAGTAACCAGTCAACTCTGGACATATCAGCGTACCATTTTCATCATATTTTGGTGAAGGCTTTGTTTGTCAATATAGCAATTAAAACAATAATTTCTTTGGTCTCATTATTATTATTATTATTAATATTAGTATTGTTACATTTCAGTAACTGTAGAAATTACTATTTGACGAGAATAGACAGTTTTTGGACATGTCAAACGGATGAATGAAGTAAGACTACCAAGACGAGCACTGGAACGACGGATGACAGGGAAGAGAGGACGAGGAAGACCAAGAATGCGTTGGATGGACTCGGTGAAGAATAGCATTAGTAAACGGAACCTGGATTGGAACACCGTGTCGGAAGAGGAATGGTGCAACGGCAGAACAAAGTGGAGAGGAACCATTTTTTGCCCCCACCCAGTGTCAGCTGCAAAAGGGGAATTGAAGAAGATACAGTTTTAAGGTAGTAATTTGTGTAGTTACACTTTGAAACTTCATAGTATAACGTCCACAGAACTAGAGTAGTAATAGTAATTTAGCTTTAATTTCCAATAATCCATGACTTGACCTGCTAATTTCTTCCATTAATCCATGTTCACCTCATAACATTAACTTCCCTACAAGAGTGATCTGATGTAACAGGTGGATGACAAATGGTGAAATAGGTAAAATGGTTGACGATATGCGATAAAATAATATATGAAGGGTCCATGGAAAAAGGGGGAATGCCACTTAAAATATAAAATTGAGACATCAGCGCGATCTGGTGGCCTCTTTGCGACGTATTGAAGGCACAATTGTGTCTGGCTAAGAACAATGAAGGTCGTGAGAAAATTAAGTTTCAAGTTGACGCGTACATGTTAGTACTTATAAGTAATGAAACTTTAAAACTGGTTTCCTGAACATTTTACTATTTGACATCCCCCCCTTCTGCCCCTGGACCCTTCATATTATGTAACTAGCATTACCCGTCGTGGCTTCGCTCGCGAAAGTCGTATAAGCACTAAACTTAGCGACGACTCACTCATATCAATGCCATGATTTATTTCTAGTTCAATTTTGAAACAGCCCGCTTTACGACACGATCGAAAAGATATGTAAGGCACCATGCTGAGTGTTCTACTCGCTCCTGATACAGGGAACAGTTGTAGGCTAATTTGCTAGAATTGTATCATTGAATTGTTCTAAACATTATCAATATAGAAAAAAATCTTTTATTCTCATAGAATTAAATATATTTTTAAAATGTAGATTTTATTCTGTTGAAAGTAAGAAATTCCTTATCAGCAGGCAGCGGGGTCTTAGTACGTAAACAGTGCTATCATATTAGTATCGCACGGAGTTTAGATGACGCACGCCCTATGAACTGCCAGCCTGTCCACAACAGACGACGAACCATGCGATCAGTCCATTTATCCGCTGTACGTCATTTGTGTTCATTGGTACACCCGAAGGTCACAGGAGGAGCTTCCGCGTGCCTTATAGTTCGGTGCGTTCAAACTTCATTGCACACGTACTAAGACCCCGCAGCCTGCGTATCATCAGCTACAGCATATTACCAGCTCTTGCTCCTGTTTTCACATTGCCTCTACATAACACGCTAATAAGAAATGTCAAAAATACACGAACTTAGTGGCTATAGAGAATGAAACAACGCTCGAAAAGCCGTTCCCCGCGACGATCGCCTCACTATAATTTAGAAAGTATGCTAGTTTCGTGTTCTGTTGTTAGATCTATCAATTTATCCGCTGCAACAGCGCGCCAATTCGCATTTGTTGAAATGACTCGAGCGCTGCCTATTCCAATGCCTTTTGGTGAAACGACTCGCGTGCCAAAAATACTACTTAAAATGGTGCATTCTCTGCCTATGCCCATACAGTAGCGACAATCAGCTTCTGGTGACGAACTGAGGAACTTCTCTGTTTTTTTTTTTTGTAAGCTCCTTGACACACAAATATTTGACACACACATTTCTGGCCACATTGTTTTGTTCAATTAAATACTGATTCAGAAACCTGCGTTGGGGTGCGCACAACAACTCACCAAAGTTTCGTCGCAATGGGATGAATGGTATATGAACACATAAACGACGAACAAACACACAATCAATCATTCATTTTTAGCCAATTTTCATTATGAACAAAATATACCTAAGAGATCACCTTTTGTCTGTGTGTGTGTGTGTATGCGTATATGTGTGTTTGTGTCCGTAATAAAATCTAATCAGCCGAAACGATGTCAATGAAACTCGGCAAATATTAACTACTACCCCGTCCGACCTCTTCCAAGCCTTTCAAATTTTGATACGTTTCACCAATTCTACATGGCGGCTGCGCGAAATATTCCACTGGCATTCCATATCTCCGCAACGGTAACAGATATTACCCTGAAATTTCGTACAGTGATAAAGGATACTACTACAAGTTCACCTAAGTGACTTTCATAAACCTGTTAAGTACAAAATGAACTTGGTGGCCAAGCGAAATTGAAACATTTTAATGGATTCTTTTTCACGCGATTTAACCATCCGAGCGCCGTGGAACTAGGTACGGTGAATGTTCATGCAAAATTTAATCTACTGACATATAATTAAATTCAATTGTTTTCATAACCCCAAGATGGCGGCTGTGCGAATTTTTTTAATTGAGTATTTTTAATTTATTTTGTCTTAATCATGCGATCGAAGTGAATAACACAGTTGCAAGCTCACATACGCTCTACATGAAGATTAAATAGCTCACAGATTCTTCCCCGTTGAAGTAATAGAGAAAAAAGTGCAATAAACTGAAAGATCTATCATACTGATTTAAAAATGTAAATATTATGACATTTTAGGTGCTAATAAGTGAAAGCAGGAATTTATGTATTTATAACAAAAATGCTTAAAATATGTATTTACAGAAAAAATATTAATTTACCTAAGTAGTGGGGTAAGGAGAGTTCTGCTTCACAGCCTACTTTCCTGGTGACGTCACATAAAATCATGCCATACATTCAGGGGCAAAGCCGATGTCTCTCGAACACATGGTCGAATTTTAACGAACGAGGTGTCGTTGGACTCGAGCTGACGGGGTGCTTTGCTATAGACCACTCATTTCAACCCTAAAATAAAACCTACCCCTACTAGGGGAGTGAAATTGTAATTTGTTAGTAAAAGTTGTTTTCCGTTTGATACATATAAGCATGCCAATGCTAATATGAAGTTAAGAGTTTTTGCACATGAACAACATACAATCGGGTCAACGCCATAAATTAAATTTTTGTTTTTGTTATTTACGCATGCGCACTTGGGGATTTTGTAAGAGGGTGGGCTTTTTAAATAATTATTTATAAATGAATTTTTTAATACTTATTAAGAACCAAAAAACTAATAGGTCATCCGCTTTTTAGTATCTCGCTAACAAATAATCGGATTTAAACATATGGGGTGTTGTAGGACTCGTGGTGAACTCCCCTTTTCTATGGACGGGGTATAGGCACCCCCAAATAAAAACTACCCTTACCCGGGGGTGAAATAGTATTTTTGTATGCATACGAACGTGGCGGTTTTTGTAAGGGAGCGGGCTTTTTAAATGATTATTTATAAATGAGTTTTTTTAATATTTATTTAAATAAACACAAAAATTAATAGGTCATCGACTTTTTAGTATCTCGTTAACCAATAATGCGATTTAAACATATGAGGTGTCTTAGGACTCGTGGTGAACTCCCCTTTTCTATGGACGGGGTATATGCACTCCCAAATAAATACTACCCTTACCCGGGGGTGAAAAAGTATTTTTTACCCATACGAACGTGGCGGTTTTTGTAAGAGAGCGGGCTTTTTAAATGATTATTTATAGATGAGTTTTTTAATATTTATTTAAATGAACCCAAAAACTAATAGGTCATCGGCTTTTTACTATCTCGATAACCAATAATGCTATTTAAACATATGCGGTGTCGTAGGACTTGTGGTGAACTCCCTTTTTCTATGGACGGGGTATGTCCACTCCAAAATAAAAACTACCCTTATCCGGGGGTTAAATAATATTTTTTGTATGTGCGTACACTGACGGCTTTTGTCAAAAGGACCTAACTACACTTTTGTTAATATTTTCTGAACCCCTGATGGGATTTTGCCATAGGCAGTATCCTAGCCCTTGGGGTGACGCCCCGTTTCTGAATGTATGATTCGTTTTTGTCAGAAACGGGGCGTCACCCCAAGGGCTAGGATACTGCCTATGGCAAAATCCCATCAGGGGTTCAGAAAATATTAACAAAAGTGTAGTTAGGTCCTTTTGACAAAAGCCGTCAGTGTACGCACATACAAAAAATATTATTTACCCCCCGGGTAAGGGTAGTTTTTATTTTGGAGTGGACATGCCCCGACCATAGAAAAGGGGAGTTCACCACAAGTCCTACGACACCTCATATGTTTAAATCGCATTATTGGTTAGCGAGAGAGTAAAAAGCCGATGACCTATTAGTTTTGGGGTTTATTTAAATAAATATTAAAAAACTCATCTATAAATAATCATTTAAAAAGCCGCTCTCTTACAAAAACCGCCAAGTTCGTATGCATACAAAAAAAATACTATTTCACCGCCGGGTAAGGGTAGTTTTTATTTGGGAGTGCATATACCCCGTCCATAGAAAATGGGAGTTCACCACGAGTCCTAAGACACCTTATATGTTTAAATCGCATTATTGGTTAACGAGATACTAAAAGGCCGATGACCTATTAGTTTTTGTGTTTATTTAAATAAATATTAAAAACACTCATTTATAAATAATCATTTAAAAAGCCCGCCCTCTTACAAAACCGCCAAGTTCGTATGCATACAAAGAAATACTATTTCACCCCCGGGTAAGGGTAGTTTTTATTATGGAGTGCATATACCCCGTCCATAGAAAATGGGAGTTCACCACGAGTCCTACGACACCTCATATGTTTAAATCGCATTATTGGTTAACGAGATACTAAAAAGCCGATGACCTATTAGTTTTTGTGTTTATTTAAATAAATATTAAAAAACTCATTTATAAATAATCATTTAAAAAGCCCGCTCTCTTACAAAAACCGCCAAGTTCGTATGCATACAAAAAAAAATTACTATTTCACCCCCGGGTAAGGGTAGTTTTTATTTGGGGGTGCATATACCCCGTCCATAGAAAAGCGGAGTTCACCACGAGTCCTACAACACCCCATTTGTTCAAATCCGATTATTGGTTAGCGAGATACTAAAAAGCGGATGACCTATTAGTTTTTTTGGTTCTTAATAAATATAAAAAAACTCATTTATAAATAATTATTTAAAAAGCCCACCCTCTTACAAAATCCCCAAGTGCGCGTGCGTAAAAAACAAAAACAAAAATTTAATTCATTATGGCGTTGACCCTATTGTATGTTTTTCATGTGCAAGAACGTTTAATTTCATATTAGCATTGGCATGCTTATATGTATCAACTGGAAAACAACTTTTACTTACAAATTACAATTTCACCCCCCTAGTAGGGGTAGGTTTTATTTTAGGGTTGAAATGAGTGGTCCATAGCAAAGCCCCCCGTCAGCTCGAGTCCAGCGACACCTCATTCGTTAAAATCCGACCATGCGTTCGAGAGATATCGGCTTTGCCCCTGAATGTATGGCAGGTTAGTATGTGACGTCACCATGAATGTAGGCTGTGAAGCAGAACTCTCCTTAAACCACTACTTACCTAAAAATCCGAGCCCTAGTCATTACATCGAGTGTGGTAACACACATACTGTATTATCGAGGGATCAGGAAGGGGTTAAGAATAAATCTAAGTTAAATCAGCGAACAATCGAGTTCTAGTGATACATTTTTCAAAGACTTGTGTTTAGCATTAGGAATTCGGACATTCCATTAATTGTGGAAATTAAATAATGAGCAGCTTGTTCTTTTAGAAAAATACAGAAACAGAAGGGTGCCAGACGAATCTACATTGAGTAAAAGCTATTAGTAACAGTGTTTTCAGGACGTAATTTGTCATGTTCGGGATGAAAAAGAAGGAAGGAAGATTGTAGTTTTACGTGACCGTGATTATGAGCCACGGGACCTCCTTTTTATGTGGAATCCGAACCACAGGAAAATCTCACATGCATTGACCGGGAATCGAACCCGGACTGCCTTGGTGAGAGGCATACAGCTGTTCGGTATGAACTAAAGCACGAAAATATATGGATTTCTGTTGAAACCACAGATGCAGCAGGGCAATGCGTACTGTATATAGTGCTGCAGTTGGTGCTATGAAGGCAGGCAGTAGATCATATATTCTTAATATACAAGTACTTGACCAAGTAAATCATTCCTTATTGCAAAATTGTTCAATGACTCGTTAACTATCTTGTGGCTGGAAGGGGCACGGTATCACAATGTATTTTTATTTCTCAGTGATGCTGCTCCGTATATTGTTAAAGCAGGAACTGGATTAAAGTCATTTATCCTAAGTTTACATCGTGTCGCTGAAACAGTTAGGAGCCAATAGAAAGACGTGAATCTTCTTGTCTCTAGTGTGAGGACAGTGTTTGTCAAGTCACCGATTGGAGTTCAAAAATGTCATGAAGTCCTTCCAAATTTGTATTTACCTCCTCAGCCAGTTTTAACTCAATGGGGTTCGTGGTTAAAGGCTGTGTCATACTACGCAGAACATTTCAATGACGTAAAAGCAGTGTTGTACTCCTTAAATACAGCAGATGTAGCTAGCATTGCTGCAGCACAGGAATGTTTTGCTAATACGGTATTGACACCCAATATAAGATAGAGTACCTCCATAACCATTTCTCCAAAATACCTGCTATTATAACACAGTTGTAAGCTCGAAATAATACCTTGGAACATTTACTTTATTTGATAGAGGGCATTTCAGTAACGTTGTCTTCAGAGACTCACGGTATTGCTAAATCTGCCTTTGAGAAACTCAGTAAGGTATTAATGAAAAACCTTAGTTACGAAACACTGTGTAAAATTTCTAAAAAGCTTTCTGGTACAGAAACGTATATCGAAGAGGAATTCACTCAAGAAGAACTGTGGTGCTTTTCACAAGTTCTTGTAAAGTCATGGGACGTTGAGAGATCATTTTCACTGTATAAAACTTTCTTCACAGACAAACGCAGGAGCTTCACACAAGAAAATCTCAAGATGACCTTCCTCGTGTACTGTAACAAGCTTATGTAAGGTCAGAATTCCATGAATCAATATATTTATGATTTAGTTTTAATTTTTATTTCCTTATTCTTTGCTTATTTGTTTCATTTTTCGTGCTTACATGCATGCTGTTTTCGCCAGTTGATTGTGCTTAAACATCCGGGCTCTAGTAACCACCATCGTTGTCAATGACCGCCTGCCAGTGTTCAGCTACGAGTTCTATGCCTCGTCTGTACTGTTGTTGTTTCCAGTTGAAGAGATCTGTTAGCTAGTTGTTAAGAACAGCTTCATCATGAAATACTTGTCTCGGAATGTTGTTAGAGACAGACCGGAAGAGATGGTAATCGGAAGGGACTAAGCCGAGTGAATATGCAGGGTGAGGAAGTGGTTCCAAACCAAGTTCAGCAATCACATCAGTGGTGATTCTGGCCGTATTCGGACGTGCTTTATCGTGGAGTAACAACACAGGTTACCAGGTGTTTGGTTAATACCAACAGCGAGTCATCATAGCTGTACATTTCGCTTAACCCATGTGGTATTCATGAACCCAATTTGTGCACTTTACTTAATGAATGCAAATGGCGCACAGTGGTTTTGTGGTCACATTTCATAACTTTGCCAATTTCCGCGTTGTTTGGTGAGGATTATTGCGAACGAACTGATATTCATAAAAAAGAGAACGACTTCAAGCACGTGGTTCATCATACAAGTCCAATTTTCCTTATCGGAAACACGAAAACCATTCCCGTTCCATCCTCTCAGCGAATGCTTCTCTCCCGCACACAGCACAAATTCTTCTCGCGGCTTCTGCAGCACTAGATCCACGATTAAACTATAAGAGTGAAATGTGTCGGAAATGTTAATTTTTCTCTCCTTGACATTCCATGCTGATGAACCTCAATAATGACTAAAACGAGTCGTTAAGAACAAATAAATTCCTGTTCGCAACAATCAAACACCAAACAGAAGTAAGAAAAAATTGAATAATGAAAACGAAGGTTTCACAATTCAGTGGTGCCAACTCAATGCAGAACGGTACACACTTACGCACCGACCCAATATATTGTTCAATATTACCACAAAATAAGTACTTTGACGCATGACCACTTTGTCTCTTGTCACTCAAGTGAAGCCTCTAAAACTAGCACCTCCACAACAACAACAACAACAACTTCAGCACCATAGGTAATAAAGCGTAAGATAATGTAGACAAGAAGTAGCTGTAGGCTGTGGTAATTGGGCTACTACGGAAGGGTTATTAGTTATATTAATAATTATTGTACTTTGGGCCTTTCAGTATATTATAAGAATGCACCTATAGCATTTAGAATCAATGTATTTGAAATATTTTTACTTGATAACTTTTGTTTACAAAGTAAAAATATTGTTAAACAGAAAGTGGCTTATTGTGGATCTTCTCGCACACAAACCCTTGTTGACTAGACCCACATCTTTCGGCCCAAGACAGAATTTCCTACCTCCAGACGAAATTCTCGAGAGTGTATTCCCGATACTTAAGATTCCCGAGTCATCTCATTATCAACTAAAATTCCTGATAAATTACTTGAGATTCTCGAGCCACCTCATTGTCGACCGTGTGTTTGCGATACTTGAGGATCTCAAGTTGCCTCAATATTATCGATCATGTGTTCCCGATACTCAAGAATCTCGAGTTGACTCATTATCAACCGTGTGTTCCCGTTACATGTACCGCTCTCATTATCGTGAACGAGAGTACGTGCGCAGCCACCACAATGGACTGCAAACAATGTAAAATATACAACTGCTAGTTGAAAGTACTTGTGTGGTAACCTCATAGAACAAGCTTAACGAATAAACCAGCTCACTGAGAAAGGAAGGCATGAATGATTATTATGTTCCTGATTCAATATTAAAATTAATACATATTTTCGCGAAGTTTTGCGACGCACCTTGAAACCATGCGCTCGTGTTAATCAAATGCTCACTCCATTTTTTCATATGCTGTGTTAATTTTGTTACGCTATAGCACATGTTTCACTAAATGAAGAAACTTGGTCCCTTGATTGTAATATATCTGCTCATGTATGCTATTGTAATTACATACGCCGTGCAGTGATCAGCAAGTATAACCCACAAATTGGAATAATATATCCTATTAGCATTTGCCTGAGAGTGGAAAATACATGTGTAAATCCACATTCTTGCATGGTAGTTGTCAAAGCCAGGATTGGAACCTCAGTTTTTCATTGTGACTTTCTTCCAGCGGGGTTACAAGAAAATTATCTACTGTATGTTACCTGGCTGTAGTATGGGCCATTTCATAGAAGACAGCCCTATAAACTTCTTCATAGGACAGAAGGAAGACTCATCAGTATTTGGGGTGCGTTTCCTGGTCCAGTAATGAACCAATATTTCCCAAACTGAATGTAACGCAATGTATAATGTTCCTATCAGCTCCAGTAAGTATTCATAAGGCTGAGCGATTGAAGACCAAAACCCTCCAATTACATTAACAGCAAATCTAACATTACATACAAATATTACGTAGATGTTCTAAGACACACAAAACTTGCGCACAACTCACCAAATCAGCATCACATCTTCACAGTCCATTATATTTTCAGATGAAATAAATTTACTGATTTCAAATCTAACACCTGGCTAGAAAAAATGAGATTAGACCATAAATATAGTATCATTTTTAGGCATAGATTATTTAGCGTTCAATATGAAAGTAATCAAGAACAAACATTTAGAAAATTCTTGAAGGTTCCACATCCATTATTCTCGAATCCTTAATATATGTGTAGTTAATCCTGAATAGAAATTCTTAACGATTCTCTCTTGAAGTTTAACTCCCGCCTCTGACTCAGTTCCTGGAGAGGATATACCGCTTTGTTAACATGTCTGACCTGCCGCGGTAGCTGAGAGTGCTAACGAGCGAGCTCGGGAAACCGTGGGTTCGACTCCTACCTCAGTCGTCCTGAAAATGGTTTTAATTGTTTCCCATTTTCACATCCAGGCAGTGGCGGCCGGTAACAAGGTTGCAGTGTTACACAACAACCAGATTAATTCAAGAAAAGCATTATAATACCGTAATTAAATTTTTAGTAATAAAAGCTGTACGTTTCCTCCTTAATTTTGTTCTTTAATAATTCAGGAAATCTTATAGTAAGTCACTGTGAACTGTCTGAGGAAGCGAAGCGCGCCAACTCTCTAGGGGCGCTCGTCCATTTGGTCGTTGCCAGGCCCGAGCACCGACCAGATCTCAATAGTGAAGGGTATGGCAGAGATGCTAGACCGAGTAAGCCCTATCCCAACAGTTAACTCAGCCGAGGCGCAGACGGAGACATCCGAGATGATCCGTCAACTGTCGATGTCTTGCAATGTAATTTGCGCGTACTTGGGTTACTCGCGGTTCTTTCTTGCCCTCGTAACCTATATAACTTACGTTGTTTCGTTCTCGTGAAGGTTTTCATGTAGACTAACATACAGGGCCTCCGAGAATGTTCTCCGCAGTGGGTACGTGCAGCTGTGAGTGGTTGAGTCATGAGTTTAGTTGGCTGCACTGCACTGTGTCCTTCAAAGTGGGTCTCCCCCGTGTGGGCTGTCAGGGTGAATTGCGATAAGCGAGCGAGCCTGCATGTCTTCAGTGTGTATTACAGTAAGCGAGCGTTCAGATAGATTATTGGAAGAGTGCAACAGTATACAGGCGGTAATGTTTACTACTGAAGAGAGGCTCTTTTGGTGGAATACGTTTTTCGCGAAGGCGATCGGTTTACAGAAAATGTAAAATTAAGATTTCAGGCGCGGTTTCCTAATTCAAAGTGTCCAAACCGTGATATCGTTCGGGATTCGGCAAGTAAATTTCGTGTGACTGGCTCAGAAAAACTTGATGAAATCTCTGATATAATGCTGCGTAGTCCAAGTTAATCAACACGAAAATTAGCTCAACAAACTGGAATCTCTATGTCGACAGCACATAAAGCTGGAAGAGACAAGTTACGGTGGTTCATGAATTAAAACAACCTGATTACGGAAAAAGAATGTTGTTGTTTGAGTCTTCAGTCTTTTGACGGGTTTGATGCAGCTCTCCATGCCTCCCTGTCCTGAGCTAATCGTTTCATCTCTACATAGCTACCACACCCTACATCCGAGGCAATCTGTTTAACATATTCTAACCTTGGTCTACCCCTTCAGTTCTTGTCCTCGACCCTTCCTTCCATAACTAAGCTTGCTATTCCTGGGTGTCTTAGTAGGTGTCCTACCAACCTATCTCTTCTCTTTATTAGCAGTCGCCAGAAACATCCCTCCTCTCCCACTCGTCTTAATACCTCTTTGTTTGTAACCCTATCTTCCCATCTGATCTTCATCATTCTCCTGTAACACCACATTTCAAATGCTTCAATTCTCCTCTTTTCTGCTGCACCAATAGTCCAAGTTTCACTTCCATAGAGCGCCACGCTCCAGACAAAGGCTTTCAAAAATGATTTCCTAATACCTAAATCTATATTCGATGTCAGCAGATTCCTTTTTTGTAGAAATGCTTTCTTTGCCTGAGCCAACCTACTTTTTATATCCTCTTTGCTTCGTCCATCACTGGTTATTCTGCTTCCTAAGTAACAGAAGTCTCCTACTTCCTTCAGCTTTTCACCTGTCAATTTGATCTCCATAGAGGTTTCTGATTTATTTCGGCTGCATTCCAGAATGATGTACTGTGAATAGTTCCAGCATCTGTTATGAATGGCTGTGGTGAGTACAAAGTTTACTGTTTATTTGTTATGATGCAAGTGGTTGCCGTGCTGCCAACGTAACTGCTGTAGCTAGCTCTCGCAGACGCATGTAGGCGCTGCGGAGAACATTCCCGGACTCACTGTATAATCTATTTAATTCGATGAGAATATCATGTTCTCTGAAATGCGACATTCTTGATGAATGAGGTACATCCGTTTTACCCTTATGGAAAATAGTACAAGACCCAGAACATCTATCCGCCAGCCGCCACTGAATCCAGGCAAATGCCGTGATGGTTCCTTTCAACAGGTCCACGGCAGAATTCCTTCCAAAATCCCTTCCCTGACCCTTCTTTAATTAGACCCAAGTTAGCGGTCACCTGGGCGATTAGCCTGTCACCATCCCCAGTTGTATCTGCTGACAAAGTGTGTCCAGCTCCCAGACACCGTCCTTGCGACGGTAGAGGAGTGATCTCTCGCAGAGTCCGTAGGTGTAGTCAAGCTGGGAGTATAAGCGATTAAAAAAAGAGAAATTAATACGACTGTCATGAGATTTTAAAAAAGTCATTATTTTACTTGAATATTTTAGCAGTTCTCTTCACTGCATGACTGCAAGAAACTTACTCTCCAACAGCAATTGAGGCAGCCAGATGCAGCAAGAGGAAGGTCTGCAGTAGTCCGACATCACGACCTGGCCCCATGCACCTGAAACACAAACTGCACTTAGATCTCCTGCGTGAGTGCGACCACAGCCACAATGTACTGTGTATTGATATTGCCACAAGCAACTTCTAAAAAAAAATAGATAATTATGTGATGAACTAGAAGCCTACTTTCATAAAATTTAAGATTCAAACCAGTGATTCATCTCTTTAGATGTATTACACCTCCTGGTGTAGCGGCTAGCATTCTTGGCTGTCGCTCGGGAGGTCCGCGATCGATTCCTGGCTCTGCCGGGAAATTTAATTCTGGTTTCAGGGCTGGAATGGGGTACACCCAGCCTTGTGAGGTAAAACTGAGAAGAGGTGGGTTGGATTCCCTCCTCAGCCATCCAGGAAGTGGTTTTTCGTGGTTTCCCACTTCTACTCCAGGAAAATGCCTAGATTCTTTCTAACTTAAGGTCATTGCCGTTTCATTCCCAATCCTCGACTGAATTACAAATAATACACACACTAATACAGACACCACACTAACTCAGGTTTTCAGCAGGCTGCGAGGTCTTAGTACGTAAACAGTGCTATCAGATTAGTACCGCAAGGAGGTGAGATGACGCACGCTCTATGAACTGCCACCCGTCCACAACACACGACAAACCGTGCGATCAGTTCATTTATCCGCTGTACGTCACATGTGTTCATCGGTAAACCCGAAGGTCACAGGAGGAGCATTCACGTGCCCTATAGTATGGTGCGTTCTAACTTCATTGCACACGTACTAAGACCCCGCAGCTTGGTTATAAGACAAATTCTATAAACACCCAAGTACAGGGGACTAAATGACCGCAATGTCTAAACACCTCAAATAAAGCAATAACATCTTTAGATCTATTTAGAATAATAACGTCTTCGGAATTAAGGAAGTAGCCTACTGGCATTATAAATTTTGCACAAAACAAGTCTGAAATATAGAGATGGGCCTGGTCAGAAGTTGGATGGGTGACCGGTTCTGATGGACCAAGTGTTCTTGGCAGGGGAAGGGAAGTACGCAAGTACGCCGCCTTTTCGGAGGTACAAACCCTTCTTCTTATGCTTCTATATGAATAGATTCTACGATATTGATTCCAGGGCTCAACGTTTTGCGGAATGTAACTAGGCATTTGGTAACCCCACGAACACTGTACATAAGCATAGTTATGTCTCTTAAGGCATACATTACAAGTGCAACATTTGGTATAAATCCATAAATGAATATGATAGTTACATGCAGTTGAAAACTGAACTTTTACCCGTGCATAGAATTATGCTGGTATCATTAACATTGACGATTTCAACTGAATATGTCTAAACCAAATTGGACTCACAGTGTCTTAAGCTCGAAGTTAGTTTCGTACACATATTCTGAGATGTTCATTCTAGGGTTCAAAAGTATTATGATCATTGATGCATCGTTCGTAGCCCTGGTGACTATGTTAACATGAATAGATATTATCCAAGAGGGATACATTGTATATAAAAATAGCTGAAATCAAGTAGTTATTACGTAATTAGGCTTAGCATGCAGTTAGAGATAGAACATATTATTATCACGCGTAGAATCAAGTTGCCAATGCTATCATGTATTGGTTATTCAAAATGAATCTGCATTATTATGATCTATATGTGTGCAAACTTCAGAAGTGTTTGCCTATACACTTTCTGTATACTGAGACAATAGTTCAATAATTAAAAGAATAATTATCAACAGTTGGTAGCCTTGGTGACACTAAGAATATGGCGAAATTTACTTATTGAGACATATAGACCTATTATACTACAAAATTTGATTGCAATCCATTTGTAAGTTTAGACGTTACATGCAGTCAAACATTGAACCTATCAATATAATGAGCCCGTACGAGCTCATCCCTGGTGATATTTTCCTTGAAGGAAAGTGTAAGTGCTTTGCCGCAGCACAGAACGCACCCAGAAGCCAGCCCGAGCTTTGTCATGATATTGGATATTCTCTTGACTTAGGAGAATCATGCTAATATTAACCTGAGAATTTTTCATTACATATTTTGCTTCTGCGAGCCTCGGGATTTTTCACTTTGTAATTCTGTATGAATTTAGCACATTGATGTGGATTTAGGTATTTCCGGTAAAGGTATTTCCATCGCGGATATGCGAACTGGACATAATTAGTCGCTAAACGACTTGAGTACTTCCTTGAACCCGGAACGCTCATCCGGCGTCTAACAGACCACATTTCGAGTCTGTCAAGGACGGACGCTTTCACGATTGGGTCTCTCAAGCCCACATTTCCATGTCCACTCAGTAGAGTGAAGAAAGTATTATCTACAAGCATCGTGCATCAAGAGCACATTAGTGTGATAAATTGTAATTGTTCTGCCAAGCTGGGCACAAATAATTCACGTCTGTGAAAGAGTTTTGGAAATTTGTGAATTTAGTGAATTTATAACATTTTCGACGTACTGTACCCGTAAATTCGGGAAGTTGCCTGTCGGAATATGCATAGCCCCGCTGGATTGCCTATTTCTAATAGCACCGGCTAATTACTTCATTAGAAATCGCTCTAACAAGGTCTTCAGGAATTTACATACAGTATGCTGCAAGGATATTGTGGATAACAACAAAATATACGGGGCTCACTTGATCACCTACCCTTCGTTTCTCTCGGGTGGGACTCAGCTTCGCCTGAAAAGGGGATCCACAATACCTTGTTCCTTATATTTAAAATGAATCACTCGCAGACGACCAAGAACAACGAACTGTGTAAATTTATTTAACATGAGTAAACTATATCTAACATTAAACAATAAATAACAATAAACAATACTAATAAACTAATTCATACATTCACACTCGCTCCGCATCCACTACACACATACTACTGCGTTTACTGAACTGTAAATTAAAATCATAAAAATTTTGAAAAGTCTAGGCCTGCTGTAAGTGATAAAAACATTTAACAAAAATTCCTGCCTCGACAGCATTCCTTTCAGAGGTTACTACGGCTGCCGCGCGCCTCGTAATGCACCTGCATACTCTGCTTCATTGATACAAATGACAACCAAGTGTCGCTCCGTGAAACTATTTCCATTAACAAGGCTGTGACTTGTCACCAAGCTGCACGTTATATAATAGACTGGCCTTGAGTCCTAACTGTACATATCTCTGCTCACATTCTCTTGTGTGCACGCTGTCTGACGTGCGTCTAGTAGCCTCGTTTAAAATTTACATTCTGGCTTTATAAAAATGCTTGTAACTCATACAATACTTTAACAATCTTACTAAAAATTTAATACAATGTTCCTTTCACACTCCCGAGTCGTTCTAGAACCGACCAGGTTGTTCAATCATCCTTAACAACAGGCAATCATCCATTCTCAAAACATTCACTCGAAAAGTTTACTATAATATAAAAACATCTTACTAATTAATCGTTATAAAATTATTTAATTAATTAAATAATTATGAAGAATATTTACATGTAATCTGATCGTTATGGCAAATGATATCTAACGCTATCAACACGTTATCTGAGAGAATCTCAGTTCTCTCTCCAAATACAACTTGTATTTAAATATATACAATGTTTTCTCAACATAAAGTTTCCTTAACATTCATCAGTGTTCAATATACTGCACACAAAATGTCTTAGATAGGTTTTTATACAATATCGGTCAAATACATTCAACCAGCAAAGGCCAACTGCACGTTTCTATACAATTCCGTGATTTAATAAAGATTTAATAAAGGTATTCGTGGCATAAATAGCCAAACTTTCTCTACTTGTTTTCCGCTCATACCCTCGAGTCATCACAGCTAAAACGTTACTTCGAATGTACTGGAGTTTTTACACACAATGACTCCTTTAAAATATATGCCACGTTCTCATCAAAAGAACTATACTTCGATAACTTAGCTTAAAATGCGGAACACCCTCGCACAAGCTCAGACATAGCGTTGCAACACCTCATATAACACTGTATATGGTATAAACAAATATTTTCTACTATGTTAACCAATAACCAAATGCAGATTAATTGTTATTAACATCTCTTCTGTAGGAATCGCCTTCAATTAATGGCAAAATCATCAGCGTCGTCACACTCGACGACTGATCTACAAAAATCCATCCTTCAGTTCTTCAAAGAAAACTTCCATAAATAAAAGACGGCTTTAGACTGTCGTGAATGACCACCTTGAGTTTACTACTCAAAAATATAATTAATTGTTAACTCATCTGTCACAAATACACGCAATACAAATACTAATACTGTTTCATCATACTTGTCAAGCTTTAAATTGCACGTCATTGCAATATCAAGTCTACATTATGACGTGATATTACACATATAGTGTATAAATAACCACACATGATATTTATAATGTCAAATAGAATTCAATCCTGACCGGGATAAACTAGCTTTGCATTCCTAGTCAAAGATATAAAGTATCTTCTATAAGGAGATATTTCCTAAAACAATTATTTGGATAAAGCTTTCAGCTTTTACAAATAAAGAAAGGATTGTCAGTTTCGCAATGCCTTTCCATTCTGCACGAAGAATGTCTATGAGTTTATACATCAGTCTTATCAAACGACTAGTTCTTGCTGGATCGTCGTAAAGTTTATGATATAACGATGACATTCGACGTTTCTTCTGGTCTTGAAGTTGATACAAAAAAGTGCCCAAATTAAATTATAGAAAAGAATTTAATTTGCATCCATGACACAAAGTCTGAATCCTTGGTTCAAATAAAAATCAAAACTTGATAGTCAAAATGACTAGTCTTACGTAAGGAAATCTGATTCCTCAAACAAAATCTGAATGTCAGTTCAACAACTGAACCGTAGCATAAAAATTGAAAAATAGATGAAAGTCTATCATCTCAAATAATCTTGAAGCATAAAAATCTTGATACTCATATGAAGTGTAAGTTTACATCGAAACACTGAAATACATAAAATAATGAGTAAGGACGTCGGCTCAGAATGTCAGTAATCAAGCTCTATACTACAAATAAATAACACTGCTACCTTATTAAACGATATCTTGAATATCAGGGTAAGTATTTGCACAATACTTATTTATTTCCTCAGTCCAATATACTGAGATGGACCTCCATTCGAAACATCGGACCAGCGACCTCGGATATGAGAAAACGTTCCCTCGCCGGTAATCACCAACCTCCGTCTGGAATCGAACGACATCCTTCTGGCATATTCTTCTGGGTTGCCGGGATTCCCTGGCATATTGACAATCTTCTTCTGTAGGATCTTCATTCTACGTCACAAATATATATCAGCATCATCGTTCAGTGATTATTTTATAGAAATATTCATGTAGGTGGTGAATGAATTATTTCTATAGCTAATCGTTGTTCTATTAGTGATCGTAATCTGACGAAAATGTACAAGATGTAACGTACACCACGTCTGTATTCTGAAATACGTTGTCTAACTTCTTAGTTCGACTTCCAAATCATGTTAATACTGTTGAATTATACTAGTCGATGAACATTAACAGCCATAATAATAATGTTTGTTCGCTGCGCCAATGTAAAAGTTCTCCACTGCTGTTCACTCAGACTATGTTCGCTATCTTCGCGTTCCAACAAAAGTGTGTTTCAGCTTCTACGTCCGACACATTTGTAAAGCTGTCTTTACAAGGTTATATCTTCGAAATGGTTCGAATTATGACGCTCAACTTTTGATAGAATATAGTATTTGAACTGTACTATCTATTAATTCACTCGGACGAAGTATAATCTCAAATATAAATGAGATATCCTATTATCAAGACTCCTTTCAACATCGCCTAATTTCTAGCATGGGGATCTCCACTATTCAACCCTGCTACCCTATCGTCTCCACGAGTCGTCTATCACCGCACTCGGACTAAGGCTTTGGGATCTCAGTTAACCCAAGAAGCACTTCCTCTCTCTTCAAAGTCTGTAGGAATAGGAACTCCGATGCTTGGGTCTCCCTCCCCAAGTCGAAAATTTGGCGCCATATCAGTCTCCCACCATAATTTTAGCGCGCACAATAACAATGCTTATTACTGCGTAGTTCAACCGTTCTGCGGCTTTTAAAATATCAGACATATTTTCCTTTAATATTCATTACAATGCCAATCAAGAAAATCTTCTTCTAAGGGCCTAAATGCATAATTTCATCAAATAATATAGTTGAAGTTAATCCCGTCTTCAATAAGACCTCTTCTCATTGGCTCTGGGCTGATATCCAATAACATAATTTGTAACAATATTTATTATATTTTATAGCTAATTCACTGTTGCTATGTCGATTTCAACCCTCTAGAAACTTCTGTTGCGCAACATATCACGTGATTGGAATCTCCCCACTGCCTCGATCTTGTAACACGACTGACTTGTGTCACACCTCCAGGATTTATATTTGCATGTTAAATTTTATCATGGGCTTGGAAAATACTCTCATTTACTTCCCAAATAATTCAATTTTCGGAGGTAGTACCAGCACGTGGAACATACATTTTCAACCACGCTGCTATCATTATCAAAGACCGCGAGGTGGCAAAAATATCTTCAAAGTGAACAGTGAATATTATTTAAACTACATGATAAGCACGCCACTGCTGCAAATAAACTGCAACGAGTTGTGCGCGAATTTTCTACCGGCGATCGCAGAGATATAACGTGATTTTCAGTGTTTGAAAAGTAATAAAGCCTGTGAGCCGATACCACCCGTGTAGCGTAACTTCAGTGGCAGACCACCACGACCATTTTTAATATTGTCGGCAAGTGCATAAAGCCTGTGAAAAATGTATAATCAACTGTGTAACATAAATTCTGTGAGAGAATATTACGAGCACTTAAACATAAATTCTGTGGAAAACACGTATGAATTGTTCTTCAAAATTATACATCACTTAGTCAACCACGTGTACGATATGTTACTACTTTCATTCGTAATGTGTGACATGGCTTAAGCTACCCATGTGAAGGCCTGAGATAAAGCCACACTATGGATTGGAACTTACGAACAACGAGGGACTTGCAAACAATGAGGAGCCCATAATAAAACCACCATCATGAAGAGGAAACCACTTGGAAGGAGACCACGAGGACGCAGGAAATGGTTGAGAAAAGGAAAAGGCCGAGGATGGATGGCCTAGGGTGTATTTATTCCCTTCCACCACGAGAAGTTGTATACCCATCAATTCCGAGCCAGGAATGAGGTGAATTACTAATGGTCCTGTGAGTTTTGTATTCTCTTTCTTGTGCGGGGTTTTTATTATGGTAGACTTGGTGTAGAAATCAACCAAATTCTTTGACAACCAATTAGGTAGGGTTAGTAATTTGATCCATATGTGTCATAATTTTTTATAATGTATAAATATTGGTGAGGCTTGGATTTATTCCATTGGTGCATTTATTTTGGGCGTTCTAAAACGTCAAGTTTTGAAACTCATTAATCTTGTCATAGCTGCTGAGCTATTTTTCCATCAGCCTAGACTGATCATAACAGGATGAACTCCCATCCTTGTAAATAATCAGGGTATATTTTGGGACACCCTGTTCTGCCATTTTGCTAGATTTACGCCACTGGCTTATCGTCGTATCATTTGGTGTCATTGAGGATTAATCACCACGTTTATAAATGGATTACTTTAACCATTGTGGATCTCTGAAGCCACTGAGTTCTGAGTGAGAACTAATTTAGGATATAATTCATGTTATCGGACTAGCATCGAACCCTGTAATATAACGACGTATCATTTTAAAAACCCAGGAGTAGAAGGTGTTGTGTGTTTAATTATCATTTGTGTCCAGGAGACGACACGCAAACATTATTAATGAAATCTGTAAATAGATGGAGTGGACTGGCTTTCTGAAAAAAACAAAGCAGTAGGGAGATGGTTTCATATCTCTCGTTCAAGTTTACTTGCTATTTAAAACATGTTGCATCGTTGTACAGCATAAATCCAGGCAGTAATTAATCTATTATTCATCGTGTGATAATGTAAATACGTGTACGGTTCACATACCAGGACTTTATCATGTGAATCCTTGCTTAAATGAGTATAATATTTCCCTGCCGGACGCAGGAGTTTTGAGTGCAGTTAGTTGTACGCTCACGGTATAAGACTTGCCAAGGTCGAGCAAGCGAAAACCAGTTCACTGAACCCACAAATCACCGCACCGCTACATGTGAGACCTAGACTATTGATTATTTTAAGACGTATTCTGACTGCATATAACTGTGTGGAATGTACTTTTGACAAGGTCAAGGAACGCAGCTTAAATGTAGGCCAGTCAGCTGTTTGATATTTCGTAATGTGAATGATCATCGCGTCACATTGAGATCGATACTTGAGGCGACAGTTTTGATAGGAGTAACTTCATGGATGTTAGGAAATGATGAAAGGCTTAACCAATGTTAAAATGAACATGTTGACACTTTGTATAAGGCTAGTTAATTGATGTTATTGTAGTGCCCGTAGTGTGCACTGTTGCTGGATGGATTAATATCCGCAAACTTTGCCACAATAAAGGCACCAATAGGCCTAAATAAATAATAAATAAATTATTGTTATCGCCGGAAAAGTTCTGAGCGTTGTTACCAGGCTTGTTCCGAGGTTTATTATGCGACCATGTGTGAGCCGCTAATAGCTAGTGTTATTGTATTGCCGAGCCGGTGTTAGCTCGTGCTATTCTTGTGACTGGAAGTCGCCGTTTTTGTGATGATCTAAGAGGAGACTCACTATTATTGTGTATTCAGCCTGGGCCATGGATAATCATCAATATTCGACATAAAACCTATAAGGGAACCGAAACCTACGACTATAAATCAAGAAGCCTAATTTATCTGAACTATTTAAACTAATGATTGATTGAATGATTCATTGATTGACCTATGCTTGAACCTACATTTTGCTTGGCTACTGATGCCATGTGCTGGAGCATTTCCCTGAGGATAGAAACATTGGATTAAGCTGACACTTTATTTTGGACCGATGGAGTTGCGGCCGGACCAAAAGTTCGTAACTGGTAGAGCGCATACCCATACAACATAAGACGTGGTTATTACTACGCTGTTGTCAACATATTATACACACACTCAGATGACAATTGAGGGCAAACAGCGCCTCAATTGGTGTATGCAGGATTTACAATAAGAATGCCTATATGTTCAGAGATTCATTTATGTGTTTACCCAACTTGTACCCGTATTGTTGTTGTACATTTGTTATTATCAGATGATTTTTGATTGTTAGACATTGCTTGTCATATTAGCTTTTGTTGTAATTGTTTGTTTATGGACGCTTCTTGCCGTAAATCCTCATCATGTCAGGACTTAGCTGAATGAATTCAATTTAAACGTAAATCGGAAGCGGTACCATCGTAACCTAGGCCTTGCTTTGCTGTCCTGTTAAATGTCAATTCCGATATTAGTCACTTGTTTATAATTGCGTAGGGATCAACTTACGTGCCACATTCCAAGCTTTGTTGTTGTTGCTTACCTTTTCTTCCATCAAAGGACTTTCGAGAGGGCTTAACCTAGCTTCAGGTATGGCCCTGATCTCTTGATTCATTTTATTTATTAGCTCTACGGATTAGCCGAACAAACTCTCCGAAATAGGATAGGGGTTTGTTTCATTGAATAAATATGTTCACGAAGTTTTACCTTAGCCTGGATGTTTTCATTTCTTAACTTTGTGTTTGAGGGTGTACTTCTTTGGCTGTCTATGACATATCCTCCATGTATGGACATGATCCCCAGGGACCATAGTACCCTTAAAAGAAGTGCATCCGATCCTCTCAGGTTGTGTGTTTGACAGATGAAACTGTCTGGATTACCATTTCGGTTGATGGTACTCCGGCAATCTCATCTGACGGGCACAATAAGTAGATTTATTATGGCAACACTGTCATATATAGGTTGCTCAGAATTAATTTGCAATATTTTGGTCTACACGTGTGCCACGTTTAGAGTTGTACACAAACAAAATTTCTGAGATTTAGAGATTTGGGATCAAAATTATAGAGAGCATTTATCAACAGTTGGCAACCCTATTGACTTAAAAAGTATGCACAGATGCGATGTACATGCAAACTTGGCTTGAAAGTCAGTTGATAGTTTGGAAGTTACATATTGTAAAACATTGAACCTAAAAGGACCCCATAGAATTATGTTGGAAACACTGCATTCGATGGGGTGTTTTTAATAAGGAGAGGATACCGAAGGAAGAAAGTAAAACTAGCTGAGTCAGCAAGTAGGATAGGATTGGATATTCTAGGGATTAATGAAGTTCAGGTGAGGGGAGATAGAGAGGAGCAAGCAGGATATTAAAAGGTGCACCTGTCAGGTGAACAACGATAGAAGGCAAAGTGGGCAGTAGGGCTGTATGTCAAGACAACCTTAATATTAGTTCGTTATTGTTGTTTTAAGGAGCGGAACAGCGAGATCATCTTCCTCAAGAGAACCTTTTGACGTAACGTAGTTTCTGCGAGGTAATTAATGAACGATTCATTTGAATAGATTTGTATACAGTATGTCAGAAAATTGAGTTAGGATTGTTTCAAGTGAAGGGGTGGATCAGGACTAAGAAGACAGATTTTGTGAAGCACTGAGAGATGTGGTATTGGGCGTAAATAATAAAGATAGTGTGTAACTGATGGGGGACTGCAATGCTAGGATAACAAATGGAACTGAGGGGTAAGACAAAGTATTACCCATATAAGATTTGATTGCCGCCGAGCGTGGCTGCGCCAGTGTTTGTTGTTGATTGTTGCTGCTGCCCCGCGGGGAGAATCCGGGAACACAGCGATGACAGAGTGCATTCTGCACATACGACAAGCAGTATTGCGTGTCACAGGAGCTCATGTCACCACGGACAGTTAAACTATGACTGAGGCTACTGGGGCTGAGTCATATCCTACTCGCGCAACTGTACCTGTCAACGAAGCAAGCTGACGTGTGACACAAGTATACAAAGAATAGTTCCCATCTCGACCACCGGCAATCAATACATGAAAGGGTAATAATGTGTAAGTAGAAAGAGGATAGCGGAGCTAACAATGGGAAATGTTTACGGAACTTCTGTCCTAGCATGGGGTTATCTATTGCGAACTCATTCTGGAAGCATAAGGAGATTCACAGGAACAGATGGGAGGTTAGAGTATTAGAGTATTAGGCATATCGAGGGAAAAAATAATAGTGTCCAGTATCGTTTACAGGATATGCTTGCAATGCATTAATACCACACGGGATGTAAGCACAGAAATATCGACCTTCCTGACACGACGTGTTAGTTGGGCTGCAAACCGGGTGAGTTAGCCGTGGTCGTTACGGCATGACTAATAGCAGTCGCTCACATCCGGGAGGCGTGGAGGTTCGAATCCCCCCGCCGGCAACCTTGAAGATGGTCTTCTGTGGTTTCCCATCTTCCTTCCAGGCAAATGCCGGGGTTGGTCCCTAACTATAGGCCACAGCCGCTACCTTCCAACTCCTCGCCCTTCCCTTCCAACGTTCCTCCCCAACGGTACTTGTAGCTCACCCATTGGGTGTCCGTCTCGAAGCAGCTACAAAACTGGCGAGCCGAACATGTCCTCGGACACTCCCGGCACTAAAAGCCATACGCTAAAAAAAAAGTTGGGCTGCATGAAACAATATTATTCACCTGGTATGTATGATATACCGATAACTTCTGTTATTGTGATGACTGTAGTAAGTGGGACTAGGATTTGGAAGGAAGTAGCCCTGGCCTTTAGTTAGGAACCTTGGAAATCCACTTCAAAGATAACTGAGGTGGGATTTGAACCCACTTCTTCTCAGTTCGGCTTCACGATAATGATATTACCCCATTCCAGACCCCAAACCAGAATATCATTTCTTGGATGAGCCGGGACTCGAATCTTCCAGCCATCCTGGAATTGGTTTTCCCTGGATTTCCACTTCCCCTCCAGGTGAATGCCAGGATGGTTCCTAACTTAAGGTCCCGGCTGCCTCCTTCCCTATCCTTATTTGAATTCCAAAGCACACACTACTGCAATCACCACACTAACACCGGTTTTCAGACAAATTCTACGCGCATGTAAGTATACGCGGGTGAATGATCACGATTCCCAAGCATCTCAAATGAGACAACAACAACAACAAAATCTTCTTCAATTATTTTAAAGCATGTTTCTAGAAATAATGACATCGTATCGATTACACAGTGTTTGTTCTTTACCACCTGACCCCCAGAACTGGTAATAAACCCGATGTTCTTCTTAGTATCACTGTTTCACTCGAATGCAGCACCGGCATTTAATCCGTGACTTCATCTTCTACCTTTAGAAGATCGTGTGACGTAGTTCCACCCACTGTAAGACTTACACCGTGGCACCTCCTGGTGACGCACGTCCTCCTGTCTGCTGACCCGACCAATTAGGGCTCAAGATAGAAACCGCCATTCTTAGAAACTCTTCCATCATTACGGCACATCTCGAGTGTTTTTTAATCATCATCTTATTGGCGCCCTCCACCTTGTGGTCGACAAGGGAGCAGCAGTGGCGACTAGTGTCACATTTTCTGGAGCAGCATTGCAAGCCAATGCTAAGACAAATATGCTGAATGAGAAACGTACCAGGAATAATCATTAAAACTCCTTGAGACGCGAACCTGCCTTTGTCACTCACAACTTCCCCCAGGAGCTCACGACTAGTAGGACGTGGTGTAACGGCTTCCCTGACTATGTCTAAGATAGATTGATTGATTGGGCGCCAAGGTGCCAACATCAAGTTGAAACCTAAATTTATATTTATCAACACCTAGCTTGCGTAGAACACTTGTAAAACTCTTCACACTCAGACCGTGGTATGATGGAATCATTAACCCAGATAACATTTGCATTGGGAGAAGGAAGTTGGTTTATATCTAATGCTACCTACTGGAATCAATGATTGCATTTTGTAAAAAATATATTTAATACTCAAAAACAAGATAGTGGCAATATTAATGAAAATCCACAGCCTGCTTCCAGTCTCCGACCGGGTCAGGAATGGACTGAATGAAGCCCCCATCTAGCGGCGAGGATATGTACTGTGCCAGCTGCCGAGGCCTGACGCACTCCTCTGGGGCAATGATTAAACGAATGACAGATGAAATGAAATGATAGTGGAGAGTGTTGCTGGAATGAAATTTTGACAGGGAAAACCGGAGTACCCGGAGAAAAACCTGTGTGCCTCCGTTTTGTCCAGCACAGATCTCACATGGAGTGACAGGTATTTGAACCACGGACCCAGCGGTGAGAGGCCGGCGTGCTGCCGCCTAAGCCACGGAGGCTTGATAGTGGCAATATTAATAATAATAAAATTATGGAGCTTAATGAATGGATCATTACCACGTGCAAAGTATTTGAAATGGAGGTCGGATGAATTGATTGAATTTACGTTTATTTCGAAGCTTGAACTTACTGACTTTACGGTGACAAACAAATTAAATAGAGAGAGTGCGTTTATGTCATTTCTGCTCACCATTGGAAAAGCTTCCTCCCACGTGCTAGATGTTCCCGTCGAGAATGATGCACAATGCTGATCGTCGCCATCGTCTTCGTTTCTTCTGCGTTGATACTTAATTGAAGTTGAAAATACTGTTTTGTGGTGGAACTAATTCCGTGAGCCACCATACACGGCATGCCAAGACACAACAGCGCGTGCAATCCCCATGACGATATAGTCAGTGGAGTATATCAGTTTTTAGATGTTCACCATGGAGAGTAAGTAAAATTGAATGTCCGTCCGGTACAAAATTGTAACAAGAATAGTATCTCTCTTCACGGCGCCCTCTGACTATATCTCCGAGCCAAGATACCCCCTCCAGCGTACTACTTCCAGACTCCTGCCCGGTCGGCTTGACCAATCCGCGTGCTTCTTCACAGAGTTCGCTGGCCTGTTCTCCTCTTGATTGGCTGGGTGCCCCAAGCGCTCGTTCCCGCCAACAAAGTTCAATGCACTCGACTTGACGCTACGTGCAGATGTCCGTTTTCTTCAAACTCGTAATTCATACCACGTTTTCCAAGTTGAAACTGTTCCCTCGATTTCGACATCACTTATTGTACACAAGACTATTCCTGTAGCCGTAATCCCGATGACGCACCCATCTCTCCTGCCTAACTAAATAATAAAAAGTTCTAACTCTCCGCAATCAAATAATTTGCCGTGTAATGGATATCGGAATAATCCGATTAATAGTGTTTTTTATTAGAAAACCAATCTGTATTCGTAATAAAATAAAAAAAAGCTCCAAAACGACATTAATAATAATAATAATAAATGTAAATTGAATTAAATAAATTAAATTAACTAGGCCAAATAATTGCCGCGTTCACACAAACATTAATGATTCCCATCTGACTTATGTCAGTGGCGTAAAACCCTACGAAAAACATGTTACAGTGGTTTGGCGATCACGGGACCCCAGCTGAGTTCGGCATTGCTTCCACTTACTTGTGCTGAACTCCTCTCTGTCATATTCCTATCGACCACCCTTGGTTAACTCTTGTTCTTTGCCGACCCCGATGATATTAGGGTATCCGAGGCCTATGGAGTCTTTTACTTTCCTGCCTTAATTGGCCCTTGTCTCATCTTTCCTGATACCCTCGTTCTTCGAGGGGTCAGACTTCCTCTGTTCTCTTCATATCTCCTGCCTTCTGCTCAGGGCCCTTAAGGAGGCGGTGTGTGTGTAGCCCCACCACATATGGTGCACCCTCGAGGGTTCACGGCTGGTGAGTTCGGGATTTGGCGACCCCGAGGGATTCCTGAGCTGGGTCTGGATTTCCCCCCTTTTACCATTACTTCTGGGGCGGTTCCACTCCTCTTTCCCTTTCCTATCTGCCTTTCCTGGCTCTCCTTCCTTCTAAGTCCCTCAATCCTCATTCTTCGAGGATTGAGGCCATTTCTTTTCCTCCTGTCCATTTTTTGCCTTATTCTTTATTTGTTTACCATTTCTTCTTCTGGTGTGTAAGACTGTTGTTAGCATCTTATTATATAATACTCTAAGGTGTATGTTTCACAAAACTCAAGCTCCTAAACCAGAGGGAGTTAGAAGGCGTGTTTTGTACCAAAATCTTTCGAATCGTCTCAATAGTACAGGAAAAATCGTGCATTTTTGAAAAGTCAACGGAAATATATTTATTTGTTTATAAAGTGCTTTTAAATAAATAAACAAGACTATAGCCCCCGGCATCGCGTACAGCCCGCATAACACTAGGGCCAGACGGGTAGTCGGTACGCATGGGGTGCACACAACCCATTATGCGAGTGTTCTCGGACGGATCCGCTAGTTAGTTATAGTTTTCAACACTCTCAGCTCATCTTTCTCTATTACCCAAACCATTAGGGGCCGATAACCTAGATGTTAGGGCCCTTTAAACAACAATTATCATCATCATCACTCACAACTTGGTTAATACGGATAATAGATGATTCTCAGACCTTGTCTCAAATTCTGGGGGACATTGCCAATTGAAATTACTATCCATTATCACTAGTGCACTTGAAATATTTGCTAAATTACGTAAACATTTGATTTTGCTTCTTGCTCATTCAACGACGGCAACCAAGCTTGTCAGGTGCTTGAAGTCTCTTCAACTGTTACCTACGGTGCACACATTGACGTCACTTTACTGTTGCCAACATGTAAGATACAAAATGCACACCGTATTAGGTTGGTCATATGCGTGACTATTCCCTCCGTATGCGACAAAAACCAGGGGACCCCATATCGTTATCGTGGCCTGCAGGGCCACGCTACCCAGTAATAATAACACAGGCCAACAAAAAAAAGTTTTGAAATACTTTTTAAACTTGAATAGCTGATCTTTATGGAGTTTTATGAGCTGAATCCCAAGCTAGCCTTGGTTTTTCGTATCACCCTTAGTTTTTTGAGCAATCTGCATTCTATTATATATCATAAAACCCCTATACGGCACATGGGCAAATTAATGAAACACTATGTTACAACATAAACATGTTCAATTAACAATGGGCTACTTAACAAAGTTATTTAATGTGTTTATACAGATTTTAATTGTCAGCCGGAATTGCTTTATATTTTCTTTCCCTTTTTTCTTTGAAGCTTCTTGTGTAGTGTTTTCTACGATGAGTCGCTTGCTGAATCTCTCGGTGAAGTGACCAGCAGAAGTCCCCCATCATGTTTGTGTTCCAGCGGCCTGGTAGCGTTTCTCCATAACTTTAATGTCCTGGTGAAAACACTCACCTTGCTCCTCACTAACATTTCCCAAACAGCCCGGGAACTAATCAAGGTGGCTGTTCAAAAAGTGAATTTTCAGGCTTATCAAACATCCTACATTTTAAAACTTCTTTAACATGCTAGCTACAATTGAAACATATTCTGGATCTTTTTAATTTCCCAAGAACTTGGTAACGACTTGCTTGAATGATACCCATGTTTCTTTCTGATTTAAGGTCATTCTGGATTCAAAGTTTACGTCAAAAATCATTTTTCTAATGTCAGGTCCGACAAAGACACCTTATTTTTGTTTAGCTTCTGAAAGGTAAGGAAATTGTTTCCAGAGATAGTTGAAACAGGGTCCATCTTTAGGCAAGGCCTTTACAAACTGTTTCATGAGGCCTAACTTTATATGCAGAAGGAGTAGGAGCACATTTTTTGGATTCACACGGTTTTTGCGCAGAATGTTCTTCTCGCCAGGTTTTAAAGATGTCCTCACAGGCCAGTTCTTTCTGCACCAATGTTGATCCCTAGCCCTACTGTCCCATTCACACAAGAAACATGGACATTTTGTAAAACCACATTGATGACCAAGAAGCATGCATAATACTTTTAAATCACCACAAATGATCCATCCATGATCTGAATAGCCTATTTCATTTAACACTATTTCTGGTTTTCATATGTCTCTTTCTTATATACAGAATGGCCAACGGGTAAGGATGCATACATGTAACGATTGTGTAATAAAACAGCCTTTAAACAGCTACTTTTCTAAATATATGAACTATATAATAGTTGTTGAATTCTTTAGAAATCACTTAATTTATGAAATTGAACTGTAAAATGTAAAGAAATGTTGGGTGATACAGCTTTTTCAGTATCATATTTGGATTCAGTACCACAAAAGACATAAAAATAAGGTATTTTCAGTAGAGAAGTGTTTTCATCGTTGGCCTGTGTAATTGATCAACGGCACTCCTTTGTTTTACAAAACCACCTATACAATTAGTACCGTATGCGTGCGGTTAGCAATACAGTAAATACATTTTCACGTGCATAATGGCCGACACAGCAGGAATTTTACTATCCCTACTTAGTATAAATCAAAGTCCCCGCAGATAATCTCGAGAACCACTAAATGGATTTTGATGCGGTTTCCACCATTCTGTAAAGGATATGTCGAGGAAGGTTTCCGTAGAAAATTATTTATTTATGATCAAAGGAAGCTAAGCAGTAACGATTTCAGTGAAAAAGTCGAAAAAACTGGTGTCTGGGCGCTTTTCATGCTTACCCTGTGCAAACCGTTAAAAATATATGTTTACTAAAAGTGTAAGAATTGTTCAGCATGAAATGTTCAACAATAAAGTCAGCGAGAGCATATCTCCATCTTCAATACATCGCCCACTGTAAGTGTTTTTACGTTTTCATTTCTTCCAACAATCTCCATTCAATTACTAAGGCGACAATTTGCGAGCTAGTTAGGGGTGAGCTTATCACCCATTTACAGCCAGCAGAAAACAGTCGAGTCGTGTTGAGTTAAGACTTCAGAGAAGAGTGGTTATGTTTGGATTTTCGCTGGAAGTGCAAATCAGATTTTCTTCTTTTCGCCTGTGAACTTTTCGTTCCGCAAAATACACAGTCAAGTTAAGATTGGACGGAAGGGGGATTTGTGTTTCATGCACCTCGCCATTCTAAAATTACGTCTGACAAGAATTCGTTGCACATGCATCTCCATACAATATAATTAATAGTCCAGTCAATGATTTTAGCCCATCATGCCGAGACGTAAAACGGACATAGAAAAAGAAGCTCTTATTATGTAATGCAATCATAACTGTTCCCGGGCGAAGCCGGGGTGGGTTGCTAGTACAGCATAAGTCGTGATTTGAAAAGGGGACGGAGGGGGGGTTTTAGTAGACAGTAGAGGAGAACTCCACATCATTTCTAGATTGATAATGTTATGGTTCTTACGTCCCTTTTAATTACTGTGGCTTTTAGAGGCGCCGTGGTGCCGGAATTATTCCCCGATGGGTATCTTTAACGTGCCAGTAATTTTACTGACACGGCTCCCTCACATTCAAGCACCCTCAAATGCTAACTGTCTGCGCCGGGATTCGATCCCGCTATCTTGGACTTAGCAGGCGAGAACGTTACCGCTGAGCCACGCAGCCAGTCATTTCTAGATTTAATTTGGATCGTTTCAGAAGGTAGTTTGGCTAATTTCAGTAGTTTAGTAAATTTGATCTTAGATTCGCGTCTCATGTAGCGTTGGGCCTCTTTCACACGGAGCCACCATGGTGGAGCCTCCACGTCTTTGCATTAATTCAAGTGTAGCCTTTCACATGTGGTGGAAAGCCAGAATTCCTGGTGGCAGACAATGCGATTTTTGGAGCGGCCAAGTTGGCAGCGCCACCACATGTTTACATTGAGTAAAACAGAGCTTTTCACACGAGACGCGACTTCCTGTGCGGCCAGGCCAGACTAAAAAGACTGTGAAAAAATATGCTTATGAAAATATAATGTTAACTAATATTTATATGTATTTTTACTTAATAAATAGAACGCTCATTAAAGTAAATCGAAAGTGTGCAAATTGTTCTCACCTCAGTGTCACTAGGAGTGTTTCCTCTGGAGGTGTACTATCTCTCATATTTGTGTCCACACCGGCCAGTTAATCTTTTATACACTGCAGTACGGTAGCTCATCGAAAGATGAAATGTACATTCGTAGGAAGGTGAAAATGTTGACTGGATTCTGTCTAAGATCAATATACAGAGTATAAAACATACCGTTTGTTGATCGATCCTGCAAAAGTGGGTCAACCCAAAATCTGCCATTTCCCCGTTTTCGGCGTTTACGAAACGTGATATATTGATAAACAGCAAGTGCTGATTCTTCCACCTCCATTTCAAGACTGGCTCAAGGCTGGTGGCGTATTTGGTGGCTAGAGAAAATATTGCAAAGACGTGGAGGCGCCACCAATAGGGGGCGACACACACAGACAGACACACATACGCACACACGCGCACACACACACACACACGGACAAAAGATGTTCTCATAAGCCAATTTGTTCATAAAATGAAAATTGGCTAAAAACGAGATTTAAAAATTTCGCACAGCCCCCATCTTGAAGTTATGAAAACAATTGAAATAAATTAGATGTCACTGCAATAACATTTGTATAAGCATTTGCCGGGTTAAGTTTCGCTGCGCTCGGATGGTGAAATCGCGAGAAATGACCATTTAATTATTTAAAATTCGCCTCACCGCCATGTTGGATTTGTGCTCACCAGGTTAATGAATGTCCAATAGCTGAACTTATGTTCATAGCTTCTATTGCTGTTATAGATTAATAGTTATTGAGAACCGTCTAAATAATTCGGATGGTCGCCATGTTGGATTTTTCTAGATGTAGGCTATAGAGTTATGTACAATTAGATGACGGCTATTGCGTAGGTTCATTATTCAAACGTTCACTTCGATCGCACTATTAATAAACATGAAATAAAAACTTAATTTTAAAATTTTGTACAGCCGCCATGTTGAGATTATCTAAGCAATTGAACTAAATTAGCTACCGGTGCATTAAAATGTGTATAGACAATTACTGTAAAAAGTTTCACTGCGTTTGGAAGGTTAAATTGTGAGAAACGTCTATTAAAATGTTACAAACTTCGCTTGCCCGCCATGTTTGTATTGTACTTACAGGTTTTTTCTAATGTTACATAAATGAACTTGTAGTAGTGCCCAATATTATTGTACAAAATTTCAGGGTGCTATCTGTAATAATAATAAATAATAACCCCTGGTACTACAGCCCGTGAAGGGTCTAGGCCTAACAAGCGACGGGTGCCCAGCCATTTGGCCTGGAGATATTGAGGTGACGCGTGATCAGCGCTTCGGGTCCCCTCTGCCGTTAATCTTGGTTTTCGGGGTGCTGCCTCACTGTCAAACAGCTACACAATTGTCCTCACGAGGCTGTGTGCACCCCGTTCCAGCCCTCACGTCAGTTTCAAAAGTCCCTGATGGAAATGGGAATCGAACCCAGGGTCTCCGGGTGAGAGGCAGCCCCGTTACCCCAACACCACGGAGCCGGCGATATCTGTAATTGTTTTGGTGATATAGAATGCCTGTGAAATATTTCGCACAGCCGCCATCTTCAGGTTCTGTAGACAATTGAACTAAATTAAATATCAAAAAATTGGCATTGAATTATTTATTAGGGCTTAAGTTAGCTGTCTTTTGAATTAATTTTTTAATCCGACGATAATTTCACTAAGAATTTGTTATGAGTATTTTCCTACTATTCATCCTACTCCTAAGGAGATTTAAAACAAATTAAAAATTCTTAAATAAAAGTTACTGTAATTGTCACCCAAAAGGTATTTTCCACTGGCAAACAAAATAACACTTTCACTTTCTGAAATATAAAACAACTTAACTCTCCTGGTGACGGTCCTGACTAAATCATCGTTAAAATTTAAATTATACAATATATCTCCTTGCCCTAAATGTTTTACGCTGCGGTAGTATAACGTGGGAATGGGGTTGGGAAGTGCAGAGTTAAGCGCCGGGATACGTGCTTGGCGTTTCCAGCACACGATCCGACCAATACTAGAAATATAACGAGGATGGCGGAAGAGATCGAAACGCGTGTTGTACACAATTGTGAAGACTACAATAGCCATTCATTTGTCCATTTAATTATGTTTTGCCATTGAGAGAAAAAGTAAAGTTTTTCATTTTTTCTAAACCTAAATCGAGGTACTTGCTCACTAGTTTTCTAACTTTCACTTTGGGTCTAGTTGACCATTTTCACTAAGCATTTATCGTTTTTATTTCTTACTTGCTTAATGATTACTTTCGCTTGGCTCTGATACACTCTCATAAGGATTGTTACAGTTAAAAAACTCATCCGACCATGCTGGTTTGATCTGTCAAAATGGACAACCATTACGGCGTCCCGAACTTTCCTTTTCGTGTCAGTGCGTCACATTGGCTGCTGATGTCCAGCGAGCCAATCACGTCTTTCCTCTCTGGAAAGTTCTTGATTGCTTTCTTCCGAGCTGCTTTAAAAGCCTGGTCAGCTGTTGGTCCTGCTTTGCCAGGTTTTATGTGTAGGCTATCTTTCCTTTCTGCATATGCAGTTTTCTGCAGGCCTTCACTCAACCTGTACCATATATCAATGTTAACATCCTACATGATGCCTGGCAAATTGCAACTGCAATCAGACAGGCGCTAAGCCTCAAAGGGCTATTCTTCCAACCCCCATCCGTTTCTTCTACTATGTAGCTAACAGCATGTCGGAGACAGCAGTAGATCAGGTCAGCTGTCACGCTGGGTGTTTTTCTTAAGTTTCATAAAAAGAAAATAGGCTGAAAACGCGGTTTTTAAATTTCGCAAAGCCCCCACCTTGAGGTTTTGAAAACAATTGAAATAAATTAGATGTCAGTGCAATACAATTTGTATAAGCATTTACCGTATCCAGTTTCACTGCGCTCGGATGGTGAAATCGCGAGAATTGACCATTTAAATATTTAAATTTCGCCTCACCGCCATGTTGGATTTGTGCTCACCAGGTTATTGAATGTCCCATATGTAAACTTATGTTCATAGCTTGTATTGCTGTCATAGATTAATATATATTGATAACCCTCTAAATAAATCGGATGGTCGCCATGTTGGATTTTTATATATGTAGGCTATAGAGGTATGTACTATTAGATGACGATTATTTTGTAGGTTCATTATTCAAACGTTCACTTCGATCGCACGATTAATACACAGAAAATTATAACTTAATTTTAAAATTTCGCACAGCCGCCATGTTGAGGTTATGCAAACCATTGAACTAAATTAGATACCGGTGCTACAATGTGTATAGACAATTACTGTACCAAGTGTCACTGCGTTTGGATGGTTAAATTCCGAGAAACATCGCTTGGCCGCTATGATTGTATTGTACTTTATAGGGTTATCTAAAGTTACATAAATGAACTTGTAGTAGTGCCCTTTGTTAATGTAACCAATTTCAGGGTGATATCTGTAATAGTTTTGGTGTTATAGAGTGCCAGTGAAGTATTTCGCACAGCCGCCAGCTTCAGGTTCTGTAAACAATTGAACTTAAATAGATATCCAAAAATTCTCATGGAATGATTTATTAGGGCTTAACTTAGCTGCCTTCTGAAATTATGTTTTAATCCGACGATAAATTCAGTAATAATTTGTTATGAGTATCTTCCTACTGTTGATACTACTCCTAAGGAGCTATTAAAACAAAATAAAAAATCTTAAATAAAATTTACTGAAATTGTCACCGAAAATGTATTTTCCACTGGCAAACAAAATAACACTTTCACTTTCTGAAATATAAAACAACTTAACTCTCCTGGTGACTATCTTCACTAAATCATCGTTAAAACTTAAATTATACAAAATATATCCTTGCCCTAGTCTTATGTAAACAACACTAGTTTGTAGAGTGAATAATGATACTGCATTATATAGTGCAGTCACATGATAGCCCAGACTAGCGGAGTTAGGGAACCGAAGTACAGGTTCGTTCACTGAAACGGAAAAACCAGTGATTCCATACAGGAGGAAAGGAGCACTGCTGCAACAGATGCGGATAGACTTTCACAACTAGCAAACGACCTTTTGAACACAGGACAAGAAAAGTACTGCGCCCGAATAAACCCATCAGTACTTATATCCGCTGCACTGTAAAGGATTGCAGACATGTAAATTACCCAGCTCACAAACTTACCATGCCTACTAAGTAAAATTGGGAATTTCAGGAACATACAGGATAGATATTATTCGTAAGAAAATAGTACTACCAGCCAAAGTACAAATTTCTACTATCATTTACATTTAGAGCAAATCGAGGAACTCCAATCTCGAGGGGTGATAAGGTCTAATCTATAGTGAGAGCCTGTATCTATACCTCGCAGTACTATTTTCGACGATGACGACAATGAAAACGGTGTCAGTTAAGATAAAAGTTGACTGAGTCGCTAAAAAGCGCCAGCCGTTTATTGTGCTGAAACAAGTACAATAAAACTGGCTTCCCGCCTGAATATGGTGTCCCCTTGACACTCTCACAAAAATGAACTTCAAAAATAAACTTGCACGTGGCACTGATGTAATAAGAAAATGTGAAACGGTGTGATACTAAGGATTACCCTACTTTATACAAATCCGCTTCAACTCTGAACCGTAGTTCCATATCTAAGAAAAATCATTCATTAACTATGTGCTATATACATTCATTTATGGTTCGCACAAATTATACACTCTATTGTGTCGAAAATATTAAATTGTCTATCTTTCAATGAGTCTTTTATCTACTCAACTTCCTTAACAATCAAATAACAAACATACACCGCAACTATCGTGTTGAAAGTAATAAATACTCGTCTTAATCAATTGAACATAAGTGACAAACATTTAAGCTAAGCACTGTTCCTTTTATCTTTTATCTATTCATTATAAAATAGTGAAATATTTCTGAAATTCTTTACTGTGTTAATAATTCTCTGATAAACGTGAATACTAGAAGTGCATGGCATTAACCTTCATTCTCACACTCCTATTTCAAAATTATACAACAATTACCTCATCTCTTAAACACCCTGTACAGAATCTTCCTTTAATACACTCAAATAACTTCACAATCATTGCGATCAATACTAGAAAAACTTGAGACTCCTCAGCCTCCTCTCTTAAAAATACGTAACTCATTTACGTCTATATCTCCTTACTTTGCACGGTATTTCAACTATAAACTTCCATTTCAATACACTTTCTTCCTAACTTAACACTCTTCTCTATCCTGATACAACTTCACCTCGTGCTTACAATTCCACTTCTGCAATAAATTTCTGTACTTTCACTTTCTGATCACCCTGTGATTTAACTTTGTTAACTTTCTTTTTCACGTGTTTAAATTCAGTTTTACATTCAATTACAACCTTTAAAGAAATATCAGTAAGAATTCATATTTCTAACAAATGATATAAGTTTGACTTCCTTCCATGAATATATTTGTTTAACAAATTCATCTATGCTGTTTAATGCTCTAAATTTCATTAGACATATGTGTATAAGCGTTCTCGTAATACTTTCGTTCATAATTAGTTGAAAATAAATTTCTGACACTCGAATCAACATCATGAGTTGTCGAAATATTCTTTACACTTCGTGACATAACTTCTTAAATATGCGGTACTTAAATTTGCTTCAATAAACTTCCTTTACTTCATTTACAATTATGCTCCTTATTTAGTTCGTTCAACGTTATACTCCTTTTAAATAGTTCACTCTACATTCTTTTAATAGTTCACCCTACATTCCTTTAAATAGTTCATTCTACATTCCTTGAAATAGTTCATTCTATATTCCTTGAAATAGTTCATTCTACATTCCTTTAAATAGTTCATTCTACATTCCTTTAAATAGTTCATTCTACATTCCTTTAAATAATTCATTCTACATTCCATCGCTGCGATAAAACAGATTTAATTAGTTTAAATCTAACGCAAATATGAAAAATTCTACACGGTTTGACTCTGAAATTACTTTAGCATTAATAGCGGCGCTATACAAAATTTCGTCCAAATGACTGAAATTTTCAAGAACAAGAAAAATAACTCCTAAGAAAAATACGAAAATTACTACTTCAAAATCTACATGATTTAATTATACTGACAAAATTATACTGACAAAATTATACTGTTGAAATAATACGAACAAAATTATACGGTTGGTCAATTGGATAATCACAGAACATAACTACAATTCTACATTCCTTGAAATAATTCTTCTCTACCTTGAGTTGACTCTGGTCTGGAGAATACCTTCGTCTCGCCTGCCAAACCAAACCTGTCTCGGAGCTCATCGTATCGCCCACAGCTATGAAGACCGGTTTGTGTCAGAACCAGCTGGCCTCTTCCCTCAGTGGAACAAGGTCGGTGACGTCCTCGGTGAACGACCTCGCCGTGAAACAGCCCGCTCTGCCTGCACTCCGTCTCCCGTTCACTGCAAGTCGTCTGGCTTCGACTCCCCATCTCTTCAGAATTGACATCTCGTTTCTTCAGAATTGGCATCTCGGTTCTTCAGAATTGACATCTCTGTTCTTCAGAATTGACATCTCGGTTCTTCAGAATTGACATCCCGTCTCAGGTTGAAAATTGTCGTTCATACAAGCGTTTGCGAGTATTCAAGATGTATTAGAACTCTTGTAGAAAAGTAGAGGTTTGTTCGGTGATTTTGCGCATCACGTGGATGTTCTGCTGCGCCTTCCATAATAGTGAATTCTGGAATTCAACTGTGCATCTTTGTAATTTCCACTTCCCATGCTTTAGCTTAGCACATGGTAATTCTCATTTCACTGATGATATATTTAAGACTTCCCCGTTGCTGCTTTGTAACTTGCATTTTTAATATAATGTTCAAGTATGCGTTCAAACGTAGTAATAGTGAATATCTTCTTGTCGAAATGTATTTATATAAGCGATGTAAAAACAACTTTGTATTAAACACTGTAATACTCGGCTATATACTGTTCTATTCTGCGTGATAAATGTAGCTTGCTCCTCAAGTTACAGTCTTGCTGTACTACACTCTTCTTCACTTCCAACTTTGATAAAACGTAGCACTGTTATAATAATACTGGCTTCTTCTCGAGGTCTTGACTCGATGAAATCTCAAATTGGAAAGAACTCTCTCGTCCCGTTCTCTGCGCTCGGCAAGTTGCAGTCTCTGCCTCCCCTCTCGTGGTGTGACGTAACTTCTACCACCTCTCCTCACTTCAGTCCGTAGTTCGACCTTCGTCTCTTCCCCTCTTCCATGACGTAACTCTCGCTTCAAGTGGCGTGATGTCTCTCGCAATGTAGACCTCCCACATTCGTATAATAGAATATTTATCATTCTTTAAATCATTCCTTCTTTCTTGCCTTTTATAATTGCATAAGATGTATAGTATTTCACTAATTTCCATACAGATTTTCCCATATTTCTCGAATTTTCAATGAATAAAATATTTTCATCCACTCTTTTATTTTTCCTGGGTCTTGGTTCATATCCAGATTGGTTCTTTGGTAATGGCCTTAAATAAATTCTGGCGCATTTCCCCGTTGCTAATTTAAAGTAAAGTATAGCCTGTACTTTCTTTAATAACAGTAAATTTCTCTGTTCTTGAGACTGAATTTAATTTATTTTACTGTATCTTTGGGTAAAATCTTTTTAATTTGGAATGGTTGAATTTCCCAATGGATCTGTTATCTTCAACTCTTACAATTTTATAACAATTGTTACCGTAGACTGTATCTACTTTGAACGGTCCTCTGAAAAGGCTACTGAATTTGATACACACTTTCTTCAGAACGTCTGCTTTCACAGGAATCCTGACTAATACAAGGTCACCTTCTCGTAGCGGTCCACTGAATCTCTTCCCTTCTAAACGTTTCAATCTCTTCTCAGCCGCTTTGTTCAACTGGACTCCCGCTGCTTCGATTCTCTGGTCCATCGGTGGTTCGTTATCTTCCGGAATATTGAAGATTCCGTTCCATGGTCGTACGGGTTTCTCTTCAAAATGCATCATAACTGGAATATCGTTGGTGCTCTCATGTCTCGTGTTATTTATGCAAAATTCTACTAGTGGTACAATCTTCACCCAATTCGCATGATTATCCGCACTATACTAGCGAATGTACTTTGAAAATTCAAGCATTGTTCTATCAATAGGATTCGTCTCTGGGCTTCGAACTGATGAAAATAGGTGAACAATATCCAACCTATCCATCGCTCCCTGAAATTCTGCAGAGGTAAATTGGGTTCCATGGTCTGTTAAAAGTCTTTCTGGTTTTCCCATCTTTGGAATAATGTTCCTCTCCAGGTGATATAAAACAGTTTTCGTTTTTGCTTTCTGCATTGGATTAAGCATTACAACTTTGGAAAATACATCCATTGTGACTAACACATATTGGTTTCCTCTGTCTCCTTTAGGTGCAGGTCCAAAGATATCCTGACTAAACAATTCCAGTGGTTTCGTAGGAATAATTGCTTTAGGTCTTTCCTTCAATAGTTCAGAATTATATTTGTTTTTCTGACACAGTTCACAAGATCTGATTACTATGGTTATGGATTCTCTCATATTAATCCAATAGAACTTTTCTAACATGGTATAGTATGTTTTGTCAACTCCTCCGTGGCCTATACTTTTGTGTACTAACCAAATTAGTGGCACAATAAGTTCTGCTGGAATGGCAACTCGTACTTTCGTGTGTCTTGCATCGATGTATTTACATACAGTTTCTCCCACGAGAATATAGTGTCTAGCTTTCCGTCTCGTTTCGAAGTATGAGGCGTGCCTCCTTGTCATTCTCCCTGACAAAAATCTATAAATGTTCCTGAATGGTGCATGCTTCTTTTGAAAAAGAGGAATTTTTCTCAGTTTATCCAGCGTTTCCTGATCTTCTGCATCTGTCTGGATAACATTAATTCTCACATCCTTCTCAGGAATCGGATGTCTGGAAAGAATATCTGCTAGTAGGTTGTCTTTACCAGGAACATGGACTATCGTGGCATCAAATTGCTGCAAAAACATGGTCCATCTGGTCATCCTATCGCTTGACAAGTCTGACTTCAACATGAATTCTAGTGCTTTGTGATCCGTTCTGATTATAATCTTGTGTCCCAGCAATAATTTCTTCCAGTTTTGTAGAGCATTTATGACGGCTAAAGCTTCAAGCTCCGTCGTGAAATAATTCAGCTCGTGCGTGCGTAAGTTCCTACTGCTGAATGAAATATAGTGATGATTGCCATCTTGATCCTTCTGATATAAGACTGCGCTAATACCAATTCGTGAAGCGTCCGTTTCTATGATGAATGTTCTTTCAAAATCTGGGTACTCTAACTTGATGTTATCTCTGAGCATTTCCTTTGCTTGAATAAAGGCATTCTCAGCAGCTGCATCCCATTTCCATCTATTGTTTTCCTTTAGAAGCTCATGTAGTGGTGCCATGATCTCTGAATAACGTGGACAATGACTACTGAAAAACTGACAAAGACCCGCAAAAGCTCGGATGTCTTTGATTCTCTTGGGTTTGGGAAAGTTCAATATCGCTTCGATCTTGTCTTCATTCGGGTGGTAACCGAATCTGTCTATAGTATGACCAAGAAAGTTGATCTTTTCTTGAAAGAAATGGCATTTATTCAATTTCACCTTGATGTTTGCACTTCTGAGGTTTTCAAATAGCTTCGTCAAATGCATGAAATGTTGCTCTGGCGTTTCTGGAGATATGATAATATCATCCACCTAGCAAATGGCAAATTGTTTTACTTCATCACTCAACTTGTCATCCAAGGCTCTGATAAGTGCTGGACTTGAATTTACCAATCCATATGGTACTCTTTGGTATGCATAACAGGTTTGATTGAACATGAACCCTGTATAACATTTGCTGTCTTCTGTAAGCTCTATTTGATGAAATGCTGCAGTTAAATCAATCACTGAGAAATAGGTTTTATTCTTGAATCTCCTCAGTAGTTCTCTAATTTTTGGTGGCCTGTCGAATTATTTCAGCAGAAGAGTATTTATGCCCCTGGCATCTAAACATAGTCTAAGGCTACCATCTGCTTTCTTCACAACAGTGAGTGGGTTTAAATAAGGAGTGGCTTGCTTTCTTATAATCCCGTCTTTTTCCATGCCTTTTATGAGCTCTATCACTTCAGCTTGGTACTTCTCCGGTATTGGATACAATTTCTTCTGAAAATGTGTGTCATCAGCGAGCTTGATCTCATATTTATATCCTCTGATAATGCCTGGTTTGTCATCAAATACGTCTGCATAAATCGTGACCAATTCTTCTAATTTCTCCCTCTGATCTTCAAAATTCTCAATTTTTCTGCCATAGTGAGGTATTCCTTCTGCTTCAACTTCCATAACTATCTTCACAAGATTTTCTTCTGTAGTTTCGTCAATCAGAATACGCTCATTCTCCTCCTTCTTCGTGTCCTCTGGTTGATGTTGTCCTTCATTAAATCTTATGACTCCATTTCGTAAATCGATCACAGCTCCAGTCTTCGTTATAAAATCAATGCCTAAAATAGCATCGAAATTTATCTGGCTCAAGACTATGAATATCTGCTCATATTTGTATTCATTTATGGAGAATTCCATTAATGCTTGGACTTTACATTTCATGGTCTTGTCGTTAAATACACCCCTGACTTTAATAGTTGAAACGGGCATTGCTATAAGTGAATTTCCATCCTTCAATCTGTGAAAACAGTTCTCTGCTAAAATTGATGCTGTCGCTCCCGTATCTAGTAGTGTTCTCAGGCATTCTCCTTCTGATATGATTTCTATAATGGGTAATCTCGCTACTCTTCCTGTTTTCGGCTCTTCTCTTTCATACAGGAGATCTTCATTCGTGGCTTCATATAACTCATTGATCTGGATTTCATGTCTGGTTACGGTGCTGTTTTCTTCCTCCTTCACTTTTTGGAATTTGAAGTTTTTTTTTTGTACCACTCCTGGGTCTTCATTCCTCCGATCTCTGCTAGTTCCGGGCTGAGATTCTTGATTCTGGTCTCTCGCGTTCCTTTCTCTGAGATTCCTTAGGTATTCTTGACTTTCTCTTTCCCTATCATCGTAATACCTTCTTACATTGTTGTTATTTCTCCAACCTTGATTTTGTTGACTTTGCTGTTGTTGCTGTCTCGAATAATTATTCGTGTTCCTCCAGTTCTGATATCCCCGATATCCATAATTATTCGTAGGGTTATTTCGATTATAATATCCCTCTCTGCGATAATCATTGTTTCTGTTGTGGTAGCTATTTCTCCATCTTTGATTTTCATCCCATCGTTGATTTTGGTATGGCCTTCCTTCTCGAGGTCTCTGATAACCTGGTTGAAATCGATTTTGTCCATACATTCTTGATCTCGTTGGGCCTATCCCATTTTTGTTCTCTTCTGTCTGCTGCGTTTGATCGATGTGGATGGTGTGAATCTCTCTCTGTTCCTGATTTCTACCTCTCTGGTTTTGGTTTCCAGTTGAGTTGTTGGACACATTATACGTGTGATCCAGTCTCCTCATAATTTCTGCCATCCCCTCTAAAGTTTTTACATTTGCCGAAATGAGGTGCCTCCTAACTTCCGTTGGTAACTGGCATGAAATAGCATGAACCAAGTCTTCTTCCGCCAAAGGAGGTTGCAAATACTGCAAGCGTGCTAATTGTTTCGTGAAGAAACTTGCGTACTTCGTTGGACTAGAATAAGCATACTTTTTAGAGAAAATTTCGGCTCGTATGTCTTGTTGAAGTTCCTTGCTCCAAAATCGCTTCTGCAGAGCTATAGCGAATTCTTCAAATGACTGATAAGTGTACCTGAAAGCTCTGTGCCAAATTAACGCTTCTGAGTCCAAGTATTTCTCAACGACCCTCATATGTCTTTCACGAGGTATTCTATTATCCTCTAAATACGATCTCATGTCTCTAAGAAACTCTACAGCAGTAATATTTCCTACTCCGCTGAATTTATTCGGCTTCTCATCGTTATTCTTAATCACGATAACGTTGGCATTTGACCTACTCTGGTAAGGTTCAAAGTCTCCTCCAAGTTCCCCTATTTCTGTTTGAAATGGCTCTCGACTAAAATTGAAATTGGACTTCGGAATCTGCTGTTGACTAACCACGCTTTCCTTATCCTCTTCTATCTTGTCTGTCCTAGCCTCTAATTTCCTTATTTCTTCTTTCAATTTTTCATCTCTTGCTTGAAAAATTCTCGTTAAGTCCTTTCTGATGTCTTCCCTGACTTCAGCTCTTAACGTAGATGAAAATGTAGCATCCCCTATCGTAAGTGACCTTAATTGCTGTTCTATGTCGCTGGCTTCCTTATCCTGCTTTGATCGAATTTTCGCCAGTTCTGTGCTTATCTCATCGACTGTGCGTTTAACCTTGTCAAATTCATCTGAGTTATTTAAATCTGTTTTATTAACAATGTCTGTCAGCGTGGCTACATTATTAATTTGCAATGTATCTATCCGCTTAGATAGATCTTCCCGTACCTTACTAACATTTATATTTGAACATAACTCTATGGCTTTAATGTCATTTGCTAATTTATGATGAATTTCTGATACAATTTTAGTTGTGACTGTTACGACCTCCTCCTTCATGTCCGTAACTGCCTTTACAATAGAAGCATTTATATCCACATTAATACCCTCTTCAATCAGTTTACTTTGACCTTCCAACTTGACCTGTAATTCACCAACAGTGTCATTTAGACTGTCAAGTTGCTCCTTGAGTTTGTTCTGGGCACCTGAAATGTGTACATGTTGAGTATTGTTCTCTTCCTTATTGGAGCTAATACTAGCCTGTAATTTCTTTTCTAGCTCTATCATGTGATTACTGTTAGCTAATTGGACTTCTAACAGCTTTCCTGCCATGTCGGATCTTAAATTTCCTACTTCTGTCTTCGTAAGATTTATGTCCCGTTTGACTTGATCAAATGAATTTTTTAATTCTTCCTGTGCATGTCCTGCCCTTTCTAAAATTCTCTGAGCCTTTTCCTGATTTTTCCTAGCTTCTTCCTGAGCTTTTTCCTGATTTTTCCTAACCTCTTCATGAATTTTCCTAGCTTCTTCCTGAGCTTTTTCCTGATTTTTCCTAACCTCCTCCTGTGCTGCTCTTATTTCGGCTTGGATTTTTCTATCTTCTAATCTAGCCTGCTCTTGACTTAACCTGTCCTCCTCGCGAGCTTTTTCCTGAGCTAATCTCATCTCTGCTCTTATCCTATTTGCCTCTTCCAAAGCTAACTTGGCTTCTTCTCTTTCCTTTTCTCTAGCTAGTCTATCTTCCTTTCTGGCCTTTTCTAAAGCTAACTTAGCTTCTTCCTGTGCCAATGTTATACTAGCCTTAGTAAGTGTTTGAGCAACTGCTAACTCTGCCTTGACTTCCGATTTTACAGTAGCTACTGATTTCTGAATCTCGGCTTTCATCTGTTTAGTGTTGTTGTGTGTCAATTGGTGGAGGGCTTCAAGGTCTTTGGTCAACGTGCTTTGACCTTCCTTCATGTTTTCGAGCATCGTTCTAATGAACGTCATGTCGTTCGCTGACATAATTCTTCGTTCTTGAGAATAAGGGAAGTATCAACTACAAAAATTTCCAGTGAATATCCAGATTGACCAACGTATACATTTTATACCAGAGATGGAACATATTGAACATCTTAATCCTACTTAAATCTATTTGAATCGCGAGTTATCTCGTAAATCTTATCGTCCCATTTTACTGAACCGACATCGTTACATTCTATTATCCCACTTAACCTATGTTTAACAACATGAATTTACTTTTAAATTTAATATTACATGACAAATGTCGTTAGCTGGTTTTTAAAAATATGCCTCACAACTATAATGTACTCCACTAATCTGCTGATGTTGTGTTCATCTCAACAATCATTAAATTTGGGATCGGCATTTTTCTTTTTCTCAAAACTAAATTTGGCCTCACTCTCGAGTACTTCCAAACTGCTTCTCTCGAGTGCTCTTTCGAGTGCTCTTTCGAGTGCTCTTTCGAGTGCTCTTTCGAGTGCCCCACGGATGGGCTTGCCATTTAAATAATTATCTATCTATATGCGCCCGAATAAACCCATCAGTACTTATATCCGCTGCACTGGAAAGGATTGCAGACATGTAAATTACCCAGCTCACAAACTTACCATGCCTACTAAGTAAAATTGGGAATTTCAGGAACATACAGGATAGATATTATTCGTAAGAAAATAGTACTACCAGCCAAGGTACAAATTTCTACTATCATTTACATTTAGAGCAAATCGCGAAACTCCAATCTCAGGGGTGATAAGGTCTAATCTATTGTGAGCGCCTGTATCTATACCTCGCAGTACTATTTTCGACGATGACGACAATGAAAACGGTGTCAGTTAAGATAAAAGTTGACTGAGTCGCTAAAAAGCGCCAGCCGTTTATTGTGCTGAAACAAGTACAATAAAACTGGCTTCCCGCCTGAATATGGTGTCCCCTTGACACTCTCACAAAAATGAACTTCAAAAATAAACTTGCACGTGGCACTGATGTAATAAGAAAATATGAAACGGTGTGATACTAAGGATTACCCTACTGTATACAAATCCGCTTCAACTCTGAACCGTAGTTCCATATCTAAGCAAAATCATTCATTAACTATGTGCTATATACATTCATTTATGGTTCGCACAAATTATACACTCTATTGTGTCGAAAATATTAAATTGTCTATCTTTCAATGAGTCTTTTATCTACTCAACTTCCTTAACAATCAAATAACAAACATACACCGCAACTATCGTGTTGAAAGTAATAAATACTCGTCTTAATCAATTGAACATAAGTGACAAACATTTAAGCTAAGCACTGTTCCTTTTATCTTTTATCTATTCATTATAAAATAGTGAAATATTTCTGAAATTCTTTACTGTGTTAATAATTCTCTGATAAACGTGAATACTAGAAGTGCATGGCATTAACCTTCATTCTCACACTCCTATTTCAAAATTATACAACAATTACCTCATCTCTTAAACACCCTGTACAGAATCTTCCTTTAATACACTCAAATAACTTCACAATCATTGCGATCAATACTAGAAAAACTTGAGACTCCTCAGCCTCCTCTCTTAAAAATACGTAACTCATTTACGTCTATATCTCCTTACTTTGCACGGTATTTCAACTATAAACTTCCATTTCAATACACTTTCTTCCTAACTTTAACACTCTTCTCTATCCTGATACAACTTCACCTCGTGCTTACAATTCCACTTCTGCAATAAATTTCTGCACTTTCACTTTCTGATCACCCTGTGATTTAACTTTGTTAACTTTCTTTTTCACGTGTTTAAATTCAGTTTTACATTCAATTACAACCTTTAAAGAAATATCAGTAAGAATTCATATTTTTAACAAATGATATAAGTTTGACTTCCTTCCATGAATATATTTGTTTAACAAATTCATCTATGCTTTTTAATGCTCTAAATTTGATTAGGCATATGTGTATAAGCGTTCTCGTAATACTTTCGTTCATAATTAGTTGAAAATAAATTTCTGACACTCGAATCAACATCATGAGTTGTCGAAATATTCTTTACACTTCGTGACATAACTTCTTAAATATGCGGTACTTAAATTTGCTTCAATAAACTTCCTTTACTTCATTTACAATTATGCTCCTTCTTTAGTTCGTTCAACGTTATACTCCTTTTAAATAGTTCACTCTACATTCTTTTAATAGTTCACCCTACATTCCTTTAAATAGTTCATTCTACATTCCTTGAAATAGTTCATTCTACATTCCTTGAAATAGTTCATTCTACATTCCTTTAAATAGTTCATTCTACATTCCTTTAAATAGTTCATTCTACATTCCTTTAAATAATTCATTCTACATTCCATCGCTGCGATAAAACAGATTTAATTAGTTTAAATCTAACGCAAATATGAAAAATTCTACACGGTTTGACTCTGAAATTACTTTAGCGTTAATAGCAGCGCTATGCAAAAATTCGTCCAAGTTAATGAAATTTTCAAGAACAAGAAAAATAACTCCTAAGAAAAATACGAAAATTACTACTTCAAAATCTACATAATTTAATTATACTGACAAAATTATACTGTTGAAATAATACGAACAAAATTATACGGTTGGTCAATTGGATAATCTCAGAACATAACTACAATTCTACATTCCTTGAAATAATTCTTCTCTACCTTCAGTTGACACTGGTCTGGAGAATACCTTCGTCTCGCCTGCCAAACCAAACGTGTCTCGGAGCTCATCGTATCGCCCACAGCTATGAAGACCGGTTTGTGTCAGAACCAGCTGGCCTCTTCCCTCAGTGGAACAAGGTCGGTGACGTCCTCGGTGAACGACCTCGCCGTGAAACAGCAGGCTCTGCCTGCACTCCGTCTCCCGTTCACTGCAAGTCGTCTGGCTTCGACTCCCCATCTCTTCAGAATTGACATCTCGTTTCTTCAGAATTGACATCTCGGTTCTTCAGAATTGACATCTCGGTTCTTCAGAATTGACATCTCGTCTCAGGTTGAAAATTGTCGTTCATACAAGCGTTTGCGAATATTCAAGATGTATTAGAACTCTTGTAGAAAAGTAGAGGTTTGTTCGGTGATTTTGCGCATCACGTGGATGTTCTGCTGCGCCTTCCATAATAGTGAATTCTGGAATTCAACTGTACATCTTTGTAGTTTCCACTTCCCATGCTTTAGCTTAGCACATTGTAATTCTCATTTCACTGATGATATATTTAAGACTTCCCCGTTGCTGCTTTGTAACTTGCATCTTTAATGTATTGTTCAAGTATGCGTTCAAACGTAGTAATAGTGAATATCTTCTTGTCGAAATGTATTTATATAAGCGATGTAAAAACAACTTTCTATTAAACACTGTAATACTAAAAAGAAGATTGTAGTTCTACGTGACCGTGAATCTTGTGATTATGAGCTACGGGACCTCCTTTTTACGTGGAATCCGAACCACAGGACATGGCATTTCACTTCGAAAATCTCACATGCATTGACCGGGAATCAAACACTGTAATACTCGGCTATATACTGTTCTATTCTGCGTGATAAATGTAGCTTGCTCCTCAAGTTACAGTCTTGCTGTACTACACTCTTCTTCACTTCCAACTTTGATAAAACGTAGCACTGTTATAATAATACTGGCTTCTTCTCGAGGTCTTGACTCGATGAAATCTCAAATTGGAAAGAACTCTCTCGTCCCGTTCTCTGCGCTCGGCAAGTTACAGTCTCTGCCTCCCCTCTCGTGGTGTGACGTAACTTCTACCACCTCTCCTCACTTCAGTCCGTAGTTCGACCTTCGTCTCTTCCCCTCTTTCATGACGTAACTCTCGCTTCAAGTGGCGTGATGTCTCTCGCAATGTAGACCTCCCACATTCGTATAATAGAATATATATCCATCTATAAATCATTCCTTCTTTCTTGCCTTTTATAATTGCATAAGATGTATAGTATTTCACTCATTTCCATACAGATTTTCCCATATTTCTCGAATTTTTAATGAATAAAAGATTTTCATCCACTCTTTTATTTTTCCTGGGTCTTGGTTCATATCCAGATTGGTTCTTTGGTAATGGCCTTAAATAAATTCTGGCGCAGTACGAAAGAAATGGGAGGAAAAATACATTCGCCTCGCGTAAGCGTTGACGAACGGTTCAACACAGAAGAGAAAAAGTACGAATGAAATAGTTGCAAACAAACATATGCGCTGTCGCAAAAGGAACAAATCATACAACCGTACAACAACCATCGCGCAGCTCTGCACTTGACCTTTAAAGCTCAGTGGTAGGAGCGATATGTACGGCGGTGCAGGGAATGTCTCGAATAGTTCCCTATCGAGTACATTGACGCGCGTGACAGTAGGTTCTCACAATTAGACACAGGCTCACTCAGCGTGGTGAATGTTTTACGCTGCGGTAGTATACCGGGGAAATGGGGTGGGGAAGGGCAGAGTTAAGCGCCGGGATCTGTGCAATGCGTTTCCAGCACACGATCCGACCAATACTATAAATATATGGTGGGTGGCGGAAGACATCGAAACGCGTGTTGTTCGCATTTGAGAAGGCTACAAACGCCATTCATTTAAATATCTTTTGCCATTGAGAGAAAATTTTAAGTTTTTCATTTTTTCTTAACCTAAGTGTTTTCCAACTTTCACTTTGGGTCTAGTTGACCATTTTCACTAAGCATTTAGTATTTTTATTACTTACTTGTTTAATAATTACTTTTGCTTGGCTCTGAAACGCTCTCAAAATGACTGTTATAGTTAAGAAACTCGTCCAACCATGCTGGTTTGATCTGTCAAAGTGGACGGCCAGTCTCGAACCTTCCTTTTCGTGTCTGCGCGTCACATTGGCTGCCGATGTCCAGCGAGCCAATCACGTCTTTCCTCTCAGGAAAGTTCTGGATTGCTTTCTTCCGAGCTGCTTTAATAGCCCAGTCAGGTGTTGGTCATGCTTTGCCAGGTTTTACGTTTAGGCTATCTTTCCTTTCTGCATATGCAGTTTTCTCCAGGCCTTCACTCAACCTGTACCATATATCAATGTTAACATCCTTCATGATGCCTGGCAAATTGCAACTGCAATCGGGCAGGCGCTAAGCCTCAAAGGGCTATCCTTCCATGCCCCTATCTGTTTCTTCTACTATGTAGTTAACAGCATGTCCGTGACAGCAGAAGATCAGGTCGGCTGTCACGCGTTTTTTTTCTAAGATTTCATAAAATGAAATAGGCTAAAAAAGAGATTTTGAAATTTCGCACAGCCCCTATCTTGAATTTATGAAAACAATTGAAATAAATTAGATGTCAGTGCAATAAAATTTGTATAAGCTTTCACCGTATCAAGTTTCACTCAGCTCGGATGGTGAAATCGCGAGAAATTACAATTTAAATATAAAAATTTCGCCTCACCGCCATGTTGGATTTGTGCGCACCAGGTTATTGAATGTCCCACAGGTGAACCTATGTTCATAGATTCTATTGCTGTCATAGATTAATAGATACCGGGTGAGTTAGCCGTGGTGGTTACAGCATGACTGAAAGCAGTCACTCACATCCGGGAGGCGAGGCGGTTCGAATCCCCCCGCTGGCAACCTTGAAGATGGTCTTCTGTGGTTTCCCATCTTCCTTCCAGGCAAATGCTGGGGTTGGTCACTAACTATAGGCCACAGCCGCTACCTTCCAACTCCTCGTCCTTACAATCCAACTTCCCTCCTTCCCTCCCCAACGGTACTTGTAGCTCACCCATTGGGTGTCCGTCTCGAAGCAGCTACAAAACTGGCGAGCCGAACATGTCCTCGGACACTCCCGGCACTAAAAGCCATACGCTAAAAAAAACTGAGAACCGTCTAAATAATTCGCATGGTTGCCATGTTGGATTTTTATATATGTACGCTATAGAGTTATGTACAATTATTTGGCGACTATTGCGTAGGTTCATTATTCTAACGTTCACTTCGATCGCACGATTAATACACAATAAATAAAAACTTAATAGTACAATTTCGCACAGCCTCCATGTTGAGTTTATGTAAACAATTGAACTGAATTAGATACCAGTGCATTACAATGTGTATGGACAATTACAGTACTAAGTTTCACAGCGTTTGGATGGTTAAATTGCGAGAAACGTCTATTAAAATGTTTCAAATTCGCCTGGCCGCCATGTTTGTAATATACTTTACAGGTTTTTCTTAAGTTAGATAAATGAACTTGTAGTAGTGCCCTTTATTAATGTACAACATTTCTGGGTGATGTCTGTAATAGTTTTGGTGATATAGGATGCCAGTTAAATATTTCGCTCAGCCGCCATCTTGAGGTTCTGTAAACAATTGAACTAAATTACATATCCAAAAATTATCATTGAATTATTTATTAGGGCCTAAGTTAGCTGTCTTCTGAAATGATTTTTTTATACGACGATAAATTTACTAAGAATTTGTTATGAGTATTTTCCTACAGTTCATCCTAATCCTGAGGAGATTTAAAACAAATTACACATTCTTAAATAAAAGTTACTGTAATCGTCACCCAAAATGTATTTTCCACTGGCAAACAAAATAACACTTTCACTTTCTGAAATATAAATCAACTTAACTCTCCTGGTGACTGTCCTAACTAAGTCATCGTTAAAATTTAAAATATACAAAATATCTCCTTGCCCTACTCTTAATAAACAATACCAGTGCGTAGAGTGAATAATGAAACTACATTATACAGTGCAGTCCCATGATAGCTCAGACCAGCGGAGTTAGGGAACCGAAGTTGAGGGTCGTACACTAAAACGGAAAAACCAGTGATTCCATACAGGAGAGAATGAGCACAGCTGCAAGAGTTGCGAAAAGACTTTTCCAACTAGCAAACGACCTTTCCAACACAGGAAAGGAGAAGTACTGCGCTCGAAATCATGTCTAGTAGAGAGGAGAAGACAGGATGAGGTATGAACCAAGGACCACCTCAGAAAAATGGCATATTTTAAATTTGGAATTTTCGACTAAATTAGCAGTCCAGATGGAAGAGAACGTTAATACAAGCATTTGGGAAAATTTTCGCCTGAAGAAATATTTTTATTTCATGTAATAATGGAGATTTTATGATCTGGTAAATCTTTAACAATGAGTGAATGAAAGAAATACTGTCCTGGAAAGTCGACACTTTTAACGAGATGCGCGGCGAGAAACCAGTTTTTGATCCGAGGGGAGATCGAAGGTGGACCAGAGGTCAGACGCACGCCAGTATCAAGAGTGGGAGAAGCGAACGCGTGTCTGAAGCGCCACTTTTAGGCGAGAACCAATAAGGAAATAGTTTGAATACTGAGGAAGGAACAAATATTAAAATCTTTATTTTAATATTTTATAAGAGTGTTACATAGAGCCTCCGAGGCGTAGGCGGCAGCACGCCGGCCTCTCACCGCTGGGTCCGTGGTTCAAATCCCGGTCACTCCATGTGAGATCTGTGCTGGACAAAACGGAGGCAGACAGGTTTTTCTCCGGGTACTCCGGTTTTCCCTGTCAAAATTTCATTCCAGCAACACTCTCCACTATCATTTCATTTCATCTGTCATTCATTTAATCATTGCCCCAGAGGAGTGCGTCAGGCCTCGGCAGCCGGCACAGTCCATATCCTCGCCGCTAGATGGGGGCTTCATTCATTCCATTCCTGACCCGGTCGGAGACTGGAAGCAGGCTGTGGATTTTCATTTTTATATAAGAGTGTTACATAATGAAGTCACCAGCAGAGAAAAAGAAATTTAATTTGCAAAACAGATTTTAAATTAAAAGACTGAGAGAGAAGTTATGTATGAATTTGTTAATATCCATAGCGGTTGGAGGCTAGTTGATCAGATTTGCGAGGGAAATCTAACCGAGGTGGCTAGGAGACGCTAGCAGACGTGGCTCTTTCTACATGGACCGTCGAGAAGACAAGACGTAAATTGTATTGACTCTTCAAACAGTATTAGACAAGGGTTTTCTGAACTGGAGACTTCAAGATGAAGCAAGTAGTAATGGAAACGAACAATTAATATTACAAGTCAACAGTATTGAGAAAAGTTATTCATCGTATTTAAAATAAGAAATCTACGACGAGAAAAAACACTGCAATTTACAGACTGAACATCGAACACGTAACTACGTAGAAGGAAAGTCTGAAGGAGGGAGGCTTGAACCATTGGAAATTCAACAATCTAGACAAGAATGAATAAGAATTTAGGTCGGAGGGGAAGTACTACGACTACAAACAATTGCCCGGTGAGAATTATGTTTTAAATTCACCATGATGGGAAGATAGAACTATACTGAACCGGTGAGATCCAGAGATGTGTGATTGCGAACGTATATTCCGTAGATTTGTTGTAACATTGGAGAACTCCGTAGATTTGATGAAATATTAGAGAATTTTGTATATTTTTGGAAATATTGAAGAAGACAATATATATGTATTGAAACATGAGAAATGAAGCGCAACTTTGTGAGAAATAAATAATGTATCAGAGAAAGAATATAGTCATGTGCTTGACGAAAGTAAATAGTTTATTACCTGTGAGAAAGAAAGGAAGGACAGAGAATCCTATAAGTAAAGAGTTTGTTCATTTCAGGAACAAAATAATGTACAGAAAGAAATATTTGACAGGAGTATTCAATATTGGCATTGAAGGAACTCTTGTATGCAAGAAATGTAATGACATTGTAAAACCCAGAATTTCGATGTACGGAAAAGAACAGTATGCGGTAGTAGAAGGCATAACTGAACGACTAACGTTATTATAAAATGTTATAGATGTATATTTCTCATAAAACGATACAGTAAGATGGAAGGAGAGATGAAAACATTTATTGTGAACATAAACGTGAGGGAAGGTTATTGTTATTTTTATAACAGGCGCAAGCAGACCTGAAATTCAGAATTAAGCGATAAATTGTAGCAAGAATATATGTGAAGCGAAGGAGGAAGTATATGGAAAGTATTGAACATAGCACGAGATGTTAAATCGATAGAGGTGTATGTAGGAGGAAGTGAGACGTATTCATGAACGTTATTGCAGTTGTAATTTCTAGTAGGAATACTAAATATCATACTTTGGTGAAAGTAGTTGATATGGAACGGTAGAAGTTTTGTGAACGTGCTAAGAGAAGAAAGGTTGATGAAATGAATTTGTATTAATGAAGGCGTAACTAGAGACGCGATAATAGGCAACGTGAGTTTATGAAGAAAGGTTTTGTAATAATTTGTGGTGAGTAAGAGAAGTCATAATTTGTATTTGGAGAAGATAGGAGTGTGGGAGTGAGGATTTATGCCACACACACTCGATTTTTGGTTGAAGAGCTTATCTGAACAGTCGTGCATTGTTAGTTTGTTTTATTATTAATTATTGAAATACCAGAGTTGTACACTTTAGTGATGAAATATTAACTTCACTGTTTGTATTCATGATTCACATGGAATTTACACACAAACACCTATTTTGACTAGTTTATTGTGTGAAATACGGAGAAAGATGGCGATACACGTAAATAAAGATGATGAGACAGGAGGAAAGTTGTGGAATGAACTCTATTAAATTAGAGACAGTTGTTTTTATATCGTGCGGGAGGCGATCATGTATAAAATGTAAATACGTTATTATTCTAGTATTCAATATTGCTTTTATTATATTTAAGAACCTAAGATCTAAATTTGATGACTTTAACGATTGTATTACGTAGGGAGTATGTTTGTTATGATGAGCGTTAAAGCATAACTTCAGTAAACAAGTATGACAGACACTACTGTCATTAATTAAACTATGTGTTTATGTAAATATTATCAAGCAAGAGATACATGTTGTATTCGTGTAAAGATGCAAGAAAGACACTTATTGAGCGCATCAGGCCTAAGTGAGGCACAGATAAATATTTTATTTTATTCTTGGTGAAGGGAACATAATTTTTGTCATGTTATATTCTTTATTGTCAATAAATGGCAAGAATATTTTTATTCTTGCTGAGTTTTTTAGAACTGTTCCTTTGATTCAACGCTTAATTACACTAGAACGATACCGCTAGCTAGATGCAGAGAGATGATCGACAACTTATCTTAACGCCCGAGAGCCGAGTTGCTCGTTAGTGCTCTACTTTTATTTGTTTATATTTTCTGTACTGTATCCAACTAGTTAGTAGTATAGTTAGAGATGTATATATGTGTTCCTAGGGTTCCCTAGTCATCAGTCCGGTGAGGGTTGTTCAACTCTTAGCCGGGTGTTGACATTCCCACGATCCTTTTACCATTTGTGCGGATTTGGGACTGTGCTCTAGAGGAATTCGGGCGCAGTACGAAATATATAGGAGTAAAAAACATTCCCTCGCCTAACGTTGACGAACGGTTCCACACAGAAAAGAAAAATAGGAATGAAATAGGTGCAATCAAACACATACGCTGTCGCAAACGTAGATCTACTCAGGGACAAATCATACAAACGTACAACAACCATCGCGCAGCTCTGCACTTGACCTTTAAAGCTCAGTGGTAGGAGCGATATGTACGGCGGTGCAGGGAACGTCTCAAATACTTCCCTACCGACTACATTGTCGCGCGTGACAGTAGGTTCTCACAATCAGACACAGGCTCGCTCAGCGTGGTAAATGTTTTACGTTGCGGTAGTATACCGTGGGAATGGGGTGGGGAAGTGCAGAGTTAAGCGCCGGGATCTGTACAATGCGTATCCAACACACGATCTTACTAATACTATAAATATATGGAGGATGGCGGAAGAGATCGAAACGCGTGTTGTTCGCATTTATAAAGGCTACACAAGCTATTCATTAGTCCATTTAAATATGTTTTCCCATTGAGAGAAAAAGTTAAGTATTTCATTTTTTCTGAACCTAAATCGTGGTACTTGCTCACGTGTTTTCTAACTTTCACTAAGCATTTATTATTTTTATTACCTACTTGTTAAATAAAGTTTACTTTTGCTTGGCTCGCAAACACTCTCATAAGGACTGTTAGAGTTACTAAACTCGTCTGATCATGCTGGTTTGATCCTTCAAAGTGGACGGCCAATACTGCGTCTTGAACCTTCGTTTTCGTGTCAGTGCGTCTCATTGGCTGCTGATGTCCAGCGAGCCAATCACATCTTTCCTCTCTTGAAAGTTCTGGATTGCTGTCTTACGAGCTGCGATATAAGCCCGGTCAGCTGTTGGTCATGCTTTGCCAGGTTTTACGTGTAGGCAATCTTTCCTTTCTGCATATGCGGTTTTCCCCAGGCCGTCACTCAACCTATACCATACACCAATGTTAACATCCTCCATGATGCCTGGTAAATTGCAACTGCAATCGGACAGGCGCTAAGCCTCAAAGGGTGATCCTTCCGCACCCCATCTGTTTTTTCTACTATGTAGTTAACAGCATGTCGGAGACAGCAGTAGATCAGGTCGGCTGTCACGCGGGGTGTTTTTCTAAACTTTCATAAAAAGAAAATAGGCTAAGAACGAGATTTTAAAATTTCGCACAGCCCCCACCTTGAGGTTATGAAAACAATTGAAATACATTATCCCCGTCTGGTGACCAGGGTTTAGAATGGTCCCAACGTAGCCCATGCGTGTCGTAAAAGGCGACGAAAATGGGTACTCTGTGCCTGGGGGTATAACTGGGCCACCCTGGGGACATACACAAGGAGGATGGGAAGGCAACCCATCAAACCACTCCACATTGGGCTAATCAACCATGTGGGGATAGAAATGATTCAAAGAAACAGCAGTAGCCTCGGATTGGACGGATCTACACTACGACAACGACCGCAATGGAAACGGAATATGAGATTTGGTACATGGAATATCAAGACAATCGCTGGAAAAGATATAGAGTTAATACAGGAAATGAAAAGTCATAAACTGGAAGTATTGGGACTTAGTGAGGTGAAGAAGAAAGGAAGTGGAATGAAGAGATTACAAGAAGGGTATGTTTTGAGATATTCTGGGGTTGGGATGGACAGTAGGGAAAAGGAAGGTGTGGGCATAGTCACCAGCGAGCAGACTGAAACCAAAGTGAGTGGATGGCAACCAATAAACTCGAGAGTAATGGTTATTAACCTTGACATAGAGATGAAAGTGTCCTTCACACAAGTATACGTCCCAACAAAAGACACCAAATTACTCGATAAAGAGGAGTTATATGCTCAACTCCAAAGGACCGTGGAAAAAGTGGTTGCGAATTGATGCCATGTATTGATAGGAGGGGACCTCAATGCAAGAACAGGTGAGGACAAGAGAATAGCACATGGAAGCATGGACAATCATGGTGGAGAGAGGACGCTGAATGAAAATGGCAGGCGACTTATAGAATTCTGTATTGAAAATCAACTGTTATTGGGGAACTCATTTATCCCCCATAAGGAAGTACACAAGATAACTTTCGAGGCTGAAGGTAGAAATGCTAGGAGTGTTATAGACTACTTTATGTACACTCATGGTATACGGAATAACATCATGGATGTGAAGGTCATACGAGGAGCAGAACTTGCTACAGATCACAGATTACTGGTAATGGGCTCCAGATTCAAGAGGCTAATCCAACCAAGAACCAAAAGGTTTGAGGTGATCCGATTGAAGGAACTTCAAAAAGAAGAGAAAAGGTCACAGTGTGCAGAATTAGTGAAGGAGAAGATGCAAATAGGAAATAATGTAAGTGAAGAAATCAATGACATGTGGAATGACATAAAATCAGTGTTGCTAAAGTCAGCAAAAGAATTGTGTGGAAAGGCAGTGGTAGATACCAGAAAGAAAAGAACATGTTGGTGGAATGAAGAAGTGAAGGAGAAGGTAAAGAGCAAGAAAGAAGCATGGAAAAGATACATAGGATGTCCTACGGAAGAAAACAGACAAGAATACATCAAAAGAAGGGATGAAGCGAAACAAGTAGTGAAGGAAGCTAAGAGAAAATCTTGGCAAGAATTTGGGAATATGGTTGAAAGCAAAGCTAGAGAGAAGAATACAAGAAGCTTTTGGAAAACCATAAAGTCTATAAGAGGGAAGTATGGAAAGAAGACTAGGACAATCAAGAAAGGGAATAACCTAGTATCAGATAAGGCAGAAGTGCTTCAAGTGTGGAGAAGACACTATGAGGAGAAGTTCCAGAAAAATGTGGCAGAGCAAGAGGATGGGATTGTTTATGGACCACATGAAGATGTGCAAAATCCAGAAATAGAAGAAAAATAGAAGAAATGGAGGTCATAATGGCAATTAAACAAATTAAGGCTGGGAAAGCAGCAGGTCCTGACGGAATTGCTCCAGAGTTAATTAAATATGGAGGTGTTGAGATAGTGAAGCAACTTACTAAGTTGTTTAGGAGGATGTGGGAAGAGAAAAGAATACCAGAGGAATGGAAGAAGAGTCTAATTATCCCGTTGCACAAGAAAGGGAGCAGCTAGTCGTATCTGTGTGTCTCAGAGATCCAACTGACGCGTCACCCCGGGCGCCCCCGACTATATACTCTCCAGGAGGGAGACGTGTACGTCGGAGAGCACGACCCGGGAGGGCACATTAGCCGGATTCTCACTCTAGGCCACACGTCGCCACGCGAGGTGGATGCCTTGCAGTGCTGCTTTATTGATTAGCTGTGTATACAAATACATGATATAAAAACCTTTATACAATAAGGGCTCCCTGCCGGAGCAGTGTGTGTACCTTGCAACGTCAGAATCAGTATAAGTTTTGATAGTCCTCACTTCTGGTCCTCTGCACTTAAGTCCTCTAGTGCCCAATAGGCACTCATGATTGCTGCGGTCAGTTTGGCCTCATTAATGGTAGCCGGATGCTGGAACGCCTGGGCCCACGCCGGTTGGTCGGTGTCGGTAGTACCCTGCTATGCTGTAGGGGGTGGCATCGGAGAACATTTCCAGCACTCTCCCTTGGGAATGAGCGTCTCGAGTGGCTGCCACAAAGTCTTTGGTTAACAGTTTTCTTGGACGAAAGAACTCTCTAGAGAGGACGTGTCGGGCACGAACATGGGCCAGTTCATGACCCAACACGTCCAACTCAGAAACCCAGCTGCTTGTTCAAGTTGTTTGTCCGTGTACAAATGCAAGTCCCGCAATGTTTGATGCACTCGCTGTTGTGTCACTTGGTAAGGCGATACAGGAGTTTGGAATGTTTATGACGAACCCGAGGTACGTGATTAACTGCATGGGGCGTAGCACACACTTCACTTCATTCAAAGTAATACCAAGCACAACCCTTAAATACAACAGGATGTCTTCGACTGGTATCTCCACTCCGTGGATTAACCATTCGTCGAGGTACGGAATCATTTTGATGTTGAATTCAGTCTCTAGCACCTTTTTTACTGCATCCGCCCATCGTTGCAGGACCGACGGGGCCAGGCTGTGCCCCATCGGTAAGCGAGTCCACATATAATGTCTACCGTTGTAGTATACTCCGTAGAAGAGTTGAGATCTCGGGCTGAGGGGGAATTGGTAAAATCCAGATTTGAGATCTAACATTATAGCCAGATGATTGGAAGGAATGCACCTGACAACTTGCGCTGCACTTTCTTAAGAGAACTTAGGTCGGTCGATGAACTCGGTCCACTCACTTAAGTCATATATAACGCGAGCTTGCCCATTGGCCTTTGGGACCAGAAACATTGCGAAGCTGTAGAATGCTCGAAAAGGGAATACAATCCCATGATTGCACAAGTCACTTATCACTTCATTCATCATTGGTGTCACACGGGTTCTCCGGAAGACTGCTGGGCTCCTCGGGGACTAGGGAGGTGGACGCCATGCTGTAGTACTCTGGTAATGTAGTGTCCGTTAGCTGAATCTCCGTAAGGAACGTGGTGTTCTGCAGGCACCGCAGCGGACTGGCAGGATGTCGGCGGTGGCGGTTTGGCTGAAGGAGGTTGGAAGATCCATTAAGGGTCTTCTCGCGGCGTGCCTAGCCGCCATATGGGCGGTCGCAGGGGATATTCCGGGTCGAATATCCATTCGTCTTCTTCTTGCTCCTTTGGGAACTGGTAATCCTCTGTTGTTGGATTTGCTGTCTCGGCGGGGGTGCCCACCTCTAACTGTGCTACGGGCGCAGCCCCCTCACCCGATTCTTCGGCCTCCGTCCCGATGATATCCCATGGGGCGCTCTGCCAACGGAATCAATTTATGGAGTAAACGTGATTAGGTACCAAATTCTGAGGCATAGGCACATCCTCTAGCGTCAGCTCAGGCTGGTCGGGGTTGTATTGTTGCCAAAACTCCCGAAGGGCTGACTGGATGTGGTTCACAGGAGGGTATCGGGTAAGGGTGCAACCCGGAGTGTTTGACCGCTCCCAAGCTGCTAGTCCATGGGCGAGGCCCTCACCTGCCAAGCCCCCCCCCCCCTGCGTCTATATGTCGGACGGCACATAGTAAATGTAGCTAAAATCACTGAATGCCGCTGTGGTATCTCTGTGTCTCAGAGATCCAACTGACGCGTCGCCCCGGCGCCCCTCTCCCCCCGACTATATACTCTCCAGCACTCCAGGTGCTACGACTGTAATACAGTAATTATAGGGCTATCTGTCTATCATATGTAGCGTACAACATCTACACTCGGGTGCTGGAAAGGAGATTTAGGAAGGTGGAGGAAAATGATATTGAAGAGCAGCAGGCAGCTTTTAGGCCAGGACGTCAGACACAAGATCACATCTACACAATTAAAACAGTAATAGAGAAGAGCATTGCCAAAAACCGTGGCCTGTACTGTACCCATCTCAATGGGAATGCTCAATCACGTGCTGGCTAGCTGTGCGGTTCGGGGCATGTCACGTCCACCCACAACGTGATTTCACATTGGATATGATAGCACTTGTTTTAGGATCTGCAAGACTACATTAAAAACAAACATGTTTCAAAAGACATGAGTTTATTTTATAAAAACTCCCAGGAATTACAATTATTTTACAAACATTCACATTTTTGGAAAATTCCAATTATCAAATTATCAAATTATCAAGTACATTATAAATTCATATAAATTCATCTTATCGCCTTACCTTGCTTAGGTATCTCTTTATCATTGAGTATTCATTTATATTTCTCTCCACAACATTTTGTTTATTGAGACATAGATCATGCCTATCACTTTATATCATTTTTATCTAAGGATTTTCAGATAATTTACTGTATTATTCATATCCCTTCTGGGCTTTATTCATACTTTATTTACTTCATATCTCTTTATAATCATCCATTTTATTATTGTAACTTTAATTAATAAGCCTTATTTTTCACAACAATCTAACACTTTGAAAATAAAAAAGCATGCCCATCCTTGAATTCACGTCCCGTCACAATTCATTTTTCATGCAGTAGGGTGGTTTATTTAGTGATGTATCATATGCTATTATTTATACTTTTCAGTTACCTTATAAACTCAAATTTGAGTTAACCCGTTTCATATTTCACATGTATCTTAAGATAGGAATCGAATATTTAATGATCAACTTATCCTTGACTACTATGGTCAAATATTATCCGATTTTTACAATTTTTATATGGGGATGATTTTCAAAATCCCAATAATTTAATTATTTCATTCACAATTACATAGCACCTCATATTTTAAAAATTTGCATGTTCCGCGATAACGCCTAGTATCCATTCAACACTCTAACCTTCGTACACAAAGCTCTATTATGTTCTCCCTTCTCGTTTAGGAGCGGTCGGCCACTGCTCGAACCCCTCGCGTAACGTGATTTATGACCTCCTTCGCGCCTCATTATAGACTTTAACTTTCAGCTGTTTGTTCCCTTTAAAACAAAAGCTTATGAGGATCCAAGCTATCACCTTACTTCATTAACTATCACTTATTTATTCATTTTCATTCCACTTTCCTTGTGACCCGTGCCTTAGTTTGAGATTAAAACTCATTACCTTTCATTCCACATACTTTATTTGGGCGGTTTACATAGCGTCGTTGGAATAGTACAGGCCATGTGAATCTGGGCTCAGGTACGCTTCTGCGGACCTCCAGTCGAAACTCATATCGTAGGAGCTCTCGTACTTCCATATATATATTTAGCAATTGCCCGGCGGGACTTAGGTTGCAACAACAATACCCTTAACTCGAACCCTTGTCTGATTAAGTGGGTCGAACCCTCGCTCAACAATACCGCACATCTCAACTATAATGCTCTTGATTTGAATCCCTGTTCAATCGAGGGGTCGAACCCTCACACAACAAAATCGACGACCTTCCGACAATTACATACCTTTTATCTCCAAACCTACGCACGTCACAGGATATATTCATTTCACTTGCTAGCATTTAGCTTATTTATTCTTTATAGGCCCTTTATGGCAATACAACTTTTAAATACCTTGGATCGTCATAGCGTCTTTCATAACTTAGTTCGCATTAGCATTTTACTTTACCGTAAATCAATATATCGTAATTTCACAATTCATTTCTGGTGCTCGATAACACCGATTATCTTAGCGCATTATTCTTATTATTGCTGGATAGCGTTATTTTATCATCATATTAAGGTATCTCAATGATCCTTCAATTATTTTAATTATTTTATTTATATATTTCGTTCAACTCGTTTATTTTTTTTTTTTCTTCAACATTAATTAATTCATTTTTACTTGGCGGAATGCAATTATTAAATTTAACATAAACATTTCGGAGTATAAAACTCAATATTTCTTTTTTGGAGCGTAAAAACTCAATATTTATCATTATTATTATTATTATTATTATTATTATTATTATTATTATTATTATTATTAGTTTAACGGTGCTTGTTTTATTTACGTTACTTCATTTCTTTGGCATGCATTTTATTTGCCATTTACTTTATTACATTCGATTCCTCCTTTTAGATCATTAATTCATTGTCATTTAATCATTTTTACGGGCTTTCAACATTATTATTATTATCATTTTTGCACTTTTATCATTATATTTAACATTTTTGCAAACCGTCTTGGCGGTTGCCTTCTGACACCTTATTATTCATTGATTACTCATTGTGCACACATTGCATACATAAATTCACTGAGATAGCATATGATACAATTACTTGCAATTACTTACTCTAAGATTACTGCAGGTTAATTGTCAGAGTTTAGGAAATAAATTAATTGAATTTTGGAATCTTGTAGAGACGTATTCTCTGGACATTGTCATTGCAACTGAATCTTGGTTATATGAGGACATAAATAGTAGTGAAATAATTCAAGGGACCTACGAAATGTACAGAAGGGATCGGGGGAAGCGAGGTGGTGGGCTATATATTTGTGTGCGCAAAAATATAGGTAGTTTCTTAAAGTGGGCTGATATGGATCATGAAATGTTATGTGTACAAATTTCGGATAAAGGAAATAAATTCCCTCTTCAGGTGATAGGGGCGTATAGAGCACCGAAAGATAACTTTTCTCTCCTCGAAACACTGTATGATAAAACTTGTACGGGTAATGCTATGAAAAAGAGCATAATAATTGCTGGAGATTTAAACCTCCCCAAAGTAGACTGGTCTGGTGAGTCAACTAGCTGTAGTAAAGCTCAGAGCGCTGCAAATAAATTCTTAAGGGAGGGGGGATTTTCCCAAGTAGTTGACTTCCCAACTAGAGACAATAATACCTTAGATGTTTATCTCGTAAGACCTGTAGAGCTGTATATTAACTGTCTGAAAGTACCAGGAATTAGTGACCATTCTGGGGTTGAATTAAATATTAGATATGGTGACATTACAAAATTAGACTCTGATGTAGCAAAAAAGATCATATTCCAGTATCGCAGGGCGGATCAGGGCAAGTTTCAGGGGTATTTGAATGAGCCATTTGTAGGATGGGCATCGGAAGGAAATCACACTAATATCCTGTGGACTAACTTTTTAAAAATTTTAAATAGCGCTGTTGATAAATTTGTCCCATTTAAATTGCTGAAACAAAACCCAGATCGTGAGTAATACACACGAGAAATTAGGAGTCTAAAACGGAAAATTAGGAAATTATACAATAAAAGACATGATAGTGACAAGTATATGTTGAAATTTAAGTCCTTATCAAGAGAGCTCGTATTAAAAAAGAGGGATGCTCATGACAGTTATATGCAAGATTTACTTGGTTCGGGAGGTGATGGGTGGAAAAAAAATTACAGTTATGTTAGGAGAAGAAAGGGAAATTCAAATAATTTGTCGATGATAATGTCCGGTGACGGTAAATTAATTACTGAGAAACAGGCCATTGCTAATGAATTAAATGTCTTTTACGGTAGTGTGTTCAATAAATCCAATAGCTGTGTGTTGGACCTTAACGACGCATCAGGGGCTCCCCTGTTCCAAATAAACCAGTCAGCAATTGTAAAGCTAATACAAAAACTACGTTTCAATGTATCAAAGGGTCCTGATAATATTGTTAGTGAAGTACTTAAACTAGGAGCTAGGGCCGTGGCACGATACTTGGAGGTGATGTTTAATGTGTCCATAAACAATGCGCAAATCCCAGATGACAGGAAAAGAGCTACGGTAGTCCCAATATTTAAGGGAGGGAGCAGACTTGAATTGGGCAACTACAGGCCGGTTAGCCTTACGTCCATCGTTTGTAAACAGATGGAGCATCTCATTTGCGACTACTTGAGGGAACAGTGGGAAATATTATCATGGTTTAATGATAAGCAACATGGATTTCAGAAAGGTTACTCATGCGAGAGTCAGATGTTATCACTTTTTCAAGACATTAGCGAATCGTTAGACCATGGAGTTTCAATCGACGCCGTGGTTATAGATTTTGCGAAGGCATTTGATGTCGTGCCGCATGACATGCTACTCCATAAATTAGCTTCGACGAAGATTGATAGAAGAGTAATTTTATGGATCCAAGAATTTTTGACGGGTCGTTCAGAGAAAGTGAAAGTCGAAGGCATATTCTCGGATGAAATTACCGTAACGTCGGGTATCCCTCAGGGCAGCGTAATCGGAACTTTGTTATTTTTGGCGTTTATAAATGACTTACCAAATGGGATTCGCAGTGACTGTCGATTGTTTGCGGATGATTGTGTAATATATCGAAAGATACATGACTCACAAGACAATGCAGTGCTTCAAGAGGACCTGAACCTGGTCTATAAGTGGACGATTGAAAATAAAATGAAAATAAACACAAGAAAATGTAGTCTCTTAAAAATAGGGAAAGTGCGGAGGCAGGATTTTCAATAAAACATTGGCTCGGAAATACTTGTGGAAGAAGATTCTTGCAAATATTTGGGCGTTCACGTAAGGAATGATATGAAATGGAGTAGTCATGTAGGATGTGTAGTTTCAAAAACTTACAAATCCCTGCACTTTGTAATGAGGGTATTAAAAGGAAGTAGTACCTCTGCTAAAGAATTAGGCTATTTGTCACTTGTAAGACCTATTCTGGAATATGCCTCGGCGGTTTTGGATCCATATCAAGTAGGGCTCATCAATGAGTTGGAAATAGTACAAAGAAAGGCCGCTCGATTTGTGCTCAGTGACTTTAATCCCAGGAGCAGGGTGAGCCGTATGTTAAAGAAACTTGGGTGGGAATCACTGGAGGCTAGGAGGATGAAATCTAGACTCAGCGCTATGTACAACACGTATACAAATCAACCAGCATGGGGTGAGCATAGCAAACGATTGGGAAAGCCCACTTACATGGGTAGGGGCGATCATCCTTTCAAAGTTAAGGGCTGACCACAGCGAACAAATCATGGTAAATATTATTTTGTAAACCGTGCCATTGATAACTGGAACTCTCTACCTGCCGCAGTCTTAGAGCCTTTTCCCAAACATATAGGTGTGTTTAAGGAAAGACTGACTATTTGTGTAAATACTCCAGTTTAATTGTTGTATAATTGTTATTGGATTGTTATGTATAATTATTTATTTGTTATGTATATCCAATTTGCCACCGGGGGACACTCCCCCGATTGCAAATAAATGAATGAATGAATAAATGACTTGCATATAATACACATTTTGACTCACCCATATTTCCGCTCATGACGTGATTTCTAGATGATTTCACCCACATAAATTCTTCAGCACTTCATTTTTCTATTATAATAGATCCTTTTAAACACATGGTTGTGAAATTTAGACACGACAATATCTTGATACATTTTTCAATTTCACTTTTTAAAACTTGTAAAAACACAATAAAATTTCACTTAATTAATATTTACAATCGAACACGAACCAATTCTCAGCGTACAATCTGGTGGAAAACAGCATGAATAGTTTCTCCCTGTACTGCTTCGAACGTGTGATCCTATCTTCTTCCCCCTCGGTAAGTCTCTTCCTAGTATTCCCGATCTCGTAATTGTCTCTCTTTGGACCTCCTTCTATGATAGCTTTCTCTTTACCTGTTAATGTCCCATCTGTCCTTCTGCTATCGCTCTTTACGTTTTCTTCATAATTGCCTATCGCAATTTTATATTTTTGTTTCCTTCTATCGTGATCTTCCCTGAAGATCGTGTTATCAGTTCTAACTGTCGAGCCTACGTCCTCCGACGTTTTACTTGGATAATTGTTCTTTACTTTAACTGTACTTTCTGCACGTTATAGTTTCTCTTTCAACTGTCAGTGTTCGGAATTCCTGACCATTATATTGTCCTTACTTTTCCGCACTTCGTCCGTAAAAGTTCTTAAGATACTTCCACATCTTCTTTTTTTGCTATGTTAATACGCGGTTTGGTTTCGAACCAATATTATTTCGCAGTCTATCGCACTTTATACTTGTCTTGTCTCTTATGAGACTCGAACTCTAGTGTTTCTGATTTCAGTGCTTATGATTTTCTTGCGGATTTACGCGTTTTGTTCCCGAGGCTAGACCTAACTTGTTCGTACTGATTAAATTTTAAATAACACGCTTATACAGAGGATGTTAAAAACTGTCTATTTGCGTAGCGCACTCGAACTCTGGTCATCGACAATTCTCGTATAATCTGCCTCTAACAAAGTTTCTCTATCGACTGATGAACTTCTTATGACGTGCCTCTACCACAGCCCTCGTTCAACTGACGGACTTCTTAACGTACCTCCTCTGCCGAGGTTTTGATCTGACTGACGAACTTTATATGACGTGCCTCTACCAAGGCCCTCGTTCAACTGACGGACTTCATATGACGTGCCTCTACCAAGGCCCTCGTTCAACTGACGGACTTCATATGACGCGCCTCTACCAAGGCCCTCGTTCAACTGACGGACTTCTTACTTCTGCTAGGGCCTTAGGCCTATTTATTCGTTTCTGTCTAGAAATTAGTTCTCTACAAATCTGGGAGATGAATTTATGATTCCCTGGTGTGAATCTCTTCATAATTTAATCTAAAGTGTGTTTTATAAATATATTTTGATTGCCGGCTGGCGGAATGAAAATCCTTCGCTGGTTTATTTTTAATTAATTTAATTAGTTATTAACCCCTTTGCAGGGCCAGCCTAACTACTCTTTTCGTCCGCACATAGTCTTCCGCTCGATTTATGATGACATTTTCTCTTACCTTGCAGTCTTCAAGTGCCTTTTCAGGTCTGCCAACTTACTGATTTTTCTCGTTCCCTTTTATCGCCTCCCTTTAGATTTAACACTTCTGGTGGGTTTATTTTGTTCTGTTTAACGAGGTAACTCCCCCTTCTGTATATTTAAGAAAAACTGCTGATTTAACTGATTCATGGTTTAAGTTTTTAAGAGCCTCTTGAGAAAAAGTTCCCCTTCAGCTGTCCACTTGAGAAGTCATTATTCTGGTGAAGTCGCTGGCTCATCGGAATTTCGAGTGATATTTATAGCCTCTCGACTTTGACTCTCGCTAAAGTATTAATTGTTTCCTTAATGTTTCTTTGCTTTTAAACTGTCACTTTTAATGGTGTTTATGTGTCTGACTTGACCCGCTGTCCCATTTGAGCTGTCCTACGGTCGCCTACTATTTGGCATGCTCTTGTATTCTCTGTAATCTTTATAGAGTCTTCGAGTATTTCTCTATAAAGGATCAGGGGTTCAATCTTGTGCCAATCCCAGATGGGCACAATTCCCTCCTTCAAAAATAAATAAATGGTCGAAATTTTGAGAAAATTTATTTATCCCGAAAATGTACTTCCTCTGTTTCTTAAAATACTTTATTTCAGTCTTACTCAGTTGATCCGCAAGGGTTCGCTCTGTCCTTGCCCGCGTCAAAGTTTTAGTTACTCTTCATTTTTTCTTATCGTAATACCTCATTTCGTACTTAGGATAGTAATATATCATATGGGTTAGGCTTGCTCCTACCCGTTTTCACTCCAAGTATGTTATTTCTTTCCAATTTTTAAGCCTTTCATTCTCCTCTCTTATTTCTTCGTTTTCCTCCTCAATTTGTCGTGCTAATTCCTTCAATTCACCGTAGTATCTCCTTAATCTACATTTGCAATCTAACTCTTCCCATTTCTCTTCATTCTCCATCTCCGTTTCTTCTTCATTTTCCGCCTGGGCTACTAAGGTTTGAATCTGTCATCCATATTCTTCTGGAGGATGATAAAGTTTCAAATCTGCTGCGTTCATGATCATCTTGTGATCCGTTACTAAATGCTGAACTTTATATGCATTGTTTTTGAGATCTTTAATTATCCTATACGGACCATGATAATTCTTTCGGAACTTCTTGTAAATGCGCGATTCTCTGGATCTGAGATCGCTGGTCGTTTTACGAGCACTAATTCACCTTCCAATAGTGGTCTATGGTATCGTTTATGACGATTCCTCGTATGCCTTTTCTCCGCTTGAGCTTTCAAATGCTCATATGTTCTCCTGATCTTCAATTCTCTACCTATTTGTGCATCATTAACTGTGGGTAATTTTTGATCCCATGGCCTTTCTGGTTGCTTGTATAAATGTAGCTTAACAGGTATCTCGCCTGTTGCTTCATGAATTGTGTTGTTAATGCAAAATTCAATCGTAAGCAAAATATCAATCCACTTCCAATTTTCTTCAGAACAGTAGATTTTGCAGTATTTTTGCACTTCTCTCATTACTCTTTCAACAGAATTTGCTTCAGGATGCCTAATGCTGGATAAAATTTGTGTTATCCTAAATTTCCTAGTTCTCTTCGGAATTCGACGCTTGTGAAACAACTTCCGTGATCAGAAAGTAAATTTTTTGGCTTTCCCAGAACTGGAATTACTCTTTCTTTAGCCTCTTGATGACCTGTTTGGTTGATGTCTTCTGAATAGGACATAACACTAACATTTTGGTAAACACATCCATTGATACCATTATCTGTTTATTACCTCTTCTAGCTTTTGGTAAAAGTCCAAAATTATCTATCGATAATATCTCGCAAGGTCTTTCTGGTAAAAGTGGTATATGTTTTTGTTTCATCAGAAAAGAATTCGGTTCTATTCTTTGGCATGTGTCACAGGTTTTTATGGTATATCGTACCGTATCTCTTAACCTGGGCCATATATAAGCTTCTTGCAACATGCTAACTGTTTTGTCTACCCCCATATGTCCAAACGTTCTGTGTAGTAACCATACTAACTTACTTTGCATCTCTGCTGGAATGATAATCCTCAATTTGGTATGATCGTTATCTGCAAATTTATGTAACAGTCCATTGAAATAACTGTAATCCGTTTCAATTTTCTCCGCTTCGGTAAATGCTTTCCCTCGAAGAAATCTATCAACATCCTCATCCATGGGTCTTGCTGTTGTTTTTGTCCAACTATTCTTAATTCTTCAATGGCTCCTTGATCTTTGTCATCAATTTGGATCGCAAGTGTTTCCTCTTCAGTTCCCGGATTTCGACTCAGAAAGTCCGGTACAATGTTTTCCTTTCCAGGGCAGTATTCTATTTCTACATCGTACTGCTGGATATACAATGCCCAACGCATTAGTCGTTGACAGGACAAGTAAGTTTTCATTAAGAAAGTCAACGCCTTGTGATCTGTTCTTAAGATGATGGGAAATCCGTAAATTATTTTGCGCCAAAATTGTAACGCATACAATATCGCTAAAAGTTCGATCTCACTAACTGTGTAGTTTCGTTCATGCGGCTTTAATCTTCTCGATGCAAATGCGAGATAATTTCTTTCGTTTGGTTTTTCCTACGTTTCCTGATACAACATGGCTCCTATGCCTATCTGTGAAGCATCTGTCTGAATAATGAACTTTTCATTAAAGTCAGGGTATCCTAATTTTACAAAATTTAACAAAATGTGTTTTGCTTTTATGAATGCATGTCCATTTCCATTTTCCCCCCTTCTTGAGTAGATCTTGTAATGGTGATACTGTTTTCGTATAAGCAGGACAATGACTGCTGAAAAACCCTATAAGTCCTAAAAATTGTCTGACATTTTTGACTTTCAATGGTCTTGAATTTTTTTTATAGATTCCAACTTGCATGGGTTAGGTTGAACTCCATGTTGGTCTATGACGTGACCTAAAAATGACACTTGCCTTTGGCAAAAATTTGTTTTTTTTCAGATTTATCTTGAAGTTTAATTGCTCCAAATCTTTAAGTAATTTCTTCAGCTTCTCTAAGTGTTCTGTTACTGTTTCTGACGTTAATAAAATATCGTCCACATATCTAATAGTACAGGCTTTCACTTCTTCCGAAAGGTTCCTGTCTAAGGCCCTTATGAGCGCTGATCCTGCGGTCTTTAGTCCAAATGGTAATCTTCTGAAACACATTGTTTGTTGATCAAATTGGAATCCTGTCATAAGACTGGTCCTTTCTTCTAATTCTAAATGATGGTATGAACTCGTAAGATCGATGTTCGTGAATATCTTCTTTCCTTTGAATTTCCTTAGGATTTCTTTGATTGCATGTGCCGATTCGCTTTCAGGAATAATCCTTTGATTTAGATTTCTGGCATCTAGACATACTCGCACTGATCCGTCCGGTTTGTTGACTACCACCAACGGACTAACGTACGGTGTAGCAACTTTTTCGATCACTCCATTTTCGTCATTTTCTCTAATGCTTCCTTTGTCTTTTTATAATGCTTTTCCGCAACTGGATATGGTTTCTGACGGAATGGTGTCCAATCATTCACCTGGAAGGCATATTTAAAATTCTTGATTCTTCCTGGTTTGGAATCAAATACATTTCTCTGCTCTAGAACTATTTCTTTCAAAATTTCTTTATCTTCCCATGATATTTTGGCTTCATTAAGCTTCTCTTCTAGGCATTCTTCAACTTCGACTTCTGCTTCTTTTTCTAAGTCTGCAACAAGTGTACTTAATTCTTTTTCTAATATGTACACTTCTTCTTCTGTTATATTGTGACAAGTTTCCTCTTTCATGTGCCATATTTGCTCGCCTTCTATATGCTCTATTGTTTGTGACGAAATATACATTTCCGAACCATGGCCTTCATTTCGTAATTTGATGAAATTTTGGGATAAATCTATAACCACTTTATGTTCCCTAATGAAATCTATTCCCAGTATAATGTTATAAGGCAGTTTACTCACTAGTAAAAAGCTCTGAGATAACATTTGTTCTCCAATTTGCAATTCCAAAAATACCTGGTATTTACAGGTCAAACTTTTCTCTGGAATGATTCCTTTTATCTTAACTGCGGATATTGGGATCTTCAAAACTCGCCCTTTTCTTTCTAATCCGTTAACCAGTGCTTGGGTTACCAGACAAACTGTCGACCCTGTGTCTAATAGACTTCAAACTTAACGTTCCTTCTATTCTGGTTAAAATAATTGGCAATTCTCTTTTCACTACGACCGGTCCTTCTGTGATCTCATCTATTAATTCTTCTGGTCTCGCAATCCAGTTTACTACTTGTATTGTGTTCCGTCCTCCGATCTCTTCTTTCCTTAGCCCTTCAAATGTTGGCGTTTTTTATCTTGTTCTTCTCTTCTATTTTGCTCCTGCAGTTCCAAGCTTTGGGCACCTTCTAAGTTATGAATATCTGGAGACGTTCTTTCATGGATGGCATCCTTCCATTTGACTTTCGGTTGTCTCTCATATTCCTCCCCTCGTTCATCATAGAACTGTTGTGTAATTACACGACGCTCCTCTATTTCAGCCTGGTAATCTATATTTTCATTTGGTGGCTGATTATTCCTTGGGTAATTCTGTTTCCAATTGTTACCCTGATATGGTCTTCCACTGGGTGATCCTCTATTGTTTGACCCCCTCTGGTTCCATGACCTTTGTGTGTTACCTACCTGGTAACCATGACCAGAACTATACTTTCTTCCTCTATTGCCTCTATATTTTTTTCCTCGGAAGTATCCTCTGCCGTTCCCCTGATACGGTGGATTTAATTCTGGTTTATTATTTCCGTAATTACTTTGTCCAATCCTTCCTTCTTCAGTATTGGCTGCTTTATCCGTGCTCGTTTCTTTCGCAACCACAGTCTGTGCCTTTGTAACATGGGCTTGTTCCACATTTCTGTAGTGTCTCGGCGACAAGCGCTGTGTTGTGTTGTTCAATTGACATAGAATGCTTTCAATTTCTATCGCAGTTTTGGCGTTAGATGAGATTAGGAATCTTTGAATCTCGAATGGTAACTGCTTGATGATTGCTAGGCACAGGTCATTCTCTGACGGTGCGCAATCTAGCTCTCGAAATGTACAGAGTTGAGCCGTAAAATACTCCGAATAACGGGTTGGTGCATTAGTATTATATTTCTTTGAATAGAGATCTAATCTTAGATTCTGCTGTACGTCAGCTGCCCAATATCTCTTAAGGAAGGCTTCTCTAAATTCCTCTACTGTATCAAAAGTATATCGGAAGCTTCTGAACCATAGAAGGCAATCCACTTCCATGAGCTTCTCGATGGATCTCAACTGTCGTTCGAATGCGACTTTAGTATCTCTGAGATATTCAAAAACTCCTTTAAGCCAGTATTTTGGGGTCATTGACGAAATGTTCCCCGAAAATTTCTTGGGTCTATCGGATTCAGGGTTAATAATCGTGATTCTGCAACGCATTGTTGTTGTTGAATAGAGTTGATGTGAGTAAAGGTGGCCCTGGTAATTTATATGGGCTTTCCTCCTCTTGGATCTTGTTGAACATGTGTTGGGTTCCCGTTTCTCCCCAGTTGTTTCTCAACTCCTCCATGCTGCCTCTATCCATTTGATTACTTCTCATATTTGCTCCCTCTATAGCAATCATGCGGGTCTCGCTCTGATTCATTCGGCCCTGCATTCTTTCTATTCTTGCGAACGATTCTTGTTCAATTTTCTCTATTCTGTCTTCGTTACCCTCAGTTCGTATGCCTATCTCTGTCTGTTGCTGTTTCCAAATTTCCTGGAATATATTCAGCTCATTTGTTACTTCTTTCTTCGTTTCGAGGATTTGTTTTTCTTTGTCCTCGATTTTCACCTTTAAATCTTCGTCTACCTCTGCCTTCGGGTTTTTGAACTCTTTCTGTAGGCTCTTCTTTATACCTTTTACCTCTTTGTCTAGGCTTTCCATGTCCTTTTGGGTCTTCTCTTGTGTTTTATGCAGGCGAGCTAAATCTCCTTGATTTTGTTCAAATTTCTTATGGACTTCTCTATGCTAACCTTCATTGGAGCTAATCCTTCCTTAAGGGTATTTAATTGGGATATATTTTCTTCAATTTGTGTTTCATGTTTGGAAATTAGTGTACCCTGTGTTCTGATTTCTCCCACAATTGGCCTAATCTGTTTCTCAATTCGTTTTTCGTTTGTAGTGTCCTGATCGACTAGCCTTTGCTCTACGTCTGCGATCATGTTATCCATTCGTTTTCCTAGGATATCTACATCTCTTTTCCTTTGATTTTCAAATCCGTTTATTGTGGATGATAACGTATCTATTTTTCCGTCTAATTCTCGTCTAGATCCATCGCATTGTTTCCTACTTTCCTCTAATTGTGAATCAACGTGTATTCTTAATTCTTCGATTTTTCCGGTTACACCGATTATCTGTTCGCTTACGGTTTTTGTAAGAGACTCGCTTATTTTTCAAACTTTTCATTAATGATCCTTACAGTTTTTCCATCTCATCTAAACGTGTGTTTACCTTCACTTGTGCGTCTGAGATTTGGATTACATTAATTCCAATTACACTGATACTTAATTTCATGGGCTCGATTTGAGCTTGAATCTCTTCTAGCTTAATGTCCATTTTAGTATTTACTCTGCTAAGTTCCTCGTTTGTTTTACTCATTTCGGTATTTAGGGTCCCAAAATTCTGTTTGCATTCCAGGTTACCCTTATTAATGTTATCTTGGACACGGTCTAATTGTCTTTGATTGTCCTCTCTACTTTCCTGAAGCTCCCTTTGAAGCGTCATATCTACGGCTTCATTAATGCTCTCTTTTAATTCCAGAGCGTTTTTCTTTGTATCTTCCCTCAAAATGTCCAGGAGATTCTGCATCTCCACACTCATAGCCATTCTGTTATCAAATAAAATTTGAGAATAGATGGGCTACTCACATCCAGGAAATCAGTCATGCACATGGAACGACGTGACATTCAAGTGGCATATTTAAATGTTGTAATTATAAATTCTTTAACATTAGAAGCTGCGAATGGGTAGGTTTGTACCTTAACCCGTTTGCACTTCCCTCCTTCAAAACTCTAAGCAAGATATTTTGTTTCGTAAAAGTAAAAATTTTCGAATTAAAAAAACTTGGAAAAACCCGAGTTTTTCCTGGTTTTTCTTAAGGAAAACCCGCCTCACGTAACTGGGCGCCATTTTAACTATAACTGTTGGTATAGCTGAATGTACCTTTTGGTCACCCAAGCGAGACAACAGCGAAAATTAAGTTTTTCGAAAAACCATCTTTAGGGGTGGTTTTTACTGTCTATTTCCCCACGTTGGGCGCCATTTTAAAGATATCCAGGGATTATCTTTAAACACATTTATATTTGTGAGTTATTCGCGGGCTGCGATCAATTTACCTACATCTGAACTTTACTTCTAATATTAATATTGACCGACTTATCCTGTGATCCAGTGCTCATATCATAGTATTATACATACTTTCCCCTGTACCCATCTCATATGGAAATGCTCAATCATGTGCTGGCTAGCTGTGCGCTTCGGGGCATGTTACGTCCACCCACAACGTGATTTCACATTGGAAATGATAGCACTTGTTTTAGGATCTGCAAGACTACATTAAAAACAAACATGTTTCAAAAGACATGAGTTTATTTTATAAAAACTCCCAGGAATTACAATTACTTTACAAACATTCTCATTTTTGGAAAATTCCAATTATCAAATTATCAAGTACATAATAAATTCATATAAATTCATCTTATCGCGTTACCTTGCTTAGGTATCTCTTTATCATTGAGTATTCATTTATATTTCTCTCCACAACATTTTGTTTATTGAGACATAGATCATGCCTATCACTTTATATCATTTTTATCTAAGGCTTTTCAGATAATTTACTGTATTATTCGTATCCCTTCTGGGCTTTATTCATTCTTTATTTACTTCATATCTCTTTATAATCATCCATTTTATTATTGTAACTTTAATTAATAAGCCTTATTTTTCACAACAATCTAACACTTTGAAAATAAAAATGCATGCCCATCCTTGAATTCACGTCCCGTCACAATTCATTTTTCATGCAGTAGGGTGGTTTATTTAGTGATGTATCTTATGCTATTATTTATACTTTTCAGTAACCTTATAAACTCAAATTTGAGTTGACCTGTTTCATATTTCACATGTATCTTAAGGTAGGAATCGAATATTTAATGATCAACTTATCTTTGACTACTATGGTCAAATATTATCCGAATTTTACAATTTTTATATGGGGATGATTTTCAAAAACCCAATAGTTTAATTATTTCATTCACAATTACATAGCACCTCATATTTTAAAAATTTGCATGTTCCGCGATAACGCCTAGTATCAATTCAACACTCTAACCTTCGTACACAAAGCTCTATTATGTTCTCCCTTCTCGTTTAGGAGTGGTCGGCCACTGCTCGAACCCCTCGCGTAACGTGATTTATGACCTCCTTCGCGCCGCATTATAGATTTTAACTTTCAACTGTTTGTTCCCTTTAAAACAAAAGCTTATGAGGATCCAAGCTATCACCTTACTTCATTAACTATCACTTATTTATTCATTTTCATTCCACTTTCCTTGTGACCCGTGCCGTAGTTTGAGATTATAACTCATTACCTTTCATTCCACATACTTTATTTGGTCGGTTTACATAGCGTCGTTGGAATAGTACAGGCCATGTGAATCTGGGCTCAGGTACGCCTCTGCGGACCTCCATTCGAAACACAAATCGTAGGAGCTCTCGTACTTCCATATATATATTTATCAATTTCCCGGCGGGACTTAGATTGCAACAACAATACCCTTAACTCGAACCCTTGTCCGATTAAGCGGGTCGAACCCTCGCTCAACAATACCACACATCTCAACTATAATGCTCTTGATTTGAATACCTGTTCAATCAAGGGGTCGAACCCTCGCACAACAAAATCGTCGACCTTCCGACAATTACATACCTTTTATCTCCAAACCTACGCACGTCACGGGATATATTCATTTCACTTGCTAGCATTTAGCTTATTTATTCTTTATAGGCCCTTTATGGCAATACAACTTTTAAATACCTTGGATCGTCATAGCGTCTTTCATAACTTAGTTCGCATTAGCATTTTACTTTACCGTAACTCAATATATCGTAACTTCACAATTCATTTCTGGTGCCCGATAACACCGATTATCTTAGCGCATTATTCTTATTATTGCTGGATAGCGTTATTTTATCATCATATTAAGGTATCTCAATGATCCTTCAATTGTTTTAATTATTTTATTTATTAACTTCGTTCAACAGGATTTTATTATTATTATTATTATTATTATTCATCAACATTCATTAATTCATTATTACTTGTCGGAATGGAATTATTTAATTTAACATTAACATTTCGGAGTATAAAACTCAATATTTCTTTTTTTGGAGCGTAAAAACTCAATATTTATTATTATTATTATTATTATTATTATTACTTTAACGGTGCTTGTTTCATTTACGTTACTTCATTTCTTTGGCATGCATTTTATTTGCCATTTACGTTATTACATTCGATTCATCCTTTTAGATCATTAATTCATTGTCATTTAATCATTTTTACGGGCTTTCAACATTATTATTATTATCATTTTTGCACTTTTATCATTATATTTAACATTTTTGCAAACCGTCTTGGCGGTTGCCTTCTGACACCATATTAATCTTTGATTACTCATTGTGCACACATTTCATACATAAATTCACTGAGATAGCATATGATACAATCACTTGGATATTATACACATTTTGACTCATCCATATTTCCGCTCATGACGTGATTTCTAGATGATTTCACCCACATAAATTCTTCAGCACTTCATTTTTCTATTATAATAGACCCTTTTTAACACTTGGTCGTTATATTTACACACGACAATATCTTGATACATTTTTCAATTTCACTTTTTAACACTTGTAAAAACACAAAAAAAATGCACTTAATTAATATTTACAATCGAACACGGCCCAATTCTCAGCGTACAATCTGGTGGAAAACAGCATGAATAGTTTCTCCCTGTACTGCTTCGAACGTGTGATCCTATCTTCTTCCCCCTTGGTAAGTCTCTTCCTAGTATTCCCGAACTCGTAATTGTCTCTCTTCGGACCTCCTTCTATGATAGCTTCCTCTTTACCTGTTAATGTCCCATCTGTCCTTCTGCTATCGCTCTTTTCGTTTTCTTCATAATTGCCTATCGCAATTTTATAGTTCTGTTTCCTTCTATCGTGATCTTTCCTGAAGATCGTGTTATAAGTTCTAACTGTCGAGCCTACATCCTCCGACGTTTTACTTGGATAATTGTTCTTTACTTTAACTGTCCTTTCTGCACGTTATAGTTTCTCTTACAACTGTCAGTGTTCGGAATTCCTGACCATTATATTGTCCTTACTTTTCCGCACTTCGTCCGTAAAATTTCTTAAGATACTTCCGCATCTTCTGCCTTTCCTATGTTAATACGCGGTTTGGTTTCGAACCAATATTATTTCGCAGTCTATCGCACTTTATACTTGTCGTGCTTCTTATGAGACTCGAACTCTAGTGTTTCTGATTTCAGTGCTTACGATTTTCTTGCGGACTTACGTGCTTCGTTCCCGAGGCTAGACCTAACTTGTTCGTACTGATTAAATTTTAATTAACATGCCTATACAGAGGATGTTAAAAACTGTCTATTTGTGTAGCGCACTCGAACGCTGGTCTTCGACAATTCTCGTATAATCTGCTTCTAACAAAGTTTCTCTATCGACTGATGAACTTCTTATGACGTGCCTCTACCACGGCCCTCGTTCAACTGACGGACTTCTTAACGTACCTCCTCTGCCGAGGTTTGGATCTGACTGACGAACTTCATATGACGTGCCTCTACCAAGGCCCTCGTTCAACTGACGGACTTCATATGACGTGCCTCTACCAAGGCCCTCGTTCAACTGACGGACTTCATATGACGTGCCTCTACCAAGGCCCTCGTTCAACTGACGGACTTCTTAATTCTGCTTGGGCCTTAGGCCTATTTATTCGTTTCTGTCTAGAAATTCGATCTCTACAAATCTGGGAGATGAATTTCTGATTCCCTAGTCTGTTTCTCTTCATAATTTAATTTAAAGTGCGTTTTATAAATATATTTTGATTGCCGGCTGGCGGAATGAAAATCCTTCGCTGGTTTATTTTTAATTAATTTAATTAGTTATTATCCCCTTTGCAGGGCCAGCCTAACTACTCTTTTCGTCCGCAAATAGTCTTCCGCTCGATTTATGATGACATTTTCTCTTAGCTTGCAGTCTTCAAAGGCCTTTTTCAAGTCTGCCAACTTACTGATTTCTCTCGTCTCCCTTTAGATTTAACACTTCTGGTGGGTTTATTTTGTTAAGTTTAACGAGGTAAATCCCTCTTCTGTATGTTTAAGAAAAACTGCTTATTTAACAGATTCCTGGTTTGAGTTTTTAAGAGCCTCTTGAGAAAAAGTTCCCCTTCAGCTGTCCACTTGAGAAGTCATAATTCTGGTGAAGTCACTGGCACATCGGAATTTCGAGTGATATTTATAGCCTCTCGACTTTGACTCTCGCTAAAGTTTTAATAGTTTCCTTAATGTTTCTTTGCTTTTAAACTGTCACTTTTAATGGTGTTTATGTGTCTGACTTGACCCGCTGTCTCCATTTGAGCTTTCCTACGTTCGCCTACTGTTTGACTTGCTCTTGTATTCACAGTAATCTTTATAAAGTCTTCGGGTATTTCTCTATAAAGGATCAGGGGTTCAATCTTCTGCCAATCCCAGATGGGCAGAGTACCTTGCGTTTCTGGATCTGAAGGCAGCATTTGACTCTGTGCCGAGACAGACCATATGGGAAGCCCTCTACTGTTTAATATTGTCCTGGATGAAATAACAAAAAAAAAGAAGCGGCGAACCCATAGGACCAAGCTTGGTATGTGGAGACTAAGACATGTATACTTGCAAGCACTCCTCTATGCAGATGATATAATAGTGATTGCTGATACACGAGAAAGACTTCATCAGGCAGTGGTGGAATGGTAAGGAAAGGAATGGTAGTGAATACAGATAAAAGCAAAGTAATGTGGGTCTCAAAACTGGACAGACAGGAACAACAACTTAACATAATTTGTGAAGGAAGACCTCTCGAAAAAGTAGAAACTTTTGAATATGTTGGCACCATATTAAGTAGTGATGGGAAAATAGAGCAAGAGGTATTCAATAGAATTTAGAAAAGCCATCTCAGCCTACTATCAGATGAATAATACAATAGTAGGGAAGAATGAGATAAGCATCAAGACCAAAATGCAGATTTACAATACGGTTATGGCCCCGATCACCCTATATGGCACAGAGAGTTTAGCACTGCAAGACACGCATCTCAGTAAGATCACTGCCACTGTAATGAAGTATACAAGGCGAGCAGTGGGGAGGACTAGAAGGGATAGGATCCGGAATGAGAGAATCAGAGAAGAAGCAGGACAAAAGAAAGCGATAAGTATGGTGATTGAGGAACGTCAGTTGAAGTGGTATGGACATGTCAGGAGGATGGAACAAGAGAGAAAAGCGAAGCAGGGTTTTGAAATGCGAGTGGAAGGGAGTGTAGGAAGAGGAAGAACCCGTACCACTTGCGATGACAGAATTGAGAAAATCGGACAGAAGCGAGGAAACACAACGCTGAAAATGAAGAGTTTGTGTGAAAATAGATCGGAGTGGCAGAGATGGACAGAACGAGGCTACCCCGACGCTTTAGGCACAAGGGATAAGAAGAGGAAGAAGAAGATGAAGAAGAAATACGTACATAGGTGTCAGTGCAATAAAATGTGTATAAGCATTTACCGTATCCAGTTTCACTGAGCTCGGATGGTGAAATCCCGAGAAATTACCATTTAAATATTTAAATTTCGCCTCACCGCCATGTTGGATTTGAGCTCACCAGGTTATTGAATGTCCCATAGGTGAATTTATTTTCATAGCTTCTATTGCTGTCATAGATTAGTAGATATTGAGAACCCTCTAAATAATTCGGATGGTCGCATGTTGGATTTTTATATATGTAGGCTATACAATTATGTACAATTATATGACGAGTATTGCGTAGGTTCATTATTCAAACATTCACTTCGATCGCACGTTTAATACACAATAACTAAAAACTCAATTTTAAAATTTCATACAGCCGCCATGTTGAGGTTATGTAAACAATTGAACTAAATTAGATACCAGGGCATTACAATGTGTATAGACAATTACTGTACCAAATTTCACTGCGTTTGGATGGTTACATTCCGAGAAACATCGCTTGGCCGCCATGTTTGTATTGTACTTGACAGGTTTTTCTAAAGTTACATAAATTAACTTATAGTAGTTCCCTTTATTATTGTTCAAAATGTCTGTAATAGTTTTGGTGATATAGAATGCCGGTGAAATATTTCGCAGAGCCGCCATCTTCAGGTTCTGTAAACAATTGAACTAAATTAAATATCCAAAAATTCCCATTGAATGATTTATTAGGGCTTAAGTTAGCAGGCTTCTGAAACGATTTTTTAATCCGATGATAAATTCACTAAGAATTTGTTATGAGTATTTTCCTACTGTTCATCCTACCCCTAAGGAGATTTAAAACAAAATAAAAATTCTTAAATAAATGTTACTGTAATTGTCACCCAAAATGTGTTTTCCACTGTCAAACAAAATAACACTTTCACCTCTGAAATATAAAACAACGTAACTCTCCTGGTGACTGTCATTACTAAATCATCGTTGAAATTTAAATTATACAAAATATTATGGGGTTTGAAGCAATTTTTTCAGTGTTGCCTTAGAAAACAAATATTTGGTGGGGGTTCAATTCAATGGTGCACAGGGCTTTAAACATACCCATGTCAAAAGACAATTCCTATAAGGAAATAAGAATAATCAAGCAAGTAGCAAAGGAAAACAATTTCCCATCACGCAAAATAGACCAAATTGTAGCCAAACATAAAAATAAATATAAAACGATTCCAATTCCTGACAATAATGAGATAACATTCGGGCATTTCAAGTATGAGAATGCGAGCACATATAAAATCACTAATCTGTATAAAAAGCGAGGCAGAAAAATAGCATTCACAACAAATAACACAACCGGTAGACATCTGCAAAACAGTCATCTCAATAAACAAGACCCGTATTCAAATTCAGGGGTATATTGTATTTATTACATGTCAAGACACAGGTTGTCAAGCTAATTGCATCTGACAGAGTGGAAGACGAGTAGACATACGTTACCATGAGCATAGAAATGCGATAAAGTACGGAACCCATTGAGCCGAACACATGTGCGACGAGGAACACAGTTTCACAAACATTGATACATTGAAACCGACTTAAAAATAACTCCTCACGAACCGAAAGGCAGAGCTCTTGACATAAAAGAAGCAATCGAGATACACCTAGCCAAAAGAAACAACCCCAACAATCTAAATGAACACACTTTCATGGAGAGCTCACCCCTCTTCAATGTACTAAAAAACACACCCTGCCGGAAGCAAGGCACAACATAGCAATACAGCCAAGCTAGATTTAAAAAGGGGGGGGGGAATAGGGGGTTTATAATAAGTAAATGCTTGCCACGGTGGGTGAGTGGTTATAGTGTCGGACTACCAACTCCCAAGATTGCAGGTTCGCTCCTGGCCATGGTAAGTGATTTTTGAAAGGCGACAAAAATCACGACACTCATGTCATACGTTGTTGGCATGTTAAAGAACCCATTTGAATTCAGTAGGCCGTATTCAATGGCAAAATTAATCTCGGGATTTTCCGCCATCACAAAGTTCCTCCATTCTCTACTTGAAAGCACTGTAGTGTCAAGGAGTTTAGATATCTAACCTCCACGACTTTCATAGCATTCAAAGGAACGACGAAATTCGACATGCAAGCTACCCTCTGGGTGTCAACTAAAAAACCTTGCACCAGGCACCCGAGGCCATAGGATATTATTATTATTATTATTATTATTATTACTATAAGTTAATGGTATTTGGATCAGGATGTACGATGTACTTTTTTTCTTCAATAAACCTAGGCCGGAATTTGCAACAGTATTAAAGGTCTCGGGACATTCTCATAGACCCGCAGCGCTTTTAGAGGACTACTAGGCGAGGATTGTTCCACGGTCTTTAATAGTTCAAGACCGTCTTGAATACAATAACATACATTATATCTAGGTTTGGCAACATACCTCGGTACGCATGAACGTATTACAGACAGTACATAAGGGGGGGACCCGCACAACAAGATAACATTGTCGTTCAATCGCCTGTTAGAAATGCCGGAGTGAAGTTGAAACTGCTCGTTGCTGTAGTACGGAAGGCATCCACATCAGATAAGTGGCCTATATTATACAGCACAATCAAAATTGACCATTCATAACAACCATAGTGTCACCCCATACAGACAAATTCCGGAGTTCTATCACCACTTTTAGCATTTCACCAAACATCATATAGATTACCACTCGCATATAATAACAAGTTGCATCACCAATAATGCAACTAAATAAGTGTACTTATTGTAAATACCTTCACCCGTATTTTCAAGCATAGATTTGATAGCCTAAGTGTAATGGATCGGATGATGATCGCTTGACGATCGAAACCGGTCATCCTAGTGTATTTATTAATCTCATGGTTTTTTTTTCAGGATTAGGCTACAACCTAACTCCTTTGGGTAAATTCGTGTTGTGCGACAGAAAAGCACCAAACTTTTGTTTTAAACAAAATCGCGCCTTTCCCTACTCTTATGTAAACAATACCAGTGTGTAGAGTGAATAATAATGATACTGCATTATATAGTGCAGTCACATGATAGCTCAGATTAGAGGAGTTGGGGAGTCGAAGTTGATGGTCGTACACTGAAAGAGAAAATCCAGTGATTCCATACAGGAGAATAGGAGCATAGCTGCAACAGATGCGAAAAGACTTCCACAACAAACAAACGCCCTTTCCCACACAGGAAATGAGAAGTATGAATGAAATAGGAGTAATCAAAAATTCGCCTATCGTAAGCGTTGACCCTCCCTGGATCAAGTACACTATGCAACAGGTGCAAAAAAGCTTTCACCACAAGAACACGAACGGTTCCACACAGAAAAGAAAAAAGTACGAATGAAATTGGTGCACACAAATATATACGCTGTGACAAACGTAGATCTACTCAGGAACAAAACATTCAACCGTACAACAACCATCGCGCAGCTCTGCACTTAACCTCAAAATCTCAGTGGTAAGAGCGTTATCTCGGACGGTGCAGTGAACGTCTCTAAAACATAATTTCGCACAGCCGCCATCTTGTGATTCTGTAGACAATTGAACTAAATAGATATCCAAAAATTCTCATTGAATGATTTTTTTAATCCGCTGATAAATTCACTAAGACTTTGTTATGAGTATTTTCCTACTGTTTATCCTACTCCTAAGGAGATTTAGAACAAAATAAAAATTATTAAATTAAAGTTACTGTAATTGTCACCCAAAATGTATTTTCCACTGGCAAACAAAATAACACTTTCACTTTCTGAAATATTAAACAACTTAACTCTCCTGGTGACTGTCCTCACTAAATCATCGGTAAATTTGTGTGTGTTTGAGTCTTCAGTCTTTTGACTGGTTTGATGCCGCCCTCCTTTCCTCCCTGTCTTGAGCTAATCGTTTCATCTCTACATAGCTACCACACCCTACATCCGAAGCAATCTGTTTAACATATTCGAACCTTAGTCTACCCCTACAGTTCTTGTCCTCAACCCTTCCTTCCATAACTAAGCTAGCTATTCCTGGGTGCCTTAGTATGTGTCCTACTAATCTATCTCTTCTCTTCATTAGCAGTCGCCAGAAAAATCACTCCTCTCCCACTCGTCTTAATACCTCTTCGTTAGTCACCCTATCTACCCATCTGATCTTCATCATTCTCCTGTAACACCACATTTCAAATGCTTCAATTCTCCTCTTTTCTGCGGCACCAATAGTCCAAGTTTCACATCCATAGAGCGCCACGCTCCAGACAAAGGCTTTCAAAAATGACTTCATACTACGAAAATCTATATTCGATGTCAACAGATTCCTTTTTTGTAGAAAGGCTTTCCTTGGCTGAGCCAACCTACTTTTTATATCCTCTTTGCTTCGTCCATAACTGGTTATTTTGCTTCCTAAGTAACAGAAGTCTCCTACTTCCTTCAGCTTTTCAACTGCCAATTTGATGTCCATAGAGGTTTCGGATTTATTTCGGCTGCATTCCAGTATTTTTGTTTTACATTTATTAATTTTCATCATGTATTCATTCCGCAAGACGGAGTCCATACCATTCAAAAACTCATTCAAATCCTCAGGCGTTTCGGCCAAGATGACGATGTCATCAGCAAATCTCAGTATTGAAATTATTTCTCCTTGAATCTTCACTCCCACTTTAAATTTTTCTCCAATTTCCTTCATTGCTTGTTCAATGTAATGATTGAAAAGTATGGGTGATAAGTTGCTGCCTTGCCTTACACCTTTCTGAATACCAGCTTCTCTCTCATGTCCTTCAGCTCGAATGACTGCTGTCTGGTTTCTGTATATATTGTATATCGCCCTCCTATCCCTGTACTTTATTCCAATAGATTTCAAAATGTCAAACAATTTAGTCCAATCAACGTTATCAAAAACCTTTTCTAAGTCTACAAATGCCATGAACGTTCTCTTATTTTTCCTTATTCTACCTTCCAAACTCAGCCTAAGACTTAGTACAGCTTCCCTTGTTCCTACATTTCTCCTGAAACCAAACTGGTCTTCACCCAACTCTGTTTCTATCTGGCTATCCATCATCTTGTAAATTATACTAGACAGGATTTTTGAAGCATGAGTAATCAAGCTAATTTTACGATAATCTTCACATCTGTCAGCTCCCACTTTCTTTTGTATAGGGATAATAACATTCTTCTTGAAATCAGGGGGTACCTCATCTGTCTCATAAATCCTACACACCAAGTGAAATAACCTGATCAGACCTTCATCTCCTATGCATCACAGCAACTCAATCGGTATATCATCTATGCCTGGTGCTTTGTTCCTGCTTAAGTCCTCCAATGCTCTGTCAAATTCTGATCTCAATATTAAATCTCCTTTTGCATCCTCATCAATTTCCTCCTCCCTTTCCATCACATGATTCTCAATATCCTTTCCCTGATACAAACACTCTATGTAAGCTTTCCATCTCTCAACCTTTTCTTCCCTATCTGTTACAGGCTTTCCATTTGTGTCCTTAATATTACAGCACTTTTTCTTCTTTTCCCCAAAAGTGTTCTTAATCCTTCGATAAGCTGTGTCTACTTTTCCTAATTTCAGACAATTTTCTATACCTGCACATTTCTCTTTCAACCATTCTTCTTTCGCTTCCTTGCACTTCTTGTTAAACTCATTTTTTAGACGTCTGTATTTTGCTTTCCCCTTTTCATCTCTTACATTCTTGTGTTTCCGCCTTTCATCCATCAATTCTAGTATATCCTGAGTGATCCACGGTTTTTTACATATTCTTTCTTTCCTACCAATGTTTTCTTATTTCATTCTTCAAAAGTGCCCATTCGTCTGTAATTGAAGTTGGTTTAGGGTTTTTCATTAGTCCTTCCTTACACTCTTCTTGAATCTTTCGTTTACACCCTTCACTTTCAGTCTGTCTATTGCCCACCTTATGGCTTTTGACTTTTCTTCAGTTTCTTCAACTTTAATCTGCATTTCATAAAAAACAGATTGTGTTCAGAGTTTATGTCAGCACCAGGATATGTTTTGCAATCCAAAAACTGGTTTCGAAACCTCTGCTTGACCATAATGAAATCGATTTTGTAACGCCCTGTATCTCCTGGTCTCATCCACGTGTATATTCTTCTATTGTGGTTATTGAATAAGGTGTTAGCTATGACCAACTCATGCTCGGTGCAGAATTCCATCAGCCTGCTTCCTCGATCATTCCTTTCACCTAATCCTAAATCTCCTACTATTTTCCCTTCTCTGCCTTTTCCTACCACAGCATTCCAATCTCCCATTACTATAACATTTTCATCACCCTTGATATACCTCAGAATTTTATCGACTTCTTCGTAGACCATTTCAACATCTTCATCATCAGCTTGACCAGTAGGCATATAGACTTGTACCACTGTGGTGCACGTAGGTTTTGTATTGATTTTTGCTACAATAATCCGTTCACTATATTGCTCATAATATTCCACCCGCTGTCCAAGTTTCCTGCTCAATATGAGACCAACCCCTGCTTGGCCATTGTTTGATTTAGTGCTAATGACCCTATAGTCTCATGACCAAAAGTCCTGTTCTTCCTGCCAGCGCATTTCACTAATCCCAACCAAATCCAACCTCAACCTATCCATTTGCCTTTCCGAGTTTTCTAACCTTCCATCTCCTAGCAGACTTCTAACATTCCACGCTCCGATCCGTAGAATGTCAGAGTTCCTCTTTGTCACTTCTGTGATGTTAACCCCCTCTCAAGTAGTCCCCACCCGGAGATCCGAACGGGGGACTAATTTACCTCCGGATTGAAATTTTACAAGGGCCCTAGTCTTATGTAAACAACACCAGTGTGTAGAGTTAATAATGATATTGCATTATATTAGTGCAGTCACATGATAGCTCAGATTAGCGGAGTTAGGGAACTGAAGTTGAAGGTCGTACATTGGAGAGAAAATCCAATGATTCCCTACAGGAGAATGGGTGTACAGCTGCAACAGATGAGAAATTACTTTCACAACTAGCAATCGATTGAAATAGGAGTAAACCAGCATTCGCCTCTCGTATGCGTAGACCCACCCAAAATCAAGTACAACTATGCGAAAGGTGAAAAAAGCTTTCAACACTAGCACACGAACGGTTCCACACAGAAAGGAAGAAAGTACGAATGAAATAGGTAAACACAAACATCTACGCTGTCGCAAACGTAGATATGCTCAGGAACAAAATATACAACCGTACAACATCCATTGCGCAGCTCTGCACTTGACCTTCAAGCTCAGTGGTAAGAACGGTATGGGCGGTGCAGCAAACTTCTCGAATATTTCCCTACCGTGTACATTGACGCGCGTGACAGTAAGTTCTCACAATCAGACACAGGCTCGTTCTGCGTGGTAAATGTTTTACGCTGCGGCAGTATACCGGGGGAATTGGCTGGAGAAGTGCAGAGCTTAACGCCGGGATATGTACTTGGCGTTTCCAGCACACGATCCGACCAATACTAGAAATATAAGGAGGATGGCGGAAGAGATCGAAACGCGTGTTATTCGCATTTGAGAAGGCTACAAAAGGCATTAATTTGTCCATTGAGGTATGTTTTGCCATTGAGAGAAAATGTTAAGTTTTTCATTTTTTCTTATCCTAAATTGTGGTACTTGCCCACGTGTTTTATAACTTTCACTTTGGGTCTAGTTGACTATTTTCACTAAGCATTTATTATTCTTATTACTTACTTGTATAATGATTACTTTTGCTTGGCTCTGAAACACTCTCATATGAACTGTTACAGTTACTAAACTCATCCGACCATGCTGGTTTTATCTGTCAAAGTGGACGACCATTACGGCGTCTCAAACCTTCCTTTTCGTGTCGGTGATTCTCATTGGCTGCTGATGTCCAGCGAGCTAATCACGTCTTTCCTCTCTAGAAAGTTCTGGATTGCTGTCTTCCGAGCTGCGATATAAGCCCGGTCAGCTGTTGGTCATGCTTTGCCAGGTTTTACGTGTAGGCAACCTTTCCTTTCTGCATATGCGGTTTTCCCCAGGCCTTCTCTCAACCTATACCATAATTATACTAATGTTAACATCCTTCATGATGGCTGGTAAATTACAAATGCTATCGGACAAGCGCTAAGCCTCAAAGGGCATTCCTTCCAAACAACTATCGGTTTCTTCTACTATGTAATTAACAGCGTGTCGGAGACAGCAGTAGATCAGGTCGGCTGTCACGCGGGGGGTTCGGAAAATCTTCCCCCGTCCATCTCCCCCCACCCCCCCACCGCCGAAAGTCACCACTAGTCATCTCCACGTTCTTCCAGCAATAGTCGTCAACCAGACTTTCGCAGTTCCTATGCCATAACTCTACACGATCTTCACCTTCTACTGTGTTCACTGGTCGAATCGCTGACCATGTTCACCAGCTAAGCAAGTTGATTTCAAGTGAACAAATTACTAGTCGTTTTCTTTAAGCAGCAGGAACTCTGCTTGTCTACAGGCCAGTCTACTTGGTCATGCATCTCTCAAGTTATAATTTCTGCAACCAAGGCTCTTTAACCTGTGCATGTAACGCTAGCTTCTCAGCTATTTTTTTACAGTATTTCTGGCGAGTTAATATTTCTTTATGCTTCCGCAGTTGACCTGCTTGGTTTTACTGTGCTTCAAGGTGGTCTTGTTCGAGAATCAAGATAAGTAAAAACTGTAACATGAACGCTCTTAACCTCACTTCAGATTCTCCATAGTGATCGTCAATATCTTTAACTAAAGCTAGTTGTCTTTTTTTCTACTGGGCTCTGTTTCAGGCCACTCATGCTTAAGGCTTTTCGGTCAGTCATTCTGTATAATTTCAAGGCTAGTCTGCTTTAACTATCACATTTTCTTCAAAGGCCTTAGACACTTGTTGTACTTTCAATGTCTATTTTACTTAAAGGCTACCTATATAGGCCTTGTTGCCTTTGTTGCTTTTAATTCTCTTTACAGGCTCTAATGAATTAGGCCTATTGTTAAATTGTTTAAAGAGCTTTTGCTCAAATGTTTAACTTTCAGGCTAATGCCTAAACTTTGCTGTTATCTTTATTGTTTAATGAGCCTTTGCTCCTTAGTAAAACCATTTTTGAATAAACCGTGGCTTGTTCTGCTTCAATGTATATGACCTGTAGTTTCCACTACCGCACTGCTTTCTTGTCTCATTTTACTCCATTTCAAACATATTCAACCTGGGGCTTGCTCCTTGATTCATCTGAAGTAGGAGGTCATGCCTGCTTTGACCGATCCGCAACATGTGCTTTGATAAGCATAGAAACTATAGCAGAAGCAGGTGGCTACCTAAAAAGGAAACGAGGGAAGGTATACAACAGGCAGTAACGATCATCAGGAACTCCTTTGTGTAGATGAAAACCATTTTTTTTAGCGTATGGCTTTTGTGCCGGGAGTGTCCGAGGACATGTTCGGCTCGCCAGTTTTGTAGCTGCTTCGAGACGGACACCCAATGGGTGAGCTACAAGTACCGTTGGGGAGGAAAGTTGGAAGGGAAGGGCGAGGAGTTGGAAGGTAGCGGCTGTGGCCTATAGTGAGGGACCAACCCCGGCATTTGCCTGGAAGGAAGATGGGAAACCACAGAAGACCATCTTCAAGGTTGCCGGCGGGGGGATTCGAACCTCCTCACCTCCCGGATGTGAGCGACTGCAATTAGTCATGCCGTAACTACCACGGCTAACTAACCCGGTATGAAAACCATTAACAGCCATTAACAGCATCGTGAACAAACACCCTCAAAAGGAAACAAAGGGAACACAAACGATCGATATACAGGCAAGTGACAGTCCTTCCAAGGGACGAGTGGCGTCTTATGTACCGTACCCAACACGCAAGAAAACACCAGCGATAACGTACACCCACAGACGGCTGTTGGTAAAAACCCAAGGGAGCAAGGAAGACCTAAGGTGCCAGGAAAAGACGATATAGCAGATTTAAAAATGAAAATGGAATAAGCAATGGACTTTCTATCGAACAAATTAAATACAGCGATATATGAGAAAATCAATCAAAGTATAAACCACAATACTGCCACAACGGAAGCAGCGTCTCATTGCGATGCAACACAATAAACGGAGCAAACGAAAATGTAACAAGCTGAAGACAAAATCAGTTCACAGAGAAGATAAAAGGAAGGAATTATGAAACGAGGATCAATAACTGTCGAAAGGACAATTAATTTGAGAATTCAGTTGAGAGCGAAGACAACTCCAGGGAGGAAACTGAGTGGAGAGGCGTAGCCGCTAGAAGACGGAGACAAAATTCAACCCAACTTAGGACCGCTATTGAAATAAAGGATTCGTCCACTAGTCTGTTGACGAAATGTGTAACTACTCCTAACATAGATGAAAATGTTGACGATATTCTGAGGCTGGAATGACTTAGCAAAGTGGTGTATGTTATCGATTCTGAAACTTTCTCATTACTATTATAGGCCATTTAAATCACTTGCCACAGCGTAAAACAAAAAGTTTGTACCGTATATGTTTGCAACCGGTAATAAAAGTGATATAGGCTCCTACAATACTGCCTGCCTGAGGCCTTGGTTTGTTGAGAATAGGCACAGAGTGATTAATACACATACGTAAACTTAAATCTCTAAAACAACAACATAGAATAGACTTAAACAGCTAATTGCGAGATTCACTGCAAATCGTAATACTAAATAGACGAGTTATATAAAATATAACAAGACCACTTCAAAATCTAATACATACAAATTAATATGTGTTTGTTCGTCTCCCATGCGTTTCCGTATACCATTCATCAGATTACGGTGAAAATTTGGTGAGTTGTGCGCGCGCCCATGAAGATTTCATAATTATTAAATCCATTTTACAATAGAGGGAGCGCGAGTCGTTTCATTAAAAGATTGTTGGCACACGAGTCGTTTCACCAAATGGACTTTGGAGAATTTTTCTGCGCACATTCGCAAATGTTAATTAATAAATCTATTTTAGAATAGATGGCAAGTGAGTCGTTTCAATTAATGTATGTTGGATCGCAAGTCGTCACACGCGTGGCAAAATTTGAATGAAATACAAACAGCGACATTTCCGTTTGTGTGCGACACCGCCAGTTTATGTTTTTCCGGTGCAGGGTAAGGTTGCCTATATTGGACCTCTTTGTAAGTATAACATTTTTTAAATTTTTGATGAGCTCAAAAATAATTATAATTATATATCCATATTTACTGACATGTTTTCATTGAAGTGATAGAAGCCAGTTTTTAGTGTTGCGTAATTCTATTAAAGAAAGCTTTTCAGTCGGTCAACACAGGTTGTGCCCAATTATAAGGTGCGTTCAAAAATTAACGAGCCGGAGGCTGTTATGCGCAAACCGGTGACGACATCAGCTAATCGTGGCGTGTGTAACGAGGTGTGGTCCCGACCAGAACGTGGAAGGTTACAGCCCGTCGCTAGAGGGCACGCGTGCACGTCACGTGACGATACAAAGCGAGCAGCAGCATGCATCAATTGTCCAACGCTGCCAGTCGCATTGCAAACAGTGACATGGAGGCGTCAAACGAAGAGCAAAGTGGTGTTGTTCGGTTTCTGACAGCGAAAGGAGTAGGGGGAACAGACATTCATCGCCGAATGTCACAAGTGTACGGCGAACACTGCATATCCCTTGTAAGGGTCAAGGCGTGGCACAAGCGCTTCAGGGAAGGACGGATGTCGTTAACCGACAATGCCCGGTCTGGAGCACCCCCTGCATTACCGATGACAACGTCCAGCTGGTTGATGCACTCATTACCCAGGACCGCCGATTGACAGTGAACGCCATAGCCACCGTGTTCGGATTGAGCGTCGGAAGTGTGCACACCATCATGATGGAACGACTGCTCTTGCGGAAAGTGTGTGCCCAATGGGTGCCCCACAGTCTTCAACCACACCAGGAAGCATGTCAAATGGCCTACTGTCTTGGGCTTGGTTGGACGATTGATGCATGCTGCTGCTCGCTTTGTATCGTCACGTGATATGCACGCGTACCCTCTAGCGACGGGCTGTGACCTTCCACGCTCTGGTTGGAACAATACCTCGTTGCACACGCCACTATTAGCCGATGTCGTCACCGGTTTGCGCATTCGAGCCTCTGGCTCGTTACTTTTTGAACGCACCTTATACATTGGATGGGATAGAAGTATTTATAAACACTACCCTGAAAAAAAGTTATTATTACAATCTAGCACGCTTTTATATACACGGTGAAACTTTGGCGAGTTGTGCGCGCGCCCGTGAATTAATAAGTCCATTATACAATAGAGGGAGCGCGAGTCGTGGTAGGTACCTCATTGTGTACATAAAAGCGTGTTAGTTTGTAATAATAACTAGTTTTTTCAGGGAAGTGTATATAAATACTTGTATCCCACCCAAGGTAATTGGGCACAACCTGTGTCGACCGACTGGAAAGCTGTCTTAGACTTGCTTTCATGATAACTCAATAACAAAAAGTTTGGTACAACTCACAGGCACTTAGGCAGTGTCACTTATTGAATAGTCTGGAAAGAGTACACGTTAGGAAACTAGGTTCCCATGTTGTACCAGAGCTTTCTTCTCATTTTCTCTCGGCTATGGAAATCATCGTTGTCTACATTTCTATGTAATTGATAAAGTAAGACATGTCGTATTGATTCCTCGTTCACCACTTGTATTCACTCCCACTTGTTTCTTGCCTTTCCGAGCGACAATCTTCTGAGTTCCCTCTTGCACTGCAGGAGAATCACTTTCGTCAACATTGAAAACCCTTGTGGCGTCTAAGCTGCATTTGTCGCACAATGTCTCTGGTAGGTATTTCCTTATTGAATACTTTTGCCTGTGCAATGGACGTAGCTAGATTAGGATGCCTGAGCATAAAGGTTTAGTACCATTTTGTTCAGCCATGCCCTTCTCACAATTAAAGTTGGGTGGCAATTCGTTCCTTTCTGCAAATTAAAATGCTAGCTTTCAAACATCAGTGGATGTTAAGACAAACATCATCTCTTGGAATTTTAAAATATGTCTCTCAAGTTCAAGAACGACTTCTGATGAAAGTACCTTGCTTCGTCCGAACACTTTAATGTCTCCATTTGCGTTTACGATTTTGCTCTCCGCGTGTCTTTTTATTGTGGGTTTAGCGATACCGCAGAGGCGGGCACATGCGTTTAATCCTTGATTCCCGTTCAGATAGGCTGCTACCACTAAGGTGAGATTATCTTTGATCCTCTTTCCAAATGGACCCCTCCGTGCCTTACTGCGACAAAAAAGAAAATTTTAAAAAAGGTGAACAAAGTATTATGTAAGCGGTTAATAATATAATTTACTCTAGGATGTAAATAAAATACAAGAAATTGCTTAAAAACACTGGGGTCTAAACTCTATCACAACTATTCTCCAAATCATACCGGTACAATATAGGAAACAGCTCATGGTACAATTTAGGCAATTACACCATTTTCATTTTATCATCTTCAAGCTGGCGAATCTTTAAGAGCACAAATTCAAAACTTCATGGAAAAACAGATGAACAAAGATCATTCCTACATATACTATTGTTTGAGTTTACATACCTTATTACAGTTCTTCTTTTAGCCACGTGATTGAAAAGTTTTGTTATGCACTCATCGCAACTGACAACATGGCGAAGGATAGCTCTTGCTTTCATAATAATCCACCAGATGTCACACACTACCGTAAACTCAGATTTTACGCGGGTGGTACGAATTAGGCGACGGTTCAATATAGGCAACCTTCCCCTATGAATGCGCATGTGTGACATAATTAAATGAATCAAATGCAAACTTCGCCACTTCAGTTCGTGTGTTACATAATTTTACAATAGGTGGCACACGAGTCGTTTCAACAAAAAGGAATTGACGCTCTGTTGCCACATATACGATTAAATTGGTAGATCTACCGGCAGAGCACTAAAAGAATTACGATATGATATCGGTGAGTTGTTGTGCGCGCACCCGCAAAGGTTTCTGAATTATCAAATCCATTTTACAATAGGTGGAGCACAAGTCGTTTCAACAAATGAGTGTTGGCACGCGAGTCATTTCACTAAATGGACTTTCAAGACTTTTTCTGCGCACGCCCGTGAATATTACTGAATTCGTTAATCCATTTCACAAAAGATGACGCGCGAATCGAATGTTCTCCCTTCAATGAGTACGCACACGTAACAAAATTGAATTAAATAAATTACAAGCTGCGATATTTCAGTTCGTGTGTAACATAATTTTACAATAGGTGGTGCGCGAGTAGTTTCAACAAAAGAGAATTGGCACGCTGTTGTCAGGCATAGATTGGTAGATCTACCAGCAGAGCACGAAACAAAGAAGCGATTACAAGCTTCCCAAACAAGCGAGGAAAGACAAGCAAAGAAGCAGATCTTTTACATTCTGTAATAAAGGGGTTAAGTGACGTTGTTTGTTTAAAACCCGTTAAAATGTACGTAATGTATTTGTTCGTAGATTGTTAACTATGTTCCATTATATAAATATATATTTCTTGAGGTGTGTGCATTAAATCTTAAAGAATCCATGCTTTTCACGTGGTCAATTGCATGCTCACGAGTTAGACAACCGAAAAATGTATTTGTTTTTGCAGAAGACGGAAACACCAAAACGTTTGCATATCCAAACAAATCTTTTCTAATTTAATTTAATACACAAAAGATCATTGACATTATTTTGTACATGTAAATGTGTCTGCTTTGTATACTGTATGTGTACCTTCTAAGAAAGAAAAAGAGGCATTGCAACGATTGCCGGGAACAGCTGGTGACGGTCGAAATGCGTAATCCCGAATTCCCCTTAATCAGTGAATAGTATGAATTAATTCATTATTTCCAGTAATAGAGTTGTACAGTATATATGCTCTATATACACATACAGTATAGTTACTCAGTTTATTTATTTATTTATTTATTTATCAATATGAAGGAACACAGGCACCAGCCCAAATACATTCCTTCTTGACATTATCTGATTAAACAACAACATGTATCAATGAAAAATAGAGAAAACAGATTATATAAATTACACAAATTACACAAATGAAGAACAGAACATAAATACTACAAAGGAGATCGTGAAAATATAAACCATAAAATGAAAAGAAAACTGTACAAAGTAGAAAAATAGAATATACAAAAATAAAGGAGAAAAGAGTACCCAGTATTCAAGGAACAGCTGCTTTTACTTGTTTATTGAATAAGTTAGCCTCAGCGAATAAATCTACTTGAACATCAATTGAATTATAAAATGATAATATTTTAACTAAAGGCGAATTAGAATGGTGAACACTTTTAGATCTTGGGATGTGAAAGAGTGCTTGCTGTCGAGATCTTACTTGTGGTACATGAAAAGTGATGAATTGAAATAATTCTTGGCAGTCAACTTTTCCAGTTAAAATTTTCCTCAGCAGTTGCAAAGAACTTAACGACCTTCTACTTTTCAAGGACTTGAAATTGAACAAATTTCGTAAAAACTGAGTCGAAGTATCAAATGGACAAAATACATTGAACGTCTTATAATACATGTATCTTAGAAATTTATTTTGCACAATCTCAATGTGATGAATTTGATCTTTATAAAAGGGATCCCAGATTACTGCTGAATATTCTAACTTGCTTCGAACTAAACTTTCATACAACTTTACAATTACTCCAGTTTTAGTAAATAATTTGGAGTTTCTAATGACAAAACCAAGCATCTTGTTGGCCGAACTAATTATATTTGCAATATGGTTATTAAAGGTTAATTTGCTGTCATAAATAATTCCTAAATCATTTATCGACGGTACAATTTCGAGTGCTGTTTCTCCAATACAATATTTAGGATTTATATACTCCTTCTTCCTTGTAAATACCATGACTTTACATTTTTATACATTAAGGACTAAATTATTACTAACACACCAAGCTACAATATTATTAACATCCCTCTGAAGGTCATTCTCGTCTCTCAAGTTGTATATGGTCTTATATAGCTTTACATCGTCAGCAAACAATAAGCAGTCAGAGTTACATAGAATATTAGGCAAATCATTAACCAAAATTAGAAATAGAAGAGGCCCAAGATTAGATCCTTGTGGGACACCAGAAGAACTAACAAAATTACCTGAAATTTCACTTCTGAAACAAACAAATTGCTGTCTAAATTTTAAGTAGGAGCATAACAATTGAAGTAATGGTTTAGCAACTCCAAACTGGTACAGCTTTGTCACCAGAATTTTATGGTCTACTTTGTCGAAGGCCTTTTCTAAATCCATGTATATAACGTCAGTTCTTCTATTGGTATCTAATGCATTGTAAACCTTTTGAGTAAAACCCAGCAAATTTGTAATAACTGATCTGCCGGGCATAAAGCCATGCTGATATTGTGAGAGCTCAACCTTAATATGATTGTAAATCTTAGAATATAAAATGTGCTCATATACTTTTGCTATAGCATTTATCACTGAGACAGGGCGGTAGTTCGATATCATTTCAGAGTTGCCTCCCTTTAGGATTGGAATAATTCTAGACATTTTCCACTTTCCAGGAAAGCTTGACGTTACCACACCTTATCTAATTTGGCAAGAGCGTGTTGACCGACTGAAAAGTGTAAATTGATAGTTTGTACAGGCAACACTAAAAATGGCTTCAAAACTTCAAATATAAATAATAATAATAATTATTATTATTACCACTATTATAAAATGTCATTGAATTCTGTAGCTTATCTTTCGTAAATTATAGAAGCCGTACATTTGACTGATCTTAAAATTAACTTCTGTGCCTCGTTACAGAAAAATGCCGTCTCATAGGAGGAGTCACAATAAACCGTTACTGAAAGTTATATGTTTCTTTGTAGTGGCGGTGGGTGGAATTGTTTTAAGGGATGAAAACCGAGGTCATCAGCCACAATTTTCTGATGTCGGTATCGTAAATAATAGGTTACCTGCATGGTCATGTGTACCCACTTAGAAAAACAAAAGAGGCAGTGCAACGCATGCAGGGCACAGCTAGCGACAGTCAAAACGCCTAATCCTAAATTCCCCTTTATCAGTGAAAAAGAAAGTGTTTTACTGATGTTCTAGTGAACCAATATCTCGGTAAGTTTGTAAACCAGCACCATGACGTGGTACAGAAGTCCTTTGTTTTGTATTCTCCAGTTGTTGTATTTTCCAGTGATGACGGTGTGTTGGTGTGAGTTATCTTCTGTAACGATGAAAGCTTTGATGGAAGACAGGGCAAATAGTCTATTAGTACCATAGGAAGACCACTTTGCTATTTGCATTTTTCTTGCCTGAAATAACTACAACGTTTGGATATTAAGTTTTGAGTCTGAACGTTTTGCTGTATACTTTATCACAATGTAAGTTAGGTAATGTACGATACCAAAAGCTATTTAGTCCATGATATGGTAAATTGATAGGCGAGAGGTAAATTTTGAACATTCTCATGGTCACTAATTTGGTTTATTGCTTTCCTCGATTTCAAATTCATGTAGTGAACTTGTTTCTTAGTCCTTTGTCATGGCACAAAATTTCAGGCTTATAGCTGTAATAGGTTGCGAGAAAATGCGTGAAAATCACGCTGCCTCCCTGTAGGTATTTTAGCCACGGTTTCAATAATCACATCAGTGAATTTTTCTTGTAGTCTTCTTTCCTAGTGCTACATTTCATGCTTAGAGCTGTAATAGAATCCGAGAAAAGGAGGCAACTAGACGTGTCTGAATTATTATGTGCATGTAGGCCGTAACCGATATGAACCCATGACACAAATTATCTCTTAAAGTTGCGAAATTAGGCAAGTTTTTGCACTTTTCCAGATTACGAGGGACTATTCTACTCCGATTTGATTATTGTGCAATTCAATCCTTTTTTTACCTTCGATTAGCTACACTATTACCGTAGTTATGGTTACTTTCCAATCCTTTTAAAGTGGTCTCACCTTCTGTAATAAATCTATGTTTCACGATCCAAACAAACCTTGCTGAGACACGCAGAAGAATGTTCCATTTGAAGCCAGCTCTCCCTTCAAGAATGGATGCATCCCTCTTATTTCTCCCCCACGCAGTCATTTAAATGTCAATATTTCAGCCAACAAAAGAGCGTATTATGGGATTTGCAGCTGTCCCGCCACAAGGGTGGGAGTAAGAAGACTGAAGGACAACTTGCTTAAAATAGAGAACTTTTGTTCACTAAAATAGTAATGGAGGCCGAATTCGGAAAGAGATAACCTACCGTATGAGGAGTGGCAGGTGCATGGCGTGGAACATGAAACATGGTATTAATTAATGTTCATTATGTAGACAGTATTGTGGTCTTGAGAAACCGGCCCTCACCCCCAGCTCTGCTCATTCTGGATTGAGGTGAAGCAGCTCAGTCAGCCTAGAAGTGGTTTTCCGTGATTTTCCACTTCCACTCCAGTCAAATACTGGGATGGTTCCTTACGAACGGCCATGGTCATTGGTCACCCCTTTCTCAGTCATCGCCTCAACAATACACACACTCATACAGACACCACCATAACACAGATACTACAAGAAACGTTTATGTTCGATCCTGACTATTATATGTCAGAAAACTGTACTATAATGAGGCTCATTATAACACTATTTTTCATTATGAAACAGTTTCTCCCAACAATCAGAGCTCAAGAAACAGTTGTTTGACCAATTATATAAGGATATCATCGCACCTGCACTGAGTTCCAGGGCCTTCTAATTTAAATTTCACTGCGTGGCCTAGTGTCATAGTAGAGTAATCGAGGAGGCCATGGCCAAATACAAGGCATTCTCTGCGTCTCATGCGCTCTGTTCAGTACATAAACCTGGCGAAATCTCGACAGATATTTATGAATATTTATGTTCGAACATAAAATAGTTATAATAATTATAGTCGAACATAAACAGTCGTATGCAACTCGCCTATAACGGTAATTAAGACACTCGTCTGGAAATTATAAAACTCGCATACGCTCGTTTTATAAACATACTCGTGTCTTAGTTATTGCCATTATAGGCTCGTTGCATAATGTACTATTTCAAAACACTTAAAATTGTTCATTCACAAAATAATAACACCAATTTCATCTTCAACAGTATAACAAGCAGAGAAAAATGGTTAAAAACAACACGAAAACAACAGTTGAAATCACGCACCTTGGAAATTTCTAGTCATCAAAACACGAGGTTATGTCGAAGGACGTGAACTAGTGTTCCGACACATTTTTGAAAATAGAAATTATACATTTTCAAATGGGGTTGATTTTATTTTGTCTTCCACAGTTCTGCGAATCGTGAAATAGCAGTTTTCAGAAGAAGCTAATCATCAAGTATTTTAAAGACGAAGGAATATTATTCCGGATTTTTAATAAAGGAACTGCATTTTTAAGATTTTTATATCTAACGTTGGCCATGCAAAAATCCGATGTTTTTTGTATGTAAAAGGATTTTAGTAAGTGTAAAAGGATGTTGTTAAATGTTTGTGAAATATTTTAGTAAACTAAGAATAACTGATGAAGGCATAACAATGTTGAACCATGTATCGTGTGTAATTTCGAGTAAAATATTAAAACCAAAGTTGTATTGAAATGTGAAAACCACAATCAGTAATTATAGAAATCAATACGGACCTAAAATACTAATTAGGACGAAAGTCATGGATATACATAAAACAGGTTGTAAGAAAATACTACAAACACCCAAGTTCATGAGGATGATATCCACGATATCCAAGCTCCTAGATGAAACAAAAACACCACCACCACCACCACCAACAACAACAACAACAAATGATTGCAATGACATTCGGCGCTGTCTTGTCTGCTGGGTCCTGCGAGTTACGGAGGCACATCCATGATACATTGAGGTCACCTGTCACCCTGACTCTAACCATCGTTCCCTGGGTCCTCTTACACTCTATAACTTATTCTTGTCGCCTATTAGTGTCACATACACAGCTGGTAATAAGCGATGCTCGGTATTTTCGGAATGATGTACAGAAACCTATAAAAGTTACTTTTTACTTAAATATACAAAGTGACCTTCCTTGTTTATGTTATAAATAGGAGTCAGCGACAGGGGAAGGACAAACAGCAATCACATTGGGAAGGGTTTCGAAAACAGTAAACGAAGAGTTTTCAGCAAAGATTTTGAATTCTTGTTCAATGTTTACAATTTACAGGAAGAGTTTTGTTTTACTTTGTTTTAGCCTAGTTTCCAAAAAGAAGGGGCATTATTTAAAAATGTATGATAATAGTACATTATGCAACGAGCCTATAATGGCCTTTAATGGAAATTATAAAACTCGCGTACGCTCGTTTTATAAACATACGAGTGTGTTAATTACCATTATAGGCGAGTTGCGTACGACTGTTTATGTTCGACGGTAATTATTATAACTATTTTATGTTCGAACATAAATATTCATAAATATCTGTAGAGATTTCGCCAGTTTTATGTACTGAACAGAGCGCATGAGACGCAGGGAATGCCTTGTATTTGACCATGGCCTCCTCGATTAGCCTACTATGGCACTAGGCCACGCAGTGAAATTTAAATTAGAAGACCGTTGAACTCAGCGCAGGTGCGATGCTATCCTAATCTAATTGGTCAAACGACTGTTTCTTGAGCTCTGATTGGTGGCAGAAACTGTTTCATAATGAAAAATTGAGTTATAATGAGCCTCATTATGTTACAGTTTTCTGACATATAACAGTCAGGGTTGAACATAAAATATATTAAACGTCTGTTTTGCTTCAGTGACAGCGTAGAGACTAATCGACAAAGCAAGCAATCAATTTTTCGACCAACCCATTTATCGATTGAACGACCAATAGATTAAACGGACAATCGATTTATCGTTTAGCAGCAAAACATCGATTCTTCTGTTTCGATTAATCCATTATTTGATAACTGAAATTAATCTATTGCAAGTCACCTAATCCCTACATTAGAAGCACCACTTTCATCTGCTACCCCCAGCTTATCCACTCAGATTTCACTTCCATACAGAAAAGTCTAGGAACTAATTACTTCTTGCAGAATACAGTAGATCGTAACTGCGAACTCACTGCGTTGTCTTACACTATGATTCAGTCTCTTTTACTATACTACCTTCCTGGGTATTGCTTTCAGTAAGTAATCCACATAGGCTATACCTAGATAGATTGTTCAAGAATATTGCACCCTTGCTTCACTCCTGTAATTATTTCGACTTATTCTACCATCTAATAAAGCGCTTGAAATGGTCAAGCTGTTTATCTTCTTGCGCGTCTTCGCCAATGATGATACCTTCAGTTCTCAAATTTTAATTGTATATTCCCTACAAGTTCTATCATGTTAGTCTCGAGGCTTTCCGCAATTATAACTACTAATTAGACAGTGCTTAAATTAATCGTACCCAATGTTAAGTCTATTTCCATCTTATGATATATAGGCTTGTCCGTGTGTGTGTTTGTGTGCGCGCTTATGTGTGACCCCCAACAACAAATTGGTAAGGACTTGTTACTAATCCATTCGACCTCGACCATACCTTTCAATTTTAATACGTTTACTTAGTTATTGCTGCTTTTAATAAGGTTCACCAGTTCAACATGGTGGCTGCGCGAAATATGTCACTGACATCCACTATCTCCGAACCTATCACAGCAATAATAAAATGTGTATGGTGATAGAGGTCACTAAATTAAGTTCATATGTATGGCTTTCAAAAACCTGGTATGTGCTCTAGATCAACAAATCTATCCAGTGGAGCTCCTCAATAATATCGACCCATCAGCACAAATTACTAATAAAAGTGAACACTAAAATTATGCTCATAAGAAATGTAATCTCAAGCCAAATAATAATAAACGGTACGTGGTTAATTGTTCTGGAATTAAACGCGTACAACATTGTAGCCAAAACAATTAGTTAAAGTGAAATCATCATACCAAGAATTATTCTCACCCCATCTGGTCCAGTTCAGTTAAACATGGGAAATGCAGTAATATATATATACTGAGACCAGTCTATTAACATGGTCAACCCAATGACAACTTGCCCTTTTACTTTTTAATGAGCTTCCTGCTCACGTGTCATTGCCCTTGCGGTAATTTACAGGCTCACATGAAGGTCCGTACTGTTATAACTAGGGCCCGGATGTTGATGACACGTCATATTTTTACTGAACTGTCTAAAACAATGCTGAAGTACGTAAAAACTCCGGACGGGCCATCCCGTCTTCAAATATGTCAATTTTATTTTGCATCCTTTAGCATCTTTTTGCTATTTTTCCATTTTAAGAGCATTTTGTTAAGTTTGGTGGATTTTTTTGTCATATTTTAGAGAAATCGCCCTTTTTTGGTCATTTTTTTTTCCAATTTAGTCATGTCACAGCTTTATATGAGGGAGTTACGTCTCTCAGAGTTAAGAAGAAGCTAGCAGCTGATACAAGATAATTTAAAATATTGAAATAATATTATAAGATCATTTTCTCTATTTTATAGTGCATTTTTCGAATTTTTGAAATATTGTGAGTTTATTATTATAAGATCATTTTCTCCATTTTATAGTGCATTTCGAATTTTTAGGTCATCTATTACAGTCATTTTGAAAATTTTAAGTGCGTTTTTTTTTTTTTACGGCATCAACATCCGGGCCCTAATTATAACACATTAATTCCAGTCCCGTGTCTCTGTGGGGCGCCAGCGCATGTGCCGCGCGTGTCTCTCTGTGGGGCGCCAGCGCATGCGCCGCGCGTGTCTCTCTGTGGGGCGCCAGCGCATGCGCCGCGCGTGTCACTCTGTGGGGCACCAGCGCATGCGCCGCGCGTGTCTCTCTGTGGGGCAACAGCGCATGCGCCGCGCGTGTCTCTCTGCGGGGCGCCAGCGCATGCGCCGCGCGTGTCTCTCTGTGGGGCGCCAGCGCATGCGCCGCGCGTGTCTCTCTGTGGGGCGCCAGCGCATGCGCCGCGCGTGTCTCTCTGTGGGGCGCCAGCGCATGCGCCGCGCGTGTCTCTCTGTGGGGCGCCAGCGCATGCGCCGCGCGTGTCTCTCTGTGGGGCGCCAGCGCATGCGCCGCGCGTGTCTCTCTGTGGGGCGCCAGCGCATGCGCCGCGCGTGTCTCTCTGTGGGGCGCCAGCGAATGCGCCGCGCGTGTCTCTCTGTGGGGCGCCAGCGCATGCGCCGCGCGTGTCTCTCTGTGGGGCGCCAGGGCATGCGCCGCGCGTGTCTCTCTGCGGGGCGCCAGCGCATGTGCCGCGCGTGTCTCTCTGTGGGGCCCCAGCGAATGCGCCGCGCGTGTCTCTCTGTGGGGCGCAGCGCATGCGCCGCGCGTGTCTCTCTGTGGGGCGCCAGCGCATGCGCCGCGCGTGTCTCTCTGTGGGGCGCCAGCGCATGCGCCGCGCGTGTCTCTCTGTGGGGCGCAGCGCATGCGCCGCGCGTGTCTCTCTGTGGGGCGCCAGCGCATGCGCCGCGCGTGTCTCTCTGTGGGGCGCCAGCGCATGCGCCGCGCGTGTCTCTCTGTGGGGCCCCAGCGCATGCGCCGCGCGTGTCTCTCTGTGGGGCGCCAGCGCATGCGCCGCGCGTGTCTCTCTGTGGGGCGCCAGCGCATGCGCCGCGCGTGTCTCTCTGTGGGGCGCCAGCGCATGCGCCGCGCGTGTCTCTCTGTGGGGCGCCAGCGCATGCGCCGCGCGTGTCTCTCTGTGGGGCGCCAGCGCATGCGCCGCGCGTGTCTCTCTGTGGGGCGCCAGCGCATGCGCCGCGCGTGTCTCTCTGTGGGGCGCCAGCGCATGTGCCGCGCGTGTCTCTCTGTGGGGCCCCAGCGAATGCGCCGCGCGTGTCTCTCTGTGGGGCGCCAGCGCATGCGCCGCGCGTGTCTCTCTGTGGGGCGCCAGCGCATGCGCCGCGCGTGTCTCTCTGTGGGGCGCCAGCGCATGCGCCGCGCGTGTCTCTCTGTGGGGCGCCAGCGCATGCGCCGCGCGTGTCTCTCTGTGGGGCCCCAGCGCATGCGCCGCGCGTGTCTCTCTGTGGGGCGCCAGCGCATGCGCCGCGCGTGTCTCTCTGTGGGGCGCCAGCGCATGCGCCGCGCGTGTCTCTCTGTGGGGCGCCAGCGCATGCGCCGCGCGTGTCTCTCTGTGGGGCGCCAGCGCATGCGCCGCGCGTGTCTCTCTGTGGGGCGCCAGCGCATGCGCCGCGCGTGTCTCTGTGGGGCGCCAGCGCATGCGCCGCGCGTGTCTCTCTGTGGGGCGCCAGCGCATGCGCCGCGCGTGTCTCTGTGGGGCGCCAGCGCATGCGCCGCGCGTGTCTCTCTGTGGGGCGCCAGCGCATGCGCCGCGCGTGTCTCTCTGTGGGGCGCCAGCGCATGTGCCGCGCGTGTCTCTCTGTGGGGCGCCAGCGCATGTGCCGCGCGTGTCTCTCTGTGATGCGCCGCGCGTGTCTCTCTGTGGGGCGCCAGCGCATGCGCCGCGCGTGTCTCTCTGTGGGGCGCCAGCGCATGCGCCGCGCGTGTCTCTCTGTGGGGCGCCAGCGCATGCCCCGCGCGTGTCTCTCTGTGGGGCGCCAGCGCATGCGCCGCGCGTGTCTCTCTGTGGGGCGCCAGCGAATGCGCCGCGCGTGTCTCTCTGTGGGGCGCCAGCGCATGCGCCGCGCGTGTCTCTCTGTGGGGCGCCAGCGAATGCGCCGCGCGTGTCTCTGTGGGGCGCCAGCGCATGCGCCGCGCGTGTCTCTCTGTGGGGCGCCAGCGCATGCGCCGCGCGTGTCTCTCTGTGGGGCGCCAGCGCATGCGCCGCGCGTGTCTCTCTGTGGGGCGCCAGCGAATGCGCCGCGCGTGTCTCTCTGTGGGGCGCCAGCGCATGCGCCGCGCGTGTCTCTCTGTGGGGCGCCAGCGAATGCGCCGCGCGTGTCTCTCTGTGGGGCGCCAGCGAATGCACCGCGCGTGTCTCTCTGTGGGGCGCCAGCGCATGCGCCGCGCGTGTCTCTCTGTGGGGCGCCAGCGCATGCGCCGCGCGTGTCTCTCTGTGGGGCGCCAGCGCATGCGCCGCGCGTGTCTCTCTGTGGGGCGCCAGCGCATGCGCCGCGCGTGTCTCTCTGTGGGGCGCCAGCGAATGCGCCGCGCGTGTCTCTCTGTGGGGCGCCAGCGAATGCGCCGCGCGTGTCTCTCTGTGGGGCGCCAGCGCATGCGCCGCGCGTGTCTCTCTGTGGGGCGCCAGCGAATGCGCCGCGCCGTGTGTCTCTGTGGGGCGCCAGCGCATGCGCCGCGCGTGTCTCTCTGTGGGGCGCCAGCGCATGCGCCGCGCGTGTCTCTCTGTGGGGCGCCAGCGCATGCGCCGCGCGTGTCTCTCTGTGGGGCGCCAGCGAATGCGCCGCGCCGTTCATCCGATTTAAACCTATTAAATGTATTGATAATAATAATAATAATATTAATATCGTATGGCCACGGGTGCCGGGTGCAAGCTTTGCTATTTGACACGCAGAGGGCAGCTTGCATGTCGAATTTTGTTGTTCCTTGGAGCGCTATGAAAGTCAAGGGGGTTAGATATCTAAGCTCCTTGACACTATAGCGCTTTCTAGTAGAGAAAGGAGGAACTTTTGTGTTGGCGGAAAATCCCGAGATTAACTTTGCCCCATTGAACACGGCCTACTGAATTCAAATGGGTTCTTTGACATGCCAACAACGTCTGACATGCGTGTCGTGATTTTTGTCGCCTTTCAAAAATCACTTGTCATGGCCAGGAGCGAACCTGAAAGCTTGGGGGGGAGGTTGGCAGTTCGACTCGATAACCACTCAGCCACCGTGGCAAGCAATGTATTGATGATAGTAATGTTATGGTTGTTATGCCCGTATTAACTACTGCGGCTTTTAGATAAGCTGGGATGCCGTTATTCAACGCGCCAGGATACCTACTATCTCGCATTCAAACATCCTCAAATCCCAACTGACAGCAGCGGGATTCGACCCCGCAAGCCTGAACATTACCGTTGCGCCACGCAGCTACTTTCATTGTTCATTACAACTTGATTCCAAAACATGGAACCTATATTGACGTATTATTCTGCAAAAGCAAAGCGTTTCTTCCAGTTCACTTCGGGAACGGGATACGTCATACGAACAACACTACCGTTATATCCTCTGTGTTTACAAATACGGCGCACTGAGCCACTCTTACCAACCCCTTATAGGACAGTGGTCGATATAATATCCACCTACCATAAAAAGAGTTTGTTGGTTACTTTCAAGGGTGCAAATAATTGAAACTTTCAGACAAATTACAACAAAGTTTCTTCTACATGTAAAATTTCTGAAAGGCAAATATTATATCTGTCTCCTGTGTTCCGTTTACATATTCAGAGATATTGAACCTATGGTTCAAAGGTTTTGAGATTATTAATACACAGTTGGTAGCCCTGCTGGTTGTTATAATAAGCACAGTTATATGTCCTATAGCAAGCATTGCACGTGCAAACTTTGGATGAAATCCATTCGTTAGCATGAAAGTTTGGTGCAGTTAATCATTGAACCTATCAGCACGCGTAGAATCATGTTGGCAACACTGCCATTAATAGGTTACCCAAAATTAATCTGGTATATTATGTTCTATGAGTTTGAAAGATTATAGCAGTTGGCTTGCATACATTCTGATTTACTGAGACTAGGGTTTAAAATTATAGAGAGCATAAATCAACAGTTGGAAGCCTGGTGATTCTGAATATACGCGTAGTTCCATCTCTTAAATACAGACTTTGGTTGAAGTCAAATAGATAGTAGGGACGTTACTTACAGTTAAACTTTGGACCTATTAGCACGCGTAGAATCATGTCGGCAACACTGCCATGAATGAGTTGCTGAAAATAAATCTGAAATATTATGATCTACTGTATATATGTGCAAGTGCTGGAAGAAATCCGTTTGTTGGTAAGGACGTTATATGCAGTTAAAGATTGAAACTATCAGCACGCGATGTTGGTAGCACTGTTGTATATCGGTTACCGAAAATTAATCTGCAATTTCATGTAGGCTACTATACGTGAGCAAAATTTAGACCTGTTGGCCTGCATCCTTTCTGATATATTGAGACTAGGATAAGACAAGTCCAGTAGTTCCGTGACGAACCAGAGAGCCTACTTGTCTTAACATTTAGATTCAATCCTTATTCCTCGAATTAGACCTGTTTAGAACGCTGGTAGCACTGATATTATAAGATTTGCCTATTAGAGCAGTACAGCATATTCGAAATATTTTTACATAGATTCTACGGCTCAAATGCACAGGGAGAGTTATTAGATAGTTGGTAGGACTGAGAATGTGCACAAGTATCTCTAATGGCATACACTGTTTATACAAAATCCACTGAATGTTCTGGAAGTTTTATGCAGATAAACTTGAACCACATAAACGTACGTAGAATTATTTAGGTAGCACTGATACTGTTCGTGTTGCTCAAAACACATCTGCAATATTAAGACATCATAGTATAGAGTTTAAAATGTTCATATGAACAGATTCTTCTGAATTGAGTCCAGGCATAGCCATCAATAAGGAAAGCCCTGCCCTAAGCAGAGCGGCAATGCCGCACTCTAGGCCAGGACTGCCCAACCTACGGCCAGCGAGACTATTTTGTCCGGCCTGCCGCTCTGCGTACGCGCCGTGTCGACAAAACTTTGAAACAACTAAAGCTACTGCTCGGGTCCAAACTCTATGAACTTGCGGGGGGAGGAGAGAGAGCAGGGAAGGGTCGGGCAAGAAGAGAAGGATCTGTCAACAGCCCACCGTGATATATGGTATTCCTTTCTATTCCTATACTGCTTACACTGGGCCGTTGCTCAAACCACTGTGGTGTTAGGAATGAGTGGGTGAGTCACCGACCTATGTATTTTGTTCTGTACTATGCACGGACCGAGAAACCTCATCACTCGTCAACACCACTACTCATAGTCCACGATGCACATTCCTCTCAGGTTCACGCAGCTTAGACCCAAGCAGTAACTGGACAAAGCAGTGCACGCGCATCCGTACCCTAAGTCACTGATGAACACTTAAAATCCATAATAATGATTGGTACAACTAAGTTTGATCCTAAGTGGAAAGAAATTTTATGTGCCGGTACAAAATGTTTCCAGTCGTAGGACAAAACTAAATTATCATAAACTTTATTTCATAATTTGATTAATAATTGCGTCAAATGAACATAAATACTCACTCTTTGTCGTTCACGCTGTATGAGTATATTGAATATTATCGTACTTCTATTTTAAAGGGATTTATTAAAAAATTATTTTTTTGTGGTTTGTATGTTTATCAACTATAAATAAATATAGAAAACGGTAACAATACTACAAAAACTAAGCTCAGACAGCCACAAAAGCACCATATTACACCTATATTTTTGAAGTCCATACCCCCCAAACCCCCGGAGTGTTATTGGCCCGCAAGGTCCCCCAAGTATTTACAATGTGGTCCTTAGTTGAAAAAGGATGGGTACCCCTGCTCTAGGCCATGTGTGGCGAGTGGTAAGCATGGTGATGAATGGTGTTGAATGGGCGACTCCGTACTAAATTTCATATATTCTTTTAACACTCGCATGTTTTACAAAAGTGTTTAAAGTAGGCCCAAGAGGGAAGGCTAATCATCTGGTGAACGTAAGTACAGCTTCTAACTCAACGTCGTTATTCTATAATGTTACATAGTAGTAAGCTCTCGAATCTTATTTCACTTGGTTGCTCTTTTGCATTGTTCCAAAGCTTCTTGAATTATGATTTGTAAACTTCAGACACTTGGTAAAATACTGTATAAATACCGACAGCAGTGGCTATGCTGGCTAAAGCGCAGCATTAGGTCATGGGGTCAAGCTCTCTGCTGACTCGGTAGACGCGTGGGTTCGAGCCCCACCGTCGGTCGTCCTTGAAATGGTTTTCCGTGGTTTCCCATTTTCAACACCAGGCAAATGCTGGGACGGTACCTTCTGACAGGCCACGGCCGTTTCCTTCCACTTCCCTGCCCAGATTCATTCATCTTCATCCATTCCATCTCTCATCCCGACGCGCAGGTCGCCCACGGGCGTCGACTTGAAAGACCTGCACTCGGCATCTCAGGAGGCTACACGACAAAAAAAACTGTATAAATGTGTTGTTTATTGTAACTTAACCCTGTAACAACATTCGCACGTTGATACTAGTGGGGTGTGACACTCAGTGGTGTGATCAGGGGGGGGGGGGGTTCTATCCCTCCCCCAGAGCCAAATAATAATAACCCCTAGGCTACCAAGCGACCGCTGCCCTGCCATTTGGCCGGCAGATATTGAGGTGACGCGTGGTCAGCGCTTCGGGTCCCTTCGGCTATTAATCTTGGTTTTCGTGACCAGGGCGCTGCCTCACTGTCAGACAGCTACTCAATTGTCCTCACGAGGCTGAGTGCACCCCGTTCCAGCCCTCACGTCAGTTTCTAAAATCCCTGACGGAGCCGGTATTCGAACCCGGGGCCTCCGGGTGAGAGGCAGGCAAGCTACTCTAAAACCACGGGGCCGGCAGAGCCAAATAATAAAAATAATAAATTTGTTGAAGTTTTAATTTTGAACAAAACCAATCTTCGGATTGATGACTAATGATTGGAAGATGTAATTTAAGGCTTACAAATTTGAAAGCATTTCTTTTCACTCGTTTGAAATATTCAGCGCTTCCCTATCTTAGCATTTACTGAATGAGCAAATTAGTCAGCTGTTCAGTTAGCCAGAGAGGAAGCAGTGAGGTGGATGAGCACTACACCACTTGTCAGTTGCCTTCCTGTTAGTATCCGAGTGTCAGTTTGGAAAGTGAATACCGGTAGTATTGTGTTCAACTTTCGTAGGAAACATTCGTTTATAAATATTTATACAATGTCGGGAAATAGAAAGAGCAAGATGATTACGGGAAGAAAACCAGACATTATCATTCAATACCAACAAAACTGTTAATTTTCGATCATTTGTGCAATGATAAGTGCAAATAGAACGTAGGCTATTAAATGCTAATGAAATATAACATTTAAAAAGTGTACGTAGGAAGTTTTGATGCTTCAGGATCATCTACTTGCTTCCATTATGTCCGGGTCCTCACACCTCATCCCCCTCCAGAAGAAAACATTAGCTACGCCACTGCTGACAATCGATCATGACCCACGATAGCTACTTTTCTCGTGTCTACGTTGGCATTTAAGCAGTGTAAGTAAAACAGATACACATAAATCATTGATATGGGCGTACTAATTACTTAGTAAAAATAGATATGGTAGTGATTTATTGTATGAGGAAGTGTTTTTGACACAGTTATGCGACACGTCGTTGAAGATACGTGTATCTGTGGCAATAATAATTGCAATCGCATCAAACATTCTTCTCAGCAATTACTCTAAATGGATGACAAACCCATTGAAGACTTGAAATGAAATTAAGAAACGTAAACTGTTAACACTTATACAAGGTATGTATTTGTTTCTTGGCATGTTCATGTATTTGATTAATTGTTAAATAACTTACATCAAAATCTCTCCCCCAGGGGCTCTCATCTAGTGGGACGTGGGTTGGCGACCACGGGACCCCAGCTAAGTCCGGCATTGTTTCCATTTACTTGTGCCTGGCTCCTCACTACCTTCTTTCCTGTCGACCTCCCTTGATCAACACTTGTTCTCTTCCGACCCCGACGGTATTAGGGTATCTGAGGCCTAGGTAGTCTTTCCCTTTTCCTGCCTTAATTGGCCCTTGTCTCATATTTCCTGATGCCCTCATTCTTCGAGGGATCAGCCTTCTTGTTCTTTACATGTTATCTCCTACCTTCTCCTCAAGGCCCTAAAGGAAGCAGGGTGTGTGTAGCCCCACCACTTCGGGTGCACCCTGGATAGTGCTACACCCTCAAGTGCTCACGTCTGGTGAGCAATTGAGGGTGTAGGGATTCCTGAGCTGGGCCCGTTTTGTCCCCTTATTCCTCTGACCTTGGCCCGGGCCCTCTTCTCTTTCCCTTTCCTATCTGCCTTTCATGGCTCTACTTCCTTCCAAGTCCCTCCATCCTCATTCTTCGAGGGTTGAGGCCATCTCTTTTCTTCCTGTCCTTTATTTGCCTTATCCTTTATTTGTTTACCATATCTTCTTCTAGTCTGTAAGTCTGTAGTTAGTATTAGTTATAGTGTTCATTCTTGTCTCATCTTTCACTATCACCCAAACCATTAGGGCCGATTACCTGGATATTAGGCCCCTTAAAACAACAATTATTATTATCAACATCTCCTTTAGTCACCTATACGCACCTACCCCCGTCCATACATATTAGTGAACTTCTTTCCAATAATCCGATATCAAATTAGAATATTAAGAGACAGGCTAGGTGCGGCCTGGTTATAGGTGACTATGGTCAAGGGCTCATTCGGTCTCATAATGTTACTAGGCAGTTGATAGTCCTGTGGAATCTTTAAAGAGGTATACTTATGCATTGCACATAACAAGCATTTGGATGAAATCCATTCGTTAGTATAGAAGTTACATTCAGTAAAACATTGAAAGTATCACCATGTCTAGAATCATGTTGGCAACGGTTTCATGCAAGGGTTACTCAAAAGTAAACTGCAATTTTATGTTCTATACGTCTGAATTGTTTAGAACTGTTGGCGTGTATATTTTCTGATATATTGAGGCTAGGATACAAAATTATAGAGATCATTTATCAACAGTTGGCAGCCCTGAAGACTCTAAATGTACGCCTACCTTCTCTCTTAATATAGACATTGCACGTACAAAATTTGTTTATGGTCCAATGGATGGTATGTACGTTACATGCAGTTAAATATTAAATCTATCAGCAAACGTAGAATCATGTTGGCAACACTGTCGTATATGGGTTGCTCAAAATTCGAGTAAAATGTTATCTTCTATATATGTGCCAATTTTGTAAGAAATCCATTTCATGGTATCGAAGTAACATGCAGTTAAACATTGAACGTATCTGGGTGCGTAGAATCAAGTTGGTAACACTGTCATGTACGGGCATCTGAATATTTAATTGAAATTTTATGTACTTTATTAGGAACGGATCCCAATCATACTGTACCTCCTGATATATCCAACATAGAGTTCAAATTCCATTTATAAATTTTCAGTAGTTGGTAATACTGACGTCATTTTCAAATATCACTTTGAAACGTCCTGGTATGTATGTTCACTCATACCAAATTTGGTTTTGATAGCTGCAGCCGTTTAGGAATTGATAGGGGGAGGGAACAATCACACAGACGACACACACACATCTGCCCGGGTGATCTCATAAGTCTACATTTCCATCATTTTTGCAAATTTTGAGAAGTAGGCTAAACATATACGTAACATTTATCAATAGTTGGCTGACTTGGTTACTCTAAAGAATACGCATAGTCATATGCGTATGTTGTGGTTCACAAAGCACATACGAAATTTGGTTGAAATCCAATTGACAGTATGGAAGTTACATGCGTACCATATAGTGATTGGACCTATCAGCACGCGTAGAATTATGTTGGCAACACTGTCGTGTATGGGCTTCACAAAGTTAATTTGAAATATTATTATATACAGTTCCTATGCTTCATAAACGTGGATATTGAAGAAAAGAGACATAAGCAGAATACAGGCAAGTGAAATGAAGTTCCTACGAAGTAGCATCGGAGTAACAAGAAGAGACAGGGTGAGGAATGAAAAGGTCAGGGAAATAGTGAAAGAGGAACCCTTGCAAGGTAGGATTGAGACATCAAGACTGAGGTGGTATGTACACTTAAAGAGAATGGAAGAGAAGAAGATTCCCAAGAGTATACACGAGATGCAGATTTAGAAGGAACGACCAAGGGGAAGACCAAGAGATAGATGGCTGAAGGGAGTGGAGGAATGTGTCAAGAAGAGAGGAGAGGACTGGACCAGAGTGACAACGGAGAGGTGGTGGGAAGAAAGGACTAAGTGGCGAGGCTTATGTTCCAAACAGACCCAGCCTGGGGATGGAAACTGTACAAGATGATGATGATGATGATTATATACAGTATTCTATAGGTGAGTGCCAATACGTTCAGAGCTCAATTTTCAATTGTGATTTTCCAATAGCTGGTAGCAATGACGTCATTTTTAAATAAGGCCGTGAGAATGTTCTAGTATAGGTGTTACTCATATTAAATTTGGTTACGATAGCTGCAGCTGTTTAAGAGGTTTTTTTGTCGTGTGACTTCCTGAGAGGCCGAGTGCAGGTCTTTCTAGTCGACGACCGTGGGCGACCTGCGCGTCGGGATGAGAGATTGAATGGATGAAGATGAATGAAACTGGGCAAGGATGTGGATGGAAGCGGCCGTGGCCTGTCAGAAGGTACCGTCCCAGCATTTTCTTGGTCTTGAAAATAGGAAACCACGCAAAACCATTTCAAGGACGGCCGACGGTGGGGCTCGAACCCACGCGTCTACCAAGTCAGCAGAGCGCTTGGCCCCATGACCTAATGCTGCCTTTAGCAAGCGTAGCCCCTGCTGTCGGTGTTTAGGAGTTGATAGGGACACACACACACATAGACAGACAGACAGAAGGACAGACACACAGTTTTCAGGATCGATCTCATAAGTCTACTTTTTCATCATTTTTGCAAAATGTGAAAAATAGGCTAAGAAACTTTGAAGAATGATAGTTTTCTGCTATTATAGGAACTTGGCAGTGGTTACCGAATGGAAGGTAGCTGCAATTGCCGCTACTCGTACTAGAGACATTCGGCATCTTGGAGCTTGTATGGTACTTTTTATGGATATCTCAAAGTCATCTCCAAACATATTCGCACAGATCTTCAAAATGCATGGCCTTTTCAAAGGAAATGTATCCCCTTTCACGCATTGATTGTTGTCCGGTAAACAAGAAGAAGGGTACGATATGTCTTGACTCATCTCGTTAAATTTGCACAGGCAGATCATATACAATTACAACCTGCAACTATTATTATTAGTGACTTTGAAGTTGCGATTATTAGAGCTCATCACACTTTCGAAATTCTTTGACACGCGTGTGTGTTTTTTTTCTTTTTTGCAATTAGGCGAATCTGTTTTTTTCACCATTATTGATATGGGTCTCCAACACCACAGAGGAATATGGGAGACAGTCCTTCATCTTCTAAGTCTAACGTTCATGTCGGTAGAGGATGTAATGGACGCCTTTGATGAATTATACAATGTTCCTCCCAACGAACTACTGGTTGTGGCTGATTACATTGATTCCACGTATGTGCGAGGAAACGTCTCGTGGAAGAGGAAGGAGAGGAAGAAGAAGAATTGTCGCTCCAAGTAGGCATCCATACTGTGGAGTTGTACACAACGAGTCAACCTGATAGAAGGGGATTCAGAGCAAAATGCTCTCATTTCAGAGCTACAGAGGGAGGAAAGCGATGTTGAAACAAGTAGTTCTGTGAAGAACTATACAGCCTATTTTCATATAACTTACTTATGTTAACTACCTCAATCAACATACAAAATTTCAGTTTGATTGTTGTAACAGATTCGTAGATATTGAGAACCATCTAAATATTTCGGAAGGTCGCCATGTTGGATTTTTATATATGTAGGTCTTAGATGAAGACTATTGTGTAGGTGTAGTATTCAAACTTCAATCGCATGATGATGACACAAGAATTGAAAACCAGATTTTAAAATTTCGCACAGCTGCCATCTTGTGGATATGAAAACAATTGAAATAAATTAGATGCCAGTAGATTCAAATTTGTATAAGCATTTAGAGTACCAAGTTTTACTGCACTCGGATGGGAAAATCGCGAGAAACGTCAATTTAAATATTTATTTATAATTTGCGTCACCGCCATGTTGGATTGGTGCTCACCAAGTTATTGAAAGTCCCATAGGTGAACTAATGTTCATAGCCTCTATCAACATACAAATTTTCAGTTTGATTGCTATCATAGATTAATAGACATTTAATAATAATAATAATAATAAATAGAGCCCTTTAATCCCCTAAGGGCAATGGCCTCCTGTCTAGGCAGGGATTTTGCTCCATTACATTCATTAGGTGAGCAGTCCTAAAGAGTAGTGAGGCACCTAGTGGTGCACTTTTCTGGCATGTTAGTCTCTGTTCTTGAATTGTTCTTATAGCTATTGATATACCTATTTCTAACCTAGTTACAGTATTGTCTATGTTCTGTATTCTTGTTCTTATATCTAATATTTGCAAAATTGTTAATTTTTCTAGCACGTTCACTTTATTAAAGTAGAGTTTTAACTGTCCTCAATACATTATCGCTATTGTGTTTACGGGTTCACTATGTTGCACTGAGTTGCTCCTTTTCTTTCCTCGCATATACTATGTTTTGAAAACGAGCATCTCTAGGGTCTTCCACTCTTGTCTGTCTCTTGCTCTTCTTGTCCATTGTGGTCCGGCAAATTTCTTGAATGTGTCAGCCCAGCGTGTCCTCTGTCTTCCTACGTTTCTCCTGCCGGTTCTGGGGACCCACATCGTTAGTCTGTGCGTCCACCTTCAATGCTCCATCCTCGCTACGTGGCCTCCCCATTTCCATTTTAGTCTGTCCGCTGTGTTGATGACGTCTTTAATACTGGTTCTTCTGCGTATCTCCTCGTTCCGTATTCTGTCTTTCAGCGTGATATTGAGGATTTTTCGTTCCATCCTGCGTTGGACTATCTGGAGCGTTTTTCTTTGCTGCGAAGTTAGTGACCATGTTTGACATCCATACAGCATTACTGGGATTCACATTTCTCTAGAACTTGTGTTTTCCGACTTAGTTTCTGAGATTTATCTCCTAAAATGAATTTAAAGGACCAGAATGTTTTCCATGCTTGTCCAATTCTTCTTTTGATTTCTTTCTCCGTATTGTTATGGAATGAAATGTTTTGACCTAGGTATGTATACTCCTGGGTGCCTCCGTGGCTTAGGCGGCAGCACGCCGGCCTCTCACCGCTGGGTCCGTGGTTCAAATCCCGGTCACTCCATGTGAGATCTGTGCTGGACAAAACGGAGGCCGACAGGTTTTTCTCCGGGTACTCCGGTTTTCCCTGTCACAATTTCATTCCAGCAACACTCTCCACTATCATTTCATTTCATCTGTCATTCATTTAATCATTACCCCAGAGGAGTGCGACAGGCTTTGGCAGCCGGCACACTTCATATCCTCGCCGCTAGATGGCGGCTTCATTCATTCCATTCCTGACCCGGTCGGAGACTGGAAGCAGGCAGTGGATTTTCATTTTCATGTATAGTCCTGGACATACTCTAATGTTTCACCGTCAATGTTTACTGGTTTTTCTGTCGCATTTGTCATCAGTTTCGTTTTACTCGGGTTCATGGTTAGGCCAGCTTCTTTGCTGACCTTGTTTAATTCTGTTACCATTTGTTCTAAGTCTGATGCAGATTTTGCCATGAGTATGATGACATCTGCAAACCGTAGATGTGTCAGGTTTTGTCCATCTATGTTGATGCCGTGTCTTGTTTTCCAATTCATTTTCCGGAATTGTTTTTCTAGCAGGCAAGTGAATAGTTTTGGTTAGAGGGGTCTCCTTGTTTCTCTCCTCTCTCTAGCTCGAAAGGTTTTCCCTCCATTTCTGTCCGTACTTTTGCCTGGGTACTCTCGTAGATTTTTGCTAGAAGTCTGATATATCTTTTCTGTTTGTTTTGGTTCTCTAGAGCCTCTAGAACATATGTGTGTTCCACGGAGTCAAAGGCTTTGTTATAGTCTATAAATGCAATATAGGCTTTAAGGTTGAATTCTTGCAGTTTTTCGATGAGTTGGTTTACTGTTTGGAGGTGGTCCACCGTACTGAATCCTGATCTGAAACCTGCTTGTTCTATAGGTTGGTTTTCCACTAGTGATTTTGACATTCTCTTGGTTAATATTTTTGTGAACAGTTTGTATAGACTAGGCAGCAGACTTATCGGTCTATAGTTGTTGATGTCGTCTTTAGCTCCTTTTTTATGGAGCAGGATTATAGTGCTTAGTTTCCACTCCACTGGTATTTCTTCAGATTCGAATATTGTGTTGAAGAGTCGAGTGATGATTGCTACAAGTTCCTCACCTCCCCATTTTAGGAATTATTTAAATATACCATCGTCACCTGGGCATCTTTCATTTTTTGTTTCTTTTATTGCTGCACTCACCTCGTTTTGAAGGATGGGGGTATTTCCTCTTCCTGGTGACCCTTCGGATTATTCAAATTTTGATTCGTACTTTCCCTCTCGAGGGTGCTGGAGTATAGTTTCTCGTAGAATTCCGTGGCATGTCGCAGTATCTCTTCTCTTGAAGCTAGTCTATTGTCTTTTACATCCTTCACTCCTAATATCCAGTGTTTGCCATCTGATATTTCTTTCCTGATCTTTCTTACTGCTGTCGATCTTTCTATAGCCTTCTTGACCATTTCGGTGTTGTGATCTCGGATGTCCTTTCGGATTTCTCTTTTTGTGCGTTTTTTCAATTCCGCATTCTCTGTCTTTTTCTGATGGTTGGTTTCTGCTTCCCGTTTTAATTTCTCCCTCTCGTCAATCAGTCGTCTGGTGCTTTCTTTCAGCTTATTTCCCTTTCCTGACTTTTTTACCCCAATAGAGGATTCTGTAGCAGCTTTTGTGATGCGCTTCTCCAGTTTATCATATAGGTTCTGTGTGCTCATCTCCCCTTGTTCTTCCAGCCCTTGCAGGTTCTTCTTCAGTTTCTCTGTGTAATGGGTTCGGTTGGTTCTTTCCGGGTCGAACGTTTGGTTTTAAACGTATGGGCATTGTTTCTTTGGAATAAGCATTTTCAGTCGAACCATTCTGTGATCTGTGTCTAGTTTCAGGCCAATGATCACCTGGATATATTTGATGCCCTCTAGTCTGTCTGCTAGTATGAAGTCAATTTCATTCCTTGTTTTCCCATTTGGTGCTATCCATGTCCACCTACTGCTTGTGTTTTTCTTGAAAAAGGTATTAACGATTTTTAGTCCTTGTCCCTGTGCGAATTGTATAAGCCTGTCCCCTCGTTCGTTTCTGGATCCATAGCCGTAGGGTCCTATCGGCTCCTCTTCCTCAATTTCTTGATTGCCTATTATACTATTGAAGTCCCCTATTACAATGGTTCTCTGGGCTTTGTAGTGGTTTAATGTGTCTTGTAGAAGGTCGTAGAAATGTTCGATTTCTTCCTCCATACTAGCTTCTGTGGGAGCATAGACGTGGATAATTGTGAAGGTATGTCTGTTTAATTTCAGGGATAGTACAGCTATCCTCTCAGAGACCCCTTTAACTTCTTTAATGCAATGTTTTAGTTTCTTCTTTATTATGAATCCCACTCTTCTCTGTCCTTTCGTTTCACCTATGTAGCTGAATATATCTCCTTCCAGTGTTTCAATTATTTCCTGTCCATATTTTCTAACCTCACTAAGACCTAGTATATCGAATTTCAGGTCAGCTAATGCATTCTTTAATTCCGTTTCTCTTTCTTCCGTTCCCAGAGTCCTTACATTCCAGGTGGCGATTATTAATTCTTCCTTGTTCTCCTTGTGTATCGTCTGTTTAGTGCACATCACCTCCTGGTTGTTGGTGATCAGTTTTTTGTGTTTAGGTCTTTTGTATTTAGGTCATTCCATTTTGCCCAGTGGCCATTTAGAAGGATCTTCTGATATCCAACTTTTACTCCGTTGTTGCCTTTATTTCTCTCTTCTCTGGCTCTGCTTCTTAGTGCCGCTTGAATCTCTCTCTCATTCTTAGTAAGGTCGTCGTCTATATAGACGTCTTGCCCTTTTAGCGTCACCTTGTTTTGAACTATTCTTAACTTGTCTGTGAAGTTCTTGAAAGTGACTCTCAAGATCCCTCTGTTGTTTTTATCTTTCCCTATGTATGTCATGTTCAACATCTGAATTTATCTTCCCTAAGATCTCTGTACCTTTTGCATCTACTTCCTTTTTGTTATCATTCTCCATCGTTAGTTCTTTTCCTTTAAATACGATACTGTTCTTTCTCATCATTTTTTCCGTTTGTTCTTCCCATGTCTCTAGGGTTTTGATTCTTTCTGATATCAAATTTAATTTTTCTTGTGTCAAATTTAATTTTTCTTGCGTCGTGTTCTCTATGTTTGTTATTCTTGACTCGACTGCCTCGTTTACCTCTTTCCATTTTTCATCTGTCTTATTTATGTCTTCTTTGATAGACTTGATTTCTTGTTTCGTTTCACGCCTAAATTCGTCACTCTGGGATTTTAGGTTCCTGAGTTCTGTCAAGATCTCCGAGAACATTTCCTTGATTTCCGAACCCTGCTGTTGTTCATCACCGGAACTTTCCGATAATTCCATAGTTGTCTTGTGGTTTTTCCGATTTTTCATTTTGGGTGGCATATTGTCTCTCCTGATGTTCGTTAGGTTTTCCTGCTCTCTCACGTGTTTTATATATGAGAGAACTACTGTCGGATACCGGTATATTTGTGCTGTCTAGGAATGATTTGTGGCATAGCGTGTAACGAACTCATGTAGGATACTTATTATATTATATGTATCTTCTGGTGTATGGCGTTTTTCTTGCATCATCTGTTCTAAGGCGTTTACCTATTTGTTCTCTTGCATACGGCTTTCAATTCGTGAGGAATGCCTTACCGCATTTGCCGCAGGTCATTGGTTTCTTGCCGGTGGAACTTCTTGTCCATACAGGGTTCTTATATGTTACCTGCGACTTCTGCGGTAGGACATTCACTTATATTTTTGTTTTTTGTATGCGATTTGTGTTATGACCATCCTTGTGCAATATAACCTCACTATCCCCTTGTGCTGGGAGGTATTTTTAATTACTGATATTTTTTATTTACCTTTACCATTGATAGGTTCTTGTATTCTTGCGTTGTGGGTGACTTCCTACCGCACTTTTGTAACTTTTATAAGCTCAGAATTGCGCGTGTTTACTTGACTACACTGATTATTATTTTTTTCATTTAGTACCGTCAAAATATTTCAGATTGTCGCCATGTTGGATTTTTATATATGTGGGCCATAGAGTTATGCACTGTTATATGACGATTTTTGCGTGGATTCCTTATTCAAACGTTCACTTCGATCGCATGATTAATACAATCAATTTTGAAATTGCGCACAGCCGCCATCTTGAGGTTACGCGAACAATTGAACTAAATTAGATGCCAGTGCATTACAATGTGTATAAACATATACTGTACCAAATATCACTGCGCTCAGATGCTTAAATCGCGAGAAAAATCTATTAAAATATTTCGCCTTCGCTTGACCGCCATGTTCGTTTTGTATTTTACAGATTTTTGTAAGTCTCTTAGCTGAACTTTTAGTAGTACCCTTTATCGCGTACAAAATTTCAGGGTGATATCAGTAATAGTTTCGGAGATATAGAATGCCGCTGAAATATTTCGCACAGTCGCCATGTTGAGGTTTTGTAAACAATTGAACTGAATAGATCCCAGTGCATTACAATGTGTATAAACATTTGCTGTACTAAGTTTCATTGCGTTCAAATCATGAGAAAATTTGATTTAAAAGTTCCAACTCCGCTTGGCCGCCATGTTCGTTTTGTAGTTGACAGGTTTTTGAAAGCCTCATAGGTAAACTTCTAGTAGTGGCCTTTCCTTCCGTACAAAAATTCAGGGTGATATCAGTAATAGTTTCGGATATATAGAATGCCGGTGAAATATTTCGCACAGCCGCCATGTTGGATTGGTGAGACGTAATAAAATGTGAAGGGCACGGTCGGGGTCGGCCAAATTAGTACTATGACCTTACCGAGTTTCATTGAAATCGCTCCAGCCATTTAGAAGTCATTAGGGGGGGACACACATATATACACACACACGGAAAATTTAAGGTGATCTCATAAGCCTATCATTACATAAATGAAAATAGGCTAAAAATGGCATCAGAGGTGGTCGCAGAGTTCGTCAAAAATAGCGAAGGAGGTATATTGGTGTTTATAACATTAATTATTCATTTTCATTAGAGACTGATTTGCCTTTCAGAATCCAGCCTAATCAGCAAGCCTCTGCGTGCGAGCGAGTCACTTCCAAGATCCCCTACTCGCAGTTAGCACTATGGCTTCTTCTGAGATTACACCTCTATGCCTATCACCTTGAAATCGTTAATCGCCGAATCTAACCATCGCCTCCTATTTCCAAAGGCTACGCACACCGCCTTCACCGTATCAAAATTGCTCTAGTTTTAGTGTTCACGAAACGTGTTCATGGCCGTACGAATACTTTTGATACGAAGGATTTGTGTACAATTGTTTTTCATTTTCATTATACTGACTGCACTTGTCACTGCGCATTGTTTGTTCCAAATGTACATCGTGCACATACATTGTCTTTGTAATGTCGTCCCTCTTCAACCGTCACCGTTCAGCAGTTGGTAATTGCAAAATACTGGCATGCACCTTTGACATTATCTATGCACATAACGTTTAGTTTTAAACACAGCGCCCTCGATATTTCAGCTAGGGCAAGTCAAGTTTTGTGCCAACGTGCGTACATCTTCACACGTAGACAATGTGCATATGCCTTGAAACGTGATCAATAGCAGTCAACTTGACGGCAGGAGCCCAATTACATTCGATCTTGTCCTCGACTCACTACAACATACGAAGAATATGGAGTGGTGGACATAAGAGGATTTGGAGTGGTCGCGCTTGAAGCCTTGCCTCTACCCGCATTAACCTCCTCCCTTCTGCATCTTGCCCACCCACCTTTCTTAAATCGTTCCAAGAACTGTAATACGTGTTCGGCTGACCTACACCACTCAGCACACTTGTGCAGAATTGTAATTTTTTTGCGTATGGCTTTTAGTGCCGGGAGTGTCCGAGGACATGTTCGGCTCGCCAGGTTTGTAGCTGCTTCGAGACGGACACCCAATGGGTGAGCTACAATTACCGTTGGGGAGGAAAGTGGGAATGTAAGGCCGAGGAGTTGGAAGGCAGCGGCTGTGGCCTATAGTTAGGGACCAACCCCGGTATTTGCCTGGAAGGAAGATGGGAAACCACAGAAGACCATCTTCAAGGTTGCCGGCGGGGGGATTCGAACCTCCTCGCCTCCCGGATGTGAGCGACTGCCAGCAGTCATGCCGTAACGACCACGGCTAACTCACCCGGTAGAATTGTAATAATAATGTTAGTTTATGTAGTCCTATTTTATATTTATTTATCAAAGCGAAGCCTCCGTGGCTTAGGCGGCAGCACGCCGGCCTCTCACCGCTGAGTCCATGGTTCAAATCCCGGTTACGCCATGTGAGATCTGTGCAGGACAAAACGGAGGCAGATAGGTTTATCTCCGGGTACTCCGGTTTTCCCTGTCAAAATTTCATTCCAGCAACACTCTCCACTATCATTTCATTTCATCTGTCATTCATTTAATCACTGCCCCAGAGGAGTGCGTCAGGCCTCGGCAGCTGGCACTGTTCATATCCTCGCCGCTAGATGGGGGCTTCATTCATTCCATTCCTGACCCGGTCGGAGACTGGAAGCAGGCTGTGGATTTTCATTCATTTATTAATCAAAGCACAAACTATAGCTACGCGAGCCCTTCACGCTTGTATAACAACCAAATGACAAAAGTGAAATATAAAATAAAATTTAACAAATCTCCAAACAAAACAAGTCCAGATCAAGAGCCGTAGAATGTCCTTGTTCGTAGCCGTGTCGTCAATGGACAAGATGACGCTTGTAAATACAGTTTAAGTTGTTGCTCACCTGCTTCAGGAACGTCCTCTTGTTTGTGGATATGTCCAGCTCGCGTTTACTGGCAATGCTATTTTACAGGGATGATATGCGGTGTTGGAAGGATCTTTGGATTATGGAATGTTTATTGTGTGGAGTGTGGAGAATATCTTTGAGCCTGGTAGAACGGGAAGGGGCTCTTAGTTTGATAAATGACAGCAGGAGGTCTGAACGTTAATGGCCATTTAAGTACTACGAGCTTTAGAAACGCTGGGATGAAGAGATTTAGGCCTGAAGGGGTTCATTAACGTGCCTGTATCTCTACTGACACGCCTCATTTTAGCACCATTGTTGTTATTGTTTGATTCATTTAGAAGGTTTGCGATAGCGTGGTCGTTTATCCCCGTGTACTTGGGTGTGTTCAATCTGACTGATAAAATTTGCAATTGTGTTAGCTGCACTAGTGTGTGTAGGCTATTGTTGTACCCCTAGGGTACGCCACCATCATCCCCTAATACTAAAATCCCCGAGAAATCGAAATGCCAAACACTTACTTCAGAAATCTACAAATACATTTACAGAATAATACACTCAATAAATTATCACCGCTATGAACTCAGGTAGCCTCGTATCCCAGCCAATGACCCCAGGAAGGGCTATGACTTAGGAGAAATGTGCGGATTCCGCAGACGTAGCATGAGGCGTCTATAAAAACTCCGGGAGGTCATGCCCCCGGATCAGTCTGTCTCAGTGCTACCTACGTGCCGAATTGCTGCTGCTAGCTGAAGGGTATGTGTCTCAAGCGATCACTACACACACAGTCATACTACACTCCCATCCCCCTGTGCTTGGATTGTAATAATTATCTATTTTTATTAACTGAACTGCTATTTGCTTGAGTACTTCCAAATCGAAGTACTCATTAAATTCAAACGTAATAGAAGTCACCGGTCTTGTCCTTTATTTAATTAGCTGATAAGATCCTACCCTCTTAGCTTCCCCAATAGGTAGGATCTAGAATTAGCACCATTACTTAATTGTTTCGTGACGTCAGCAGAGCGTCACAGCACAGCGCTGACCGCAGCAGGCTCCCTCTTAGTTCGCCTGTTCACGACTTGCAGCAGACCGCTTGGTACCGTTATCGCGCATAGAGTACCAATTAAACTACCCTTCTTTCCACACTCGTACCTTGAACTACCCCGCTAAGCAGCACATTTGGGGAGTTCTCCTTGCAGATCGTACTGACGATCTCAAACCACTAGATAATCGATACCTCTTACAAGCAATTGCCAAGCTTTCCCCCTAATCACACTTATTTCATCCCTTAGGTTAATTCTTTGTACAGGCTACCCTTTCAGGTACCTTACAAATGGTAGAGGCGCCAGGTACCGCGACGTTGTCATAAGACAACGCCTAAAGAAGTACATACAACGTATTCCTCGGAAAAGATCCCTAGAACCTAACCTCTTTCTAGCCAAGCAAACGCCACCCAAAATTAGGAAAATGTTTTGAAGTGAGGGTCCAGTAAGAATTTTGTACCCACCCAGGCCCGCCCTAATAGAGATACATTATTAAACGCCACCCTTAAATAATAATCAGCCAGTCACGACCCCCAAATTTGCTACGCCCACACCATATAATTAATAGGGGTCATATTATTTAGTTGCCCTCCCGATTCGGTCCCCGATAATTTAAATAGCCTTGAAACAATAATATTTCATTTCCCAACCCCGTGGAATAGGAAATATATCAGATAACCCAAGGAAATATTTCCCACAGATTCACTTGCCCAGACACCTCCACCAATAGTTCCCTACTCACGAGACAAGTAGATACATACACGGCGATAGGAAACACACATATACGACCAAAAGTCTATTATAGTTCTATATTCAGCATGGCATCCCTCAACCGCATACATACATTGCAGCGTATAGACGCCTTGCAAAACTTAATTGCATGGCACAAATCCTTAGGGGACCAACAGGATTACCTGAACCGCCTGCAGAAAATAATGCATGCCCAATATAAAAGGATTCTGGGAGCCCTTTCCCATAAAGAGGGACATAAATATGTCATTAGGGGCCCCATCCCAGCCATCAGGCAACAATTTAACCGTACACAGGGCAAACTCCACTTACTCCACGAGGCCCTTCATAGACAATATTTTAATCTTAAAATAGAACACCTTAGGGTCAATACGGTAAACACGAGATTGGCGGAACAAGCCAGGGCGATTACCCTGCAATACGCCGAAATATGGCAACGTTTCCGTCAACTCCAGACACACTTTATTTCATTTGAATTATTAACACATCCACCTACCCCAGTGGAAGCGGTCAGTACAGGAATTTCACCAAAAATGGCCGACACATCCATTCCCCTACTGCCCACTCCTATTAGGAAGGGGATTGCCGTGGCCATGCCACATCCGCAGGCCGCCATGGGGAACTAGGTTCAAGTGAACACAGTCCCTACGCCACGTAATGCCAGTTCCATCCCCACGCTTCCATTATGCCCTAAGACCTTAGCGCCTATTCCGGCCAGCAACAGTCCTAAGGCACGCCGAAAAGCCATATTAATTTACCGCCCCATTCCAGTAACATTCCCGAAAATAGAAGGTAGTCAACACAAGCCTAAAATCTCCCTTCTCCAAACGCCCCGCACGGGAAATGCATCCCTTGAGTGGATACCAGGTGCTAAAGCCGCATTGGCAATCCGAGGGAGACGGTGCCATTATTTGCAGTAGATAGGATTCGAAATTGCCAATATAGGACCCATAAATCATTCATGTTTATTTTTACATGATTAGAGGCTCACTAAATTCTAATACCATTCAACCAAACCACGAGATAGCTTTACGCATAATATAACTCGCCTCCAAAGCCAACTTTCCTTTTACACACAACATTTAGGTGAAAGTAGAGAATAAGAAATGTCGAAGCACGCTGCACCTGTAACAGCCCCACGTATCTCCACGTTTACCTCGGCCCCAGAGCCACGAAACACAGACGTTGGGTCATCAGTATCCAGCATTACAGTATATTTCTAACACACATAGCTCAAACCCAGGACCATATGAGTCAAACAAGCGCCCTATGCGCTATGGCTTATAGTAGCCATGCTCACAACTAGCAGTCACCGACAGTTCCCCACAGTGCATAAATACGAAGCTTAATTATAAGTTTGCATGTTTAGTTATAATGATATAATAATGTATATCAGGTTATATTTTTATGTGTCATGTCTTTCTAGGATCATGAATTCTGTTCGCACACACTAGTTTAAGAAAGGACAAGGCTAGATATTTACTTAGTAGTCACATGTGCATCATATTCCCCTTAAGTCCCCATGGACACGTTACGCCAAATAAGAATTGGCAATAGCGCCAATTGCACTATGGCATCTAGTAGCCACAGTCTGAAATAGAGGTCAACACCAATCTCGGTTTGGCTCCACACTATAAATAGTCTTCAGTTACAGGATGCCAAATAGCAAATGCCAATTTAACATTATTAATAGTAGTTCCACACTTATAATATGTAAAGTGCATAAAGGTCTTCGCAGGTAATATATTGTATACAACGCCTTACGTAACACACATTCAGCAAGCGAGGTCAATTCTCTCTTGCAACACATGGAAGTAATAAGAGCCGTGTTTTAGATCCCTTGGTTGGGGGGTAGTTAGGTCTAAAACATATATGTTATTGTACTAATTTGGAAGGTGATTCCTAGAGAGGGCAGCTTCCCGTAGCTGGGTAAGCTTACCAGTGTAGAGTGTTGTTTAGTGTTAAAATACTAGGGGGTGCTCCTATAAAGACGTATGTGTCGCTTAGGGGATGAGCCTCTGGGCGCAGGTTAACGTACCTGCCTCCCAGCTGGTTGGAATAAGTTATATAACAGACGTGCTGATGTCAGCTATGCCGGCGGCTCGCTGTCTACGCAGTCGAGTCGCTGCGGGAAACACAATGGAACTTGAGCAGGCGATTACTGGCTACTAGTCACGGTCAAACGTGACGAGAGTCAGGAAGGGTATTAGGATGTGAAGAGGCGTGTAAATAGCAAGACAAGTGTAGTTTACTGACCAAGTGTTTATTGGTCAGTGAGTGTGAAATTGTAAGTCCCTCTTAGGGGAATGTAAATAATGTAAATAATGGTACAAATTAGGTGTACAAGTTTGTGGATGAGTGATACAGAGTAAAGGATTGTCTGAACACTTGCTGATGCTCACCTGATGATAGCAGCTGTAGCAGGGCCTCCGGCGACACACACTCTATGACAGATACAGCTCCCAAAAGACCTTTCTTCTTATAGGTCTTGCCGTTGCTCCGTCAGCATTCCACTGACGTAGTTGCCCTAGTTAGCTATTGTGTAGATGTTTGTGAGTGTGTTGCAAGAGGTTGGCTAGCCTCCCGAGCTGGTCGGCCGCCCTTGCTGTGTATAAAGTACTGTTCTGGACTTATGATGTTTGCCAGTTAGGGGTGGTTTTAATAGATGATGGGGGGTGGCTTTCAGGGGGTGCAGCCCCCCCGGGGCCTGTACAAGTCTCCTCCTTTGATTAGTTCGCGTCCCCGCGAACGGGAACGGAACGTGGAGTGGGGGTGTTGATGTAGTAGGTCGTTGTTGAATCCTCCTTGTATCTCTTCGTCGTTTCTTCTGAGTTGATGTCGTGTAGAGGTAGTGATGTCGTGTTGATGTAGCGATGTCGTGTAGATGTGAGATCAGCTTGTGTTCAGAGGGGTAGGTTTTGGGATATATGCATATACATGTGATAATTTAACACTGTCCATAAAAAAGCTGACATTGAAATATTGAAAAGTACAACAACAACAAAAAATATGTGGTTTAGCCATGATGTATATATTGGTATTGTGCAGGGAGGAAAAAACCCAGGGCTGGACGGGTGACTGTGCCGTCCGGCGCTGTATTGGGGGGAAAATTGCTCCCTGCAATGTGAAAGATGGAAGAAATTGAAAAAAATAGGTGTCCCAAGGTATAAGTTAAAGGAATACGTAAAATATAATTTATTGTGCTGGGGTAAAACGGGACACCTTCACAAATTTTGACGTTAGAAGGAAGAAAAGTGAAAGAGACAAAAGCATAATCATTGTGTACATGTATGTGATAAAGATATGTGTATTCACAATGTGTGGCATCATTGGTAATAATTTTGTATGCGGTGCCTTTTAACAATATTGCAGTATTTTCTGTTACATTATTTACTTATATCTATCTGTCTTTAATTATTAATTATGTTATCCCTAGACGGCCGTGTCTATTGTACCTGGCGTGCACGCTACCCTTTGTATTTATGTGCCGTCCCACGGCTAATTCTGTCCGGCTGTTTCCCGGTGCAGTTTAGTGGTCGTGCCGCTGATATATACCCCATCTTGTGAATCATTCTCTGTGGGCGAATGCCTTCACACTTGACAGTGAGAGTCGCCGCCACAAATCGGTTGCGCCCTCATTGCCGTAAATTGCGTCGCATCTTTGACGCTTTATTTTCTTCGTTTATGTTGATCTGCCAGCGAGCCTGATACCCCACAGGTATCAGCCCTGCTGTGCAGATTTTTGTGTTGCTGTAAAAGAATGTGGTGAGTGTGTTAGATTGTGTTAGGATTAGTGCAAATTAATGAGTAAAAAATGGTACATAATAATGATAGCATGGCACAAAGAACATGTTGCTGCTGTATGGCAGTGAAATCATTGTCACCAGTGTCATATATCTGGTGACGCTGCCTGAAAAATGGAGAGGTTAAAAAAACATGTGAATATTGCATATTCTCTATATCGGCTCCTGTGTCAGTGTGTCCACTGGCTGAAGCTCTTTTTCCTCTGGAATAAATGACATGATTAGTATTGTGTGATCGGTCTTACCCTGGACGGTGCCGTAATGTTTTTCCTTAACTTTACTTATCCTAGTATAATCTAACTTAATGTATTATCGGGCTTACCCTGATGACGGGGTTGTTGGTCATCAGGTGCCGAGAGATTTTACCTTAATGTAAGTTATCCTAGTATAATCTAACTTAATGTATTATCGGGCTTACCCTGATGACGGGTTTGTTGGTCATCAGGTGCCGAGAGATTTTACCTTAGTCATACTTATCTTAATGTGTTATCGGGCTTACCCTGATGACGGGGTTGTTGGTCATCAGGTGCCGAAATATTCTACCTTAATCCAAAAAAATTGCCTTAATTTTTAAAAATTGCCTTAAATTTAAAAGAAATTGCCTTAAATGTAAAACTATGCTGTATATACATGCCAAGTGGACCTTACTCTGAAGCCGAAATGTGCTGTGCCCTATTTTAGCAACAGCGCTTGTTGAATTTGCTTACATCTAAGTGACTTTAAAAATGGCACTGTGACTTAAGTACTCAAATTTAGATGGAGGCTCGTCCGTCCGATTTCTCACGCGGGGGCCCTTGTAGTACATTGTTGAGACCGGAACCCAACAATGCCTCGTAGTCCCCTCCGTCTTAATCCTAATTGTCGACACTTATATTAATGCTTACTAACTAGTATTAATAAAGTTGCAGGCGACTATGGTGAAACAAAGCAAACCGCGTCGCCCGTTGTACTTGCCTGTTCATTGCCGTTGTATTTGCATGTTGTCACTGATGTTCCTTTGTTATTCATGGCTGTATTCAGCATTGTTGGGTTGTGCCCACTAAAAACCCCTGTGAGTGCTCGCTATGCTCCTCATTTAAGATCTCTGGCTGCCCGATGCGTCACCATTTAAGCTCTGGCGACCCGTTGTCAGCCATTTATGTGGGCGCGGGACCGAATGAGCGCGTTCATTCCATATATTGTACAGGCCCCCAGGGGGCTGCACCCCCTGGAAGCCATCCTCCATCATCTATTAAAACCACCCCTAACTGGCAAATCTCATAAGGCCAGAACAGTATCTCTTACACAGCACGGGCGGCCGACCAGCTTGGAAGGCTTGCCAAACACTTGCATCACACTATAAACATCTACACTATAACTAACTGGGGCAGCTATGCCAATGGAATGCTGACAGTACAACAGAAAAACCTATAAAGAGGAAGGCCTTAAGGAGGACAGCTCTCTATTATCTGTCATACCGTGTGTCGCCGAAGGCTCTGCTGCAAGCTGCTATCACCAGGTGAGCATCAGTGAAGTGTTCAGAGATCCTATATTTTGTAACCTACCCCACAAACTTGTACACTTAAACTTATAACATTTATTACATTCCCATAAAAGGGACATAAAATTTCATATTCACTGACCAATAAATACTTGGTCAGTACACTACACTTGTCTTACTAATTACACGCCTCTTTACGTCCTAACGCCCTTCCTGATTCATGTCACGACTCACCGTGACAATAGTAGCCAATTAGTTGCTAGCTCAAGCTTCATTGTATTTCCCGCAGCGGCCCAACTGCCTAAGCAGCGAGCCGCCAACATAGCTGACGCACGCACGTCGGTTATATAACTCTCTCCAACCAGCTGAGAGGCTAGTACATTAACCTGTACACAGAGGTTCATCCCCTGAAATACACTTACGTCTTCATAAGAGCACCCCCTAGCATCCTAACACTAAACAACACTCTACACTGGTAAGCTTACCCAGCTACGGGAAGCTACCCCCTCCTAGGCATCACCTTATAAATTGGTACATTAGCACATACGTTTTAGATCTAACTACCCCCAACTAAGGGATCTAAAACAGATTGGTGGAGGCCGGGTACCACGCACAGTAAACAAAGGGCTCATACAACGAGTTCTCGTGGTCAAAACGGCCCGTACCGCATACAGCCAAGCGAGACTGGAATTTTTTTTTCTCAGACAGAAAGCATCATTTTTCTTCGCACTAGCTATACAGGGGAAATTCTTGTCAAACCAACCCCCCAGCCCCCAGAAAGAATCAGAGAGATACTAGATACACTGCCAAACACGCACAGTTTTTTTTTTATTAGAAGACGCATACACTTCATTCAGCAGGCCCCCCCTATACCGCCTAGCTGTGCTGAGGAGCATTGGGGAGTACCAGGAATTAATTGCCTGGCACAAAGTCTTTGAAACTAGGCAGGACTACCTCAGAAGGTTTCAGCAGCTCCTGCACGCCCAGTATATGCGGATCATAAGAGCACTTGTCCGGCCACTCCGCAGCGCTAAGAATCGCAAGATTCGGGTGAAAATCCCCACCCTCCGTACACAAATCATTAAGGCACACTGGCAATTACACTGCCGACACGAGTTCATGTTCCAGCAATGGGAAACACTCATCAGGGAACACCAACGCATAGGGACTAATGGCACAAAAGTCGCTGAGCAGGCCATGAGCCTCAACAGGCAGTACACCCAAATTTGGGACGAGTACCGCGAGCTCCAGGATAACAAGGCCATTTTTGAGTTCATGGCAGGGCCACCAGCCCAGCCGAGAGAGGACGTAAGCGTAGATACGCTAACTCGGCAATTTGCGAGGATGTCCCTCTCGCCACGTACTGCCACACATGGGAAGGAGTTCACCGTGGCCACAGTCCAGAAGACGGCCAGGTTAGGCTCCAACACACTGCGGGACCCAAGTTACATATATACACGTCCTTTAGCTCCGGCTCGGAAGGCAATTTTGCCAAACCGAGGAGAAGAACCTACGCCAACCCCCTCGGAACGGACGAACGAGAGGGAGTTGACGCCAGGATTCTCGGTCACACATGACATAACAGGGAGAAAACGGGAGGTAACCACGTCATGGGCTGAGGACGTAGAGCCCGCCCTACCGCACATTAAGCCTACACACATCTACACAAATAGGCAAACACAAGGGCAGGAGTCTACCGTGGCCATAGGCCAGAAATCGGCCAGACTACGCTCAAACACATTGTTAGGGAAAAAACAGGTAATTAAACGGCCTCTACCGCTAGTTCAGAGGGCAATTTTGCCAGAATGGAAGCGGGCACCGGCATTTGTACCACAGGTGCGAATGCATAAGAGGGTATTGCCTTCAGGCCCTCAGGGTGCACAACACACACCCGCACACTCCGACCAGGCGCTAACACACAGTAAACGGGGTATGAGAAAGATCTTATTACCTACCCCACGAGACCGGTCAGTCAAAAATACACACACCCCTGTAAACTCTACTAGGGTAGCGCAGAGTGCAATTAGTCCCTCGAATACAGGCACACTCAGACCAACAGCCAGGCGCTACGGTGAAAGTAGGCCCAGGCTTACTTTGCTACAAACTCCTCCGAAAAATAGCGAAGGAGCGCCTCAATGGGTTTCAGGGACCTATGCCCTAGTAACAGGGCAAAAGTATTCACCTTTCAGACCAGGGACGCTCGGACGGGAATAACGACTTTCACCAGGAGCTCAAAATAAACCAATATCACTTGCACCACTATTATAGATACACGTAGGCTCGTTTACACGTGAGGAATACGATAATAGACACACAGAGACTCACAAACATAGACTGCACATTTTTTTTTCATGTATATACAGTGGAACATGGCTAAATCAAAAGTGTATAATTCAAAATCCTTCTTAGTATTTTTCCTTGGCCCCTAGCATTTTTTTAGGCCATCAAGGGTTTACAATCGTGATTCATTTAGGACATATTTTGGACAATGCAAAGTTTTTAATATGCAAAGCCAAGCGGAAGCCAATCAATGGGACACGCGACTTAGGTTCGCAGAGAGCTATTCCGAACACAGCTTAAGCAACAAATCACAGAATAGAGCTTAGGCGGGTCTTTCTAGGTAGAAATGACTAAATGTTCTATGTACCGGTCCCACAGTTTGGTAGATTCTCTTGTGACGGGCGAGAGCCCTAATCGTAGCAAGAATTAAGAATCTCAAACTATTTTTCAAAAATGGTAGATTTTCCCTGAGACGTAACTAGATTACCGTCGTACTAACGTCGCCATATAGGTGCATAGTACACTCTGGTCCTACCTCTCATTTTTCAACATTTTGACATTATTTACGACCGCCGCATGGCAACCCGCTTTAATAAGCATAAAGCATTATGCAGACGAGATACAATATAGTTTCTCTACTCTTTTCAAAGTGCTCTCTTAATTCGGAGCGTTGCATAACTCATTTTTTTGCCTCATTCATTAGTCCCGAGAAAGGAAAGTTAGCCAAGTTAAACTGTATGTATTTAATCCATAGGCATACGTGACACATTACGCTACCTATAACATGACTTTTTCTCACCTCCATAACAACACGCAAGCTAAAACACAAACACCATAGGGTGACAATCCCAGACTTTGGAAAAGCCTACATATTTTTGGAAGGCACACAGCCAATTCACATTGCCACATAACAAGTTAATACGCTAACACAACTGGCCCGGAGACACAGCCTAAAATGGCAACAGGAATAATTAGCCTGGTTAAAGACGGTCTCGAACCCGCAACTTCCTGAATACCAGGAATGTAAGGTCGGGTAGCTATCCAGTTGCAGGATAGGAAAGTAAGGGACGGTTACACTAAACAGATATTCACACGCGGAAGACAATAAAATCACCTCCGACACCTAGTCACCAAGCACGCGACTAGCGGCCCGGAGACACTCGTGCATAACGACATTTAGTACCATTAATAGGGATATATTCGACCCACGCTACATTAACACAAAACTTGGGGACACGAATGTATTCAGTGGAAGATTCTCTTACATGGCAGAAAGCCATGATCACAACAAGAGAACGGGCAATCAAATTCACACACATACACGTGCTGGAAACATGAACAGAGCCAGACATGTAACAAGTGAGTGCACACGCCATTGTAATTTAATACTGTCGCACTCAGCGATAACATACTCCGCGTGGGCGACCTTTGCTGGCACAGACAGACTAGGAGCACTCCAGGCTGAACTGGGACATACACATTCATTCACGCCAAGTCCAGAACCCCATAACTTCCAAAATTACACTACGAGGAGAATTCAAAAAGACCCAAACTTCTCACGCCAAGGCGTATTTTTATCCGCATGCCTTAAATACACGATGCGTGTGCCATAGTATATACGGTACAAAAATCGTAACACCAGGACCTTGAAACAAAGCGGGCCCGAACTCATAACCACACAACACACTCGTGCCAAAAACTAACTAACCAATGGTATTTTTGGTACGAAAAACACAATCCAAAGACATACAAGGGGCGATCAAATCCAACAGACAACGCAGACACGAAACACAGAGAATTACATGAAAATGCGGGTCCAAATGCCCAATAAAAATCGGACACCGTGGAAAACAACTATCCAGACTCCCAATTAGACCGAAATTGGCCCATACAAGTACATAAACAGGTAATACCACATTTCCTCCGGCCAAACACCATGCAAAAATTTCGATTACACCAGACATAGGAAATAGATTTCCCAGACACAGGTATAGAAATTTCACAAGGCAAAAGTCTTAGGGAATAGTGTCCACACAAGTGCTAGCAAAAATAGGACGAATTGACTCATTGGCACTCCCGGAATCCCAAACAGTGACAACACTCATATACTGGCAAAAAGTCACGTTCCGACAGCCGACATACGCAATGTCAGAGACTTTATGTACACAAACAAATGAAAGCATAACATGACGAAAATACTGACTTGCAGATTCCGCCGCATTGCAACACAGCTGGCGACAGACACTATTGTTATATCGGAAGTGACCATGAAATCACAAACACAAACCAATTATAATGCCATACATTTTTCAGCACTGTTACAACAGTTGTGACATTTATCAATGTAAAGAGATAATAAGCCGGACTTATCTTAAGGGCCACAGGGACATATCTACAAAGATGTTGACAAGTTGCACGCGCCATCTGACACGCAGACACGCGATACACGATAGGACTTAGCCGATAACAGGCCTCCCGCCCGCATGATGTAGCGGAACATAGTCCCACACACACGCGCTCACTAATCAGGGGCGAATACAGACAAGGGCTCTGAGGGAACAAGACCTCCCCCCTAATAACTTCTTTTATCGACTTTATTTCTAAAAAATCATTACAGGCGATCAGGACATGGCCAGGCACACTACGATCACTTGCACATTAACACTACAAATGGGAGACCAGATTAGGCCGTGACGTCACAGCGTCACCACACTTTACTATCCCCAGAAGCGGTTAGAAAGCACACATGGACCAAGGGAGGATGACAGGAGCATAGGGGGATAATCCCAGCGGATTTACCAATATACCACCCACAGGCTACCATTTTACTACCTTACTCCCCTTCCATAACCTTCCCAATTACAACATTAACCAACACAGACATACAGACACGATAAAAACAGCTACACTACATGACAAAATATACATCGGGGTTGATAGACTTCATGCGTTTAAAGAGAGGGCTTACTACGCCCTGGATCTCAATGCTAACACCTGAATATTAGGGGTGTGTCGGAAAAACGACAATTAAGCGTAATGCGCATCTCTAAGTCAGAGATGAGGCCAAATTTATATACTAACCATTCTTTTTTTTTATAAAATAATCCCGCATGAAAGGGACATATTATTATTTTACACTGACCTATACCTATCCTTACATGAGTGCGGGGACGCCTCATATCCAGACACATGCATGGAATATCCCGTCCATATACCTAGGGTTATTATTATTAAACCTGCATGACATTTTGTTAAAATTTTTGCAATCCTGGGAAATACCTACCCCCGTCCACTCATTGTAGAAGCATCCCAGCAGCATCACCGGCTCAAGGCCACCATTTATATGGAGCCCGAAGATGCACACACCCCTTCCTACCATGCTTTCAAGCCTAGTCAACAAATAACGCCCCCTGATCCTAATAACAGGGAACATAATGCCATAAACCCTACTAACGCCTCCATGAAAGTTAACAGAGCATTACAGCTGGAAATCCGACATAGCACAGTAGACCTGAAGTAGTCTATGCACTTAGAAGTTTCTACAGCCCCGAAACACTTGAAAAATTTTACATTGTATACACAGTAAATTATTTACACAGTACACTTATATTTTTTATATAAAAAGGAATCTGATAACACGCTGATTGGTGATAACGACATAAGCAGAAGGCCAGAGGCACCACACTGGAGCAGAGCTGGGGAAGGTGATGATGACCCTTACCCCAGTTGGCTCAACAGCTCAATGACCCTAGTTAACTTAACGACTAGACCAAAAAGACGAACTACGTACGGTTGAGGCATTCATGGCCTGGCACGGGCATACTTCGGAATCCTAGGTGTGCCTAGCCTGCCCCCAGGACGATGAGATGTTACACCCACTATGTGCCACGGTCGTCGAAGCCAAGACCTGCAGGGGAGACTTTCTGAGGATGGTGGGAGAAATAGCCAGCTCCACGCCGGACTCGGGAGATGACCCTAGGAACGACCAAACTAGGACTAGACTTTTAGTTAAATATAAGTAAGTAGGGCTTCTAGAGCGAGAAGCAAGACTCCTAAGCGCAGGAGTGAAGCATTATTGCTGCCAATATAGGCGAAGAGGAGCCGGACGCTACATTCCCGGAGGATATTATTGCTGCCAATATAGGCGAAGAGGAGCCGGACGCTACATTCCCGGAGGATATTATTGCTGCCAATATAGGCGAAGAGGAACCGGACGCTACATTCCCGGAGGATATTATTGCTGCCACTATAGGCGAAGAGGACCCGGACGCTAAATTCCCGGAGGATATTATTGCAACGGACGATGTCCAATGCCCTCTTAAATGGTGACGCATCGGGCAGCCAGAGTTATTAAATGAGGAGCATGGCGAGCTCTCACAGGGGTCAAAGTGGGCAGACCCAACAACGACAACATATGCAAAGGCAACGGCAATGAGCAGGCAAATACAGCGGGCGAGGCGGTTTGCTTAGTGGCACCGTAAGCCGCCTGCGACTATATTAATATTAGTTAATAATCATTAGCATAAGCGTCGACAACTAGTATTAAGGGAGCGGAATCCGGCGATTCTAGGGACAACCGGTGTTTCTAGGATACCTGCGGGTGGTGATCTAGGGAGGTAAAACTGCCCCGGGCGATCGCTCTGGTCAAAATTTTAGCTGGTAGACAGTTGCATTTGACACGTAACTTAGGATTAAGCAAATTTACTAACCGCTGTTGCTAAATAATAGCACAGCATATTTCGGCAATAGAGTAAGGCCACCCATTGGGCTTAATAATAGCAACCATTTTTTTACTTACCATAATTAAGGTAACGATCTCGGCACCTGATGACCGACAAACCCGTCATCAGGGTAAGCCCGATAACACTTTAGTTTAACAATAGACTAAGGTAGAATATCTCGGCACCTGATGACTGGCAAACCCGTCATCAGGGTAAGCCCGATAATACATTAAGTTAGATTAATTAGGTTAACTAAGACTAATATAAACACTTTGAGAGTAAGAAAAAACATTACGGCACCGTGTAGGGTAAGCCCGATCATACACCAAGTAAAACAATCATGTGTAAAGAGAACATAACATTAATAATGGCCACAGGTTAACACTAATCATGCTATTTTTTTTTTCAGGGGAAAAAGAGCTTCAGTCAGTGAACACACTGACACAGGAGTCGACATAAAGAATAGACAATATTCATATGTTTTTTTAACCTCTCCATTTTTCAGGCGCCGTCACCAGGCATATGGCACTGGTGACAATGATTTCACTGCCATACAGCAGCAGCATGTTATTTGTCCCATGATATTATTGTGTACCTCCTTTACGCACTAATTTGTATTTGCAATTCGTATTCATCCTCACACAACCCAACACTTACACCTCCATTTTTTTACAGCTACACTCCAGAAATCTGAACAGCAGGGTTGATACCTGTGGGGTATCAGGCTTGCTGACAGATCAACATAAACAAAGAACAAAAAGCGTCAAAGATGCGACGCAACATACGGCAATGAGGGCACAACCGATCTGTGGTGGCGACTCTCACTGTCAAGTGTGAAAGCATTCGCCCACAGAGAATGATTCACAAAGTAGGGATACATATCAGCGGCACGACCACTAAACTACAACGGGAAACGGCCGGACAGGATTAGCCGTGGGACGGCACATAAATACAACGGGTAACGTGCACGCAAGTTACAATAGACACGGCCGTCTAGGTATAGCATAATTAATAATTAAGATAAATAGATATAAGTATATAATGTAATATAATGTAATACAAAATACGGTAATATTGTTCAAAGGCACTACACACAAAATTATGATGCCACACATTGTGAACACACATTTTTGTCACACACATATACACAATGATTATGATTTGTTTCTTTCATTTTCTTTCTTCTAACGTACACATTTGTGAAGGTGTTCCGTTTTATCCCAACTCAATAAACATATTTTAAATATTTCCTTTAACTTATACCCTGGAACACCTATTTTTTTCTACTTCTTCTATCTTTCACATTGCAGGGAGCAATTTTTTCCCCAAGATAGAGCCGGACGGCGCAATCACCCGTCCAGCCCTGGGTTTTTTCCTCCCTGCACAACAATATATTACATAATGTTTAAAATCATATATTTTTTTGGAACTTTTTATATATTGCAAATGTCAATTTTTTTTCTCATGCACTGTTTTAAAATGTCAAATGTATATGTATATCCCAAAACCCACCCCTCTGAACACGAGCTGATCTCACGCCTACACGACATCGCTACACCAACACGACATCACAAGCCTCTACACGGAACAGAAGAAACGAAGATCAGATACAAGGAAGATGCCACTACGACCTACTACATCGACACCCCAACTTCACGTTCCGTTCCCGTTCGCGGGGACGCGAACTAAACAGAGAAAGAGGCTTGTACAGGCCCCCAGGGGGCTGCTCCTCCTGGAAGCCACCCTCCATCATCTATTAAAACCACCCCTAACTGGCAAATCTCATAAGGCCAGAACAGTATCTCTTACACAGCACGGGCGGCCGACCAGCTTGGAAGGCTTGCCAAACACTTGCATCACACTATAAACATCTACACTATAACTAACTGGGGCAGCTATGCCAATGGAATGCTGACAGTACAACAGCAAAACCTATAAAGAGGAAGGCCTTAAGGAGGACAGCTCTCTATTATCTGTCATACCGTGTGTCGCCGAAGGCTCTGCTGCAAGCTGCTATCACCAGGTGAGCATCAGTGAAGTGTTCAGAGATCCTATATTTTGTAACCTACCCCACAAACTTGTACACTTAAACTTATAACATTTATTACATTCCCTTAAAAGGGAAATACAATTTCATATTCACTGACCAATAAATACTTGGTCAGTACACTACACTTGTCTTACTAATTACACGCCTCTTTACGTCCTAACGCCCTTCCTGATTCCTGTCACGACTCACCGTGACAATAGTAGCCAATTAGTTGCTAGCTCAAGCTTCATTGTATTTCCCGCAGCGGCCCGACTGCCTAAGCAGCGAGCCGCCAACATAGCTGACGCACGCACGTCGGTTATATAACTCTCTCCAACCAGCTGAGAGGCTAGTACATTAACCTGTACACAGAGGATCATCCCCTGAAATACGCTTACGTCTTCATAAGAGCACCCCCTAGCATCCTAACACTAAACAACACTCTACACTGGTAAGCTTACCCAGCTACGGGAAGCTACCCCCTCCTAGGCATCACCTTATAAATTGGTACATTAACACATACGTTTTAGATCTAACTACCCCAAACTAAGGGATCTAAAACAATATATTATGGATTATTTGTTTATTTGGTTTCTTCACCTGTGCCGCGCGGGGCAAGGGCTTGTCGGATCTAGGGTTGATCCCGCTGAAACCTAAGATCCTGCTTCACTCCTGCGCGTAGGAGACTTACTTCCCGCCCTGGAAGTTCTACTTACTTACATGTTAACTAATAGTCTGGTCGTAATTTGGTCGTCCCTAGGGTCATCTACTGAGTCCGGTGTGGAGCTGGCTATTTCTCCCACCATCCTCAGAAAGTCTTCCCTGCAGGTCTGGCTTCGATGTCCGTAGCACAAAGTGGGTGTAACTTTTCTTTGTCCCGGGGGCAGGCTAGGCCTTCCGGGACTCCGACGTTTGCCCGTGCTAGGTCATCGGCGCTGCGACTTTACGTAGTTCGTTTCTTTGGTGTGGGTCAGTGAGCCAACTGGGGTAGGGCTTATCATCGCCTTCCCCAGTTTTGCTCCTGTGTGGTGCCTCTGGCCTTCTGCTTACGCTGTCATCATCATTCAGCGTGTCACAGATTCCTTTTTATATAAAAAAATGAGTGTACTGTATAAATAATTTGTTGTGTAGAAAATGTAAATTTTTTTTAATGTTCTGGGGTTGTAGAATCTTCTAAATGCATAGACTACTTCAGGTCTACTGTGCTATGTCGGACTTCCAGCTGTAATGCCTTGTTAATTTTCATGGAGGCGTTAATAGTGTTTTATGGCGTTAGGTTCCCTGTTATTGGGCTCCGGGGGTTGTTATCTGTTGAATAGGCTTAAAGCATGGTAGGAAGGGGTTGCGCATCTTTGGGCGCCATGTTAATGGTGGCCTGGGGCCGGTGATGCTATCAGGATGCTTCTATAGTGAGTGGACGGGGGAGGTATTTCCCAGGTTTGCAAAAAAATTTCCCAAAGTGTCATGCAGGTTCAATAATAATAACCCTTGGTATGTGGGTGGGATATTCCATGCCTGTGTCTGGATATGAGGCGTATCCGCTCTCATTTAAGGATAGGTATCGGTTGAGGCGTAATAATACTATGTCCCTTTCATGCGGGATTATTTAATAAAAGAGAATTGTTAATATAAATTTGGCCTCATCTCTTGCTTAGAGATGTGCATTACGCTTGCCATTCTTTCCGACACACCGCTAATACTCAGGTGTTAGCATTGAGAGCCAGGGCGTAGTGAGCCCTCTCTTTAAACGCGTGAAGTCTATCAACCCCGATGTATATTTTTTCATGTAGTGTAGCTGTTTTTATTGTGTCTGTATGTCTGTGTTGGCTAATGTTGTGAATGACAAGTTTATGGAAGGAAGAAGGTTGTATAATCGTAGCCTGAGGGTGGTATATAGGCTATCTCGCTGGTACCATCCGTCTCTGCTCTTGTCATCCTCACTTGGTCAATGTCTGTTTTTCTATCCGCTCTTGGGGATAGTAAAGTATGGTGCCGCTATGACGTCAAGGCATAATCTGGTCTCTCATTTGTAATGTTAATGTAATACGTGGTTGTAGTGTGCCTGGTCATGTCCTGATCGCCTGTGATGGTTTTGGGACTAAAAAGTAAAAAGAGCAGTAATTATTGGGGAGGTCTGTTCCCCTCAGGGAATTTGTCCGTATTCGCCCCTAATTAGTGAGCGCGGGGGAAGGGGTGCCCGTGGCTGTGATTACTGAGGCTTGCGTGACTGTAGTGACGTTCCGCTGCAGCGCGCTGTCGCGCGTGCCGCTTATCGGATACGTCTTATCGTGTCATGATGCTAATTGGCAGCCGGCGCGTGTAATCTGTTATCGCGTTTGTAAACAAGTCCCTGTGGCCCTAAGATAAGTCCGGCCTATTATGTTTGTACATTGCTAAATGTCATAACTGTTGTAACAGTGCTGAAAAATGTATGGCATTATCATTGGTTTGTTTTTTGTCATTTCATGGTCACTTCCGTTATAACAATAGTGTCTGCCGACATCAGTGTTGCAATGCGGTGGAATTCGCAAGTCAGTGTTTTGCTTGTGAAATGGCAGGCTCTGACGTTACGTATGTCGGCTGTCGGAACGTGCCTTTTGCGAATGTCGACATGTTGTCATTGTTTGCGATTCCGGGAGTGCCAGTGTGCTAATCTGTCCCGTTTTTGCTAGCACTGTTGTGTGGACACTTATTTCATAAGACCTTTGCCTTGTGAAATTGCTATACTTGTGTTTGGGAAATCTATTTCCTATGTTTGGTGTAATCGAAATTTTTGCATGGTGTTTGGCCGGAGGAAATGTGGTATTACCTGTTTATGTACTTGAATGGGGCCAATTTCGGTCTAATTGGGAGTCTGGATAGTTGTTTTCCACGGTGTCCGATTTTTACTGGGCATTCGGACCCGCAATCCCATATAATTCTCCGTGTTCTATGTCTGCGTTGTCTTTCGGGATTTCATTGTCCCCAGTGTGGCTTTTGATTGTGTTTTTCGCACCAAAAATACCGTTGGTTAGTTTGTTTTTGGCGCGACTGTGTTGTGTGGTCGTGAGTTCGCACCCGCCTTGGTTTAAGGTGCTGGTGTTACGATTTCTGTATCGTATATCCCATGGCACGTGTATCGTGAGTTTGAGGCGCGCAGATGAAAATACGCTTTGGTGTGAAAAATTTGGGTCTTTTTGAATTCTCCTCGTACTTTTATTTTGGGAGTTATGGGGTTTTGAAACTAGCGTAAATGATCGTGTGTGTCACAGCCAGTCCAGACCGCTTGTAAGTCGTCTGCAAGTGGTGAAGGCTGCCTGATTACTTGGGTGCGTTATCGCTGACCCGGCGGTAGCATTGAATTACCAGTTGTGTAGGCAGGACTTTGCTTGCTTGCCGACACGTGTGTGTGTGGGAAGTTGATTGCTTGCTCCGTTGTTGTGAGTCTGGCTTTCCGTGATGGAAAAAAAACCTTCGACTAAATATGTTCGTGTCCCCAAATCTTATGTTATTGTAGGCATGGGATGAATATATTCATGTTAGTGGTACCCGATGTCATTATGTATGTGTGTCACCGGGCCGCTAGTTGCGTGTTTGGTGACCAGGTGTCGGAGGTGATTTTATTGTTTTGTGCGTATGGATATCTGTTAGTGTAACTGTCCTTTATCATTCTATCCTCCCATTGGATAGTTACCTGACCTTGCACTTCTGGTATCCAGAAGGTTGCGGGTTCGAGACCGTCTTTGACCAGGCTAATTATTCCTGTTGCCTTTTAGGCTGTGTCTCCGGGACAGTTCTGCCAAGTGTTAAGGTCGTATCCCGATGCGGTTAGCGGGGTCCGAAGGCTATTTCTTGGCCTTATTTCCCGTCTGCCAGTGGGATCATTTCCCTTCCTTTTCACAGTGTTCCCGCCTTTCCGTGTAGGTGTTGTTTTACGGGTGTGATATGCCTTCATACGGCGGGCGTGAATAGTGTCTTTAATGAGCTTGCGTCCATGGCGCACGTTAACGATATAGTTTAGGTCAGATAACTCCCTGCAGACTTTGAAGGGACCTGACCAACGTGGCAAGAGGAACTCAGACACATTTTTCTTACGGGCGGAATTGGAAACCATAACCAATTGCCCGGGTGTGTATTCCACGGTCTTTCTATGCCGATCGTACCGTTCTTTTTGTTTTCTCTGCGCCGCGGCTATGTTCTTTCTAGCGTCCATGCGAGCTATCTGCAAGTGCTCTAGCCGGGCGGCATTGTCCGTGTGAGTGTCCTGTGGGATGCATATATTGTCTATGGGACTTCTGGGCGTGTATCCGTGCAATAGGAAGTGTGGAGAGTGTTTTGTAGCCGTGGATATGGAGGTATTGTAACTAAATGTGATGGGCTGCAGATAGTCATCCCAGTCTGTCCCTGTGTCCCCTGTGAATTTAGCTAATGCAATTCCGATTATCTTGTTCATACTCTCAGTGAGACCGTTGGTTTGTGGGGAAAAACTCGTGGTCGTGTATGCCTTTATTCTGAGTATCTCCAAAAACTGTTGGAGCACTCTCGAGGTGAAAATAGAACCTCTGTCAGATAGTAAGGTTTGGAATAGGCCATATCGTGTAACTATGTTGAATAAGAATTCGACTATGCTGTTTGTGTCTGCTTTGGGAACAGCCTTTGTAATCATGTATCGGGTGAGATACTCGGTGGCAACCAGTATATATTTATTGCCTTTCTGAGATGTCGTAATAGGGCCTTTAACATCTATCCTGACTCTGTGAAATAGCTCTCCTACGGGAATAGGGTTGAGTAGTCCATGAGGCTTGCCAGGCCTTGTTTTAAATCGCTGGCAAGTATGACATGTCTTCACGAAGGTGTCTATGCCAGCCTTCATGTTTACCCAATAATACTTGTCCCGGATTCTAAGGTATGTTTTATGCGTGCCCAAATGTGACCCTGCCAGTGGGCTATTGTGGTGTCCGATCATTATATTCTCTTTCAATGACTCCGGAACCGCTATTGGTGCATTATCGTGCATGGCTGTGGGCTTAAATTTCAGTACCCCGTCTTTGTCTAGGAAAAATCGCCTAGACAGCCGTGCTGTCTTGGAGTCCACCTTATCCAAGTTGTCTAGTGCATTAGAATCTGTTTCAAGTACGGATCACGTTCTTGCTCCTGCTTGATGTTAATCACCGTCAGGGCAAAAGTGGGCATGTCGTCCCATTCGTGGTCCTTACTCTCATCTGGGGGGTCAGCTACTGGCAGCCTAGACAACCCATCTGCGTCTAGGTGTGTAGCGCCTTTCTTGTGTTTGACCACGAAGTTATATTCATACAGGCGGAATATAAACCTATTGAGCCGCGAATTTGGATTTTTAAATTTGTCCCAAAAAAGCAGGCTCGCGTGGTCAGTCACTACCGTGAACTGGATACCATAGAGGTATACCCTGAAATAGTTCACTCCCCATGAAAATGCCAGCATTTCCCGCTCTGTGGCAGAGTATCTAGTCTCAACGGCCGTTAGTTTCCTGCTAGCAAAAGCCACGGGCCGTACGCGCCCTTCTGCATCCTCCTGCAATAGGGCCGCCCCCAGTCCGTACTGGCTGGCATTCACGTGTAGAAAGGTGGGCCTATCACTATGGAAGTGTTGCAGTAATGGTGGTGAGGTCAATAGTTGCTTCAGTGTGTTGAAGGCATCTATGTGTTCCTGTGTAATGCTGAAGGGCGTCTTTTCACGTGTGAGTTCAGTCAGGGGGTGGGCGATGTGCGCAAACCTGTGGATATACTTGCGATAATAAGAGGCCAGCCCAATAAAACGGCGCAATTGTTTCAAATTTGTGGGCATTGGGATGCCCGTTATTGCGTCAGTTTTCGCTGGGTCGGGAATAATGCCCTCTCTGTTTACAATATGACCCAATATGTTAATCTGCTGTCTGGCAAATTGACATTTCGCAGGTTTAAGCCTTAGTTTGGCTTCTCTAATCCTTGCGAAAGCCTCCTCCAAATGTACGATATGCTCGTCAAAGGTGTTGGAGAAGACCGTTATGTCGTCCCCGTAGACTAATACGGAACGCCATTTTAGACCTGAAAATGTCTTATCCACTAGCTTTAGGAAGGTTTGGCTGGCGTTACGGAGGCCCATTGGTAACCTTGTGTAGGTGTACAGCCCGTTCTCTGTAACGAACGCCAGATTGTGCCTATCTGGTTCATAGACGGGGATTGAATAGAATCCACTATAACAATCCATCGAACTGAACCAGCTAGCCCCGCCAAGGGCATCCAAATAAGTGTCCGCCCTTGGTAGTGGATAACTGTCCTTTTCGACTAACTTATTGAGCCTACGGTAATCAGTACAAAACCTATGGGATCCGTCCCGTTTTCTGGTCAGCAACACTGGAGCGCTGTAATTTGAAATAACGGGGATGATGACCCCTGCCTCGAGCATCTCTGTGATCTGAGCGTCGATGGCGTGTCTCTCCTTCTGGCTCACCCTGAAGGGAGGCTGGTGTACTGGCCGGTCACTGGTGAGTGTGACGTGGTGTTCGATAAGGTCTGTCACTACGAGATCCTTCATCGACTGGGCAAAGATATCCCTGTTGGCCTCCAGGAGCTCCGTGAGCCTTTTATTATGCTCCGGTGTCAGGTCCTGTCTGTGATTCTGGTTGGCCGCCTTATCTGTGTGTGTGTCTGTGTGTTGGCTAATAGTGTGCAGTGTGGAGGCCTGGTGCTCGTGGATTTCTCGCTCCGCTCGAATCCCATCTGTATTCCTGGTGTATATCATGGGATGTGTAGTGAGCCTTTGGTCATGCTTTAAAAGCATCTTACCGCTAGCAAAATTTATGCTAGCCTCATACTTAGCGAGGAAATCCATGCCAATTATGGCTGACGCAGAAAGATGTTCTATAACGAACATGGGGTGTGTTGTGGCAAAATGGTCTAGCCTGAGATGTATGTCTGCCACCCCCGCGTTTTCTAGCGTCTGAGCATTTGCCGCTACGAGGCGGATGTCACCCGTGACGCCGTGTATTTGCCCTTCGGTAACGTGTCTTTTGTTTACACAACTTACCGCTGCCCCAGTGTCAATTAGGGCCTGCACTCTGTGGCCATTTATGTTGGCGTGTATCGTGAGGGCCGATACCTGGAATCCATTGCCCTGCACAGATGTGTTGTGTAGGGTGTATGTTGTTGTTATTGCTACTGGCGTAACATCTGTGCTGGGAAGGCATGGAGCTGTCCGCTTATCGTACCTGGCACGCTTCGCCTCTCGGCTTGCTTCCTGTCCCGAGTACTTTGGCTCGGTCAGCAAAGTGCGCTCACCAAGTACATGGCCTGTTCTCTTAACTGCCCGCGCTGTGAAAAGAGAAGTCTTCTGGCGAACGTTTAATATATTTACCGTTCCCAGCTTTTGTGTAGGTGTGTTGTTCTTTTCTCTCTCTTGGGGAGGTGTGTCTGCAAATGTGACCCTGCGCTTGCCTTTGTTACCCCGTGTTTTGTTCCAGGCGGTCGTGAGTTCGACTCCTGTTGCTGGCTTCCCAATGCCAAGTGAGCTCGCGTCCTGCGCCTGTGAGGGGTCACTTCCCGCCCTGTGTTGTGGTGTAGAGGGGATGGTTTCCTGTTCGGAGGGTGTGGGTTTGCCTCCGTCCTGTTTGTGCGTAATTGTGAGGGGCGTATAATGTCCCGCCTTAGGGTTCCCTGTCAAGAGTATGTGTAGGTCCCTGTCAAATCCCGCAGTAGTAAATAGCGGGGGCGAGTGCACATCAGTGTATACGTGAATGTTTGCTTCAAGCACCTTGCCGAGAGCGGTCACCTCTACGGCGCTGGCATAGGTGCCGTCCCTACCCATGTATTTTTTGTAATCCGCCCCGGTCTGGAATGGGTTTTCCCGATCGTCCGACACAAAGTCTCGGTACTCTTTCCAGTTGGCCAAGATGTGTTTGACCGTTTTCTGCCTGTATTCCTTATGATGGTCCTCGTTATGCCGGACTAGGAAGCTAATAGTCCTAAACCGGCAGTTGCCGTCTCCTTGTACGGGGTGTGTCTGGAAACGGCCCGCGGGAGGATCGTCAGCCTTGGCTTTAGCTGGCTGCTTTTTCCCCTTACTCTTACGAGTTTGTTTGGGGGAGGGGCCTTTCTGGTGTTGTGTTGGGGGAGGAACCTCAGCCGCTTTATCAGCTGGCCGAACCTCCCCGTCTAAGCGTTTTTTTGACACGTAGGTGTGCGTCTCCCTGTACTGTATGTGCGCCCCCCCCCTCGGGGTGGCTGCGCCAACTCCCCGCCTGTGGTGTGTAGCTGGGTGTGGGGAGTATTGCCCCCCTGTTTGTCCGGCGGGGTGCCTCATCCCTGAACTCCCTCGGGTGTTCGTCAGGGAGGGGGTAGTGTTCCGGGCCCTTTGTGTATGTATCTGTATTGTCCCGACCTCTTGTGGGTTTTTTTGCCTGTCGGTTATTGCCCGGTGGTCCGTTTTCCTGTCTCCGCCAGGGTGGGGTGTATGTCTGCTGCTGCGGGGGCGGGTTTTCCCGTCGATTCCCCTTTTCCCTGTACTGGGAGGCTGCATATCCCTGTCTGGTCGGGGGTGCGTTTCCTCGACGGTCCCCATTTCCCCTGTACTGTGGGGGTGCATAGCTTTGCCTGCGTGGGGGCGGGTTCTCCCGATAGTCCCCATTTCCCCTATATTGCGGGGCTGCATAGCCTTGCCTGCTTGGGGGCGAGTTTTCCCGATACTCCCTGTCTGCCCTGTATTGTGGGGCAGCATAGCCCTGTCTGCTTGGTGGCGGGCTGCTTCGCCGGGGGATGGTGTGCTCGTACTCTTCAGGGTAGTATTCCTGTGTGTACGGGGATGGTGGTCGCCATGAGGGGTATGTCGGCTCTGTGTCTGTGTACGATACCGGTGAGTACCGCGGAGTGTAGTGTGGCCTATCCTGTGCGTGTGGTGTTGTCGGCCGCTGTGGAGGGTAGTTAATTTCCTCCCTCCCGTAGTGTCTCCTCTCCGTGTATCCCCTATCCCTTTCAGGATAATAGCGCTCTTGTGTGTCTACGTGTTCATCCCTTAGCGGTCTCCCGCCTGCTTGGATGGCAGCTATGGTCAATTTCTCCATCCTGTCCACCAAATCGTCCATTTTATGACTAGTGTCGTCCTTTTGTGGATGAAAGTGCTGATCCACGGCTTTCTCCGTAGCTTTTTCCGTGATCTTTTTCCCCGCCTCTATTGTCTTTATGTTCTCCAGCATGTGTTGGACCGTGGGGTTGTTCATAATGCACAACTTGTCCACGATGGATGGTCTGAGGCCCTGCATTAACAGCTTGACTTTCTGCTTATTCGTCATAGCTGCGTTATATTTATCGCACATTATCAACTTTACGTTGAAGTACGCCTGGGCGCTTTCTTTGGGTCCCTGTGACCTCTGTCTAATTTGGTCGTACAGGTCGTCATCATCTGGTATGAGCTGGAATTCACTTTTCAATAATAAAGTGATTTCCTCCCATGTGGCAGCTTCTAGTGTGTCCTCATGGAGCTCATACCATGTCATGGCCGCCTTTGTGAGGTATGCAGGAAGGAGCCGTTTTCTGACTTCCTCGCTCCAACCATTGATCCGAGCCGTTCTATTGAAGGCCTTGAGGTATTCCTCGGGATCCTGGCCTTCCCCCGTGAACTTTGTGGGGTGGATCATGGGGTATTCAGTGTGTCTGTTCATCTCGTGTTCAGCTGTCTGTTGTTGGCTGTGTAGTGATTGTGATCTGTCTATGCTGTTCGCACTGCTATCGTGTGCCGAGGTGTTTGGGTTATTCAGAGGGGAATTAGCCTCGCTTCCCGTGTACGACACTTGTGTTACGTTACCAGGTGGCTGGTCACCTGATATATCGGTACTGATTGACGGTGTGTTGTCGTACTGGGTGGATTTGACTACGTGTACAGTCCTGTCTAAATCCTGTTTCACTGTTTCCAGAATAGTGTGGATGTCTAGAACTGCCTCTGTCGTGTGATTGTCTGCTTTAACAGTGTCTGTATCTAGTAACTGTGTGATGCGCTGGAGCAGATTATCAGTTTTCTGCTCTGTGATGTGCAGTTGCTGCAACAATAGGGGGTGGAGTGTTGGCAGGCAATCTACTTCACTAGCGCTGGATATTGGTGACTCTTGTCTTTGTTCACTGGCCTGGGATCGTGTAAAATGTATAACTTGTGCTGCCGCAGCAGGGTGTTGAGCGCGGATCTCTGATGTCTTGAATTCGAGGTCCCTAAGAAGTTGTACTGCAGTCTGGTCAGTTATCAAGTCACAGTTCTTAATTCTTAACTTCGGCAGGAGTGGAGTTGTACTAGCCGACAAATGGTGCGCAAAGTCTCTTAGTGTGGTTCTAAATGTGGTCATTTAATTTCCACTGATTTTGCACTATGGGGAGGGTGTGGATGGTCGTAATAATACAAATCCCTGTGTAATTAAGAAAAATTGTGGGACGTAATGTAGGGGAGAAAAAAAATTTAGTCTCGCTTGGCTGTATGCGGTACGGGCCGTTTCTACCACGAGAACTCGTTGTATGAGGCCTTTTTTTACTGTGCTTGGTACCCGGCCTCCACCAATTGTTTTAGATCCCTTGGTTGGGGGATAGTTAGGTCTAAAACATATATGTTATTGTACTAATTTGGAAGGTGATTCCTAGAGAGGGCAGCTTCCCGTAGCTGGGTAAGCTTACCAGTGTAGAGTGTTGTTTAGTGTTAAAATACAAGGGGGTGCTCCTATAAAGACGTAAGTGTCGCTTAGGAGATGAGCCTCTGGGCGCAGGTTAACGTACCTGCCTCCCAGCTGGTTGGAATAAGTTATATAACAGATGTGCTGATGTCAGCTATGCCGGCGGCTCGCTGTCTACGCAGTCGAGTCGCTGCGGGAAACACAATGGAACTTGAGCAGGCGATTACTGGCTACTAGTCACGGTCAAACGTGACGAGAGTCAGGAAGGGTATTAGGATGTGAAGAGGCGTGTAGATAGCAAGACAAGTGTAGTTTACTGACCAAGTGTTTATTGGTCAGTGAGTGTGAAATTGTAAGTCCCTCTTAGGGGAATGTAAATAATGTAAATAATGGTACAAATTAGGTGTACAAGTTTGTGGATGAGTGATACAGAGTAAAGGATTGTCTGAACACTTGCTGATGCTCACCTGATGATAGCAGCTGTAGCAGGGTCTCCGGCGACACACACTCTATGACAGATACAGCTCCCAAAAGGCCTTACTTCTTATAGGTCTTGCCGTTGCTCCGTCAGCATTCCACTGACGTAGTTGCCCTAGTTAGCTATTGTGTAGATGTTTGTGAGTGTGTTGCAAGAGGTTGGCTAGCCTCCCGAGCTGGTCGGCCGCCCTTGCTGTGTAAAAAGTACTGTTCTGGACTTATGATGTTTGCCAGTTAGGGGTGGTTTTAATAGATGATGGGGGTGGCTCGCAGGGGGTGCAGCCCCCCCGGGGCCTGTACAGCCGTTACGCTCAATCAGCAATACACGACCCATACATGGTAACAACTATTTGCGACAAGTCACGTAGACAACCACGCGCCTACATAGCCATGCGTAACACTGGTCATTTACACAACTGGCGTACACATAGCAAACCACGGAAAGATTCCTTTACCATAGGAGGATATCTAAACATTTCATATTCATACATTCTTATACAGAACGCACATTTTAACCAACTTAATCGCACATAAATTACCATACACGGTCACGAGCATTAGGCGACCGACTAAAGATCAAATCACCTTTCACAAGGGACGATACATTAGCGCACCCTTCCCATACAACGGTAGTCACAACACACAAGTGATAATCACCGATACATAACTTAATTATTTACATATATACCTTCGGTAGCGACCGATAACAAATTCGAACACAATAACCAGATATATTAAGTGATAGGCGAACGCATACATCTCACACAACACTAGAGGGATTAACAGTCCCATGGTTAATGCCCACATTTAGGAAATTAGTACATAAAAGTTTTACTTGCACAACTTTAGAAAGTGCACGGATTCCAACAGTCACCCCATGTTAAGGCGGGATGACAGGCCGATACCATACACTATCACCGAGTAGACCACTAAGTTTATACATATGGCCAAGCATAATACATAACTGAACATACAATGTAATTTATCTAGCGAACACCATTACTCCAGCAGTAGCGAAAGCAAATACAGGGTCACAGATACCACAATAACACAGGTCCTTGGACCTAAGCACGTCCTTTAAACTGCCTACCATGAATACACCCTTCTGTTAATACTCTCATAGGTCCTTGGACCTAAGCACGTCCTTTAAACTGCCTACCATGAATACACCCTTCTGTTATTACCCTAATAGATCCTTGGACCTAAGCACGTCCTTTAAACTGCCTAACACAAATTCACTCATATGTTATTACCCTAATAGGTCTTTGGACCTAAGCACGTCCTTTAAACTGCCTAACACAAATTCACTCATTTGTTATTACCCTAATAGGTCTTTGGACCTCAGTACGTCCTTACGTCCTTTAAACTGCTTAACACGAATACACTCTTCTGTGATTAATCTCATAGGTCTTGGGACCTAAGCACGTCCTTTAAACTGCCTAATACAAATTCACTCAAATGTTATATACTCTCATAGGTCGTTGGATCTAAGCACGTCCTTTAAACTGCCTACCATGAATACACCCTTCTGTTATTACCGTAATAGGTCCAAGGACCTCAGCACGTCCTTTACACTGCCTAACTCGACTTCACTCTTCTGTTATTACTCTAATAGTTCTTGGGACCTAAGCACGTCCTTTAAACTGCCTAACATGCATACACTCTTCTGTTAATAATCTCATAGGTCTTGGGACCTAAGCATGTCCTGTAAACTGCCTAACACGGATACGATCTTCTATTATTATTCTCATCGTCCATAAACGATTCACACTATATTCTAGGCCACTGATAGCAGCCTAGTACAATCACTATCGCCGAACATTCCAAGATGATAGATCTTTATATATTACCACATTTCAGCACCGACATAGGCTCGTGCAGACAACACAGTAACACAGGTTAACGGTAATCCGCAAATGCATAAATGCATGCGTACAATAACACAGCTTAGCGGCTTTCCCTACAGGCCAAAGCGGATTAACACTCATGACAGGGTATAGCGACATTCAATATAATTCCGCACGCAATCGCACTATTACACAGGTGGATTACTACCACTACAGCCAGTAGGATTTGACACTATCACACAGGTTATCATACCGTCACACCATCAGCCTATATAGGTCAGCTGAACAAACAGTTAGGAAATACTGGGAAGAAGGTTAACTTATAACTTACTTACGCAAATTACATATCCCATACACTGCAATCCAAGAGACATTCTTTAATACATATCAATCACTTTTAACACTCAGTACTGCAAACTGCTCACAGACAGTGAGTCGCGCTCTTCATACAATGTCGGATGCGAGAACTGCACACACAGCTTCTCGACATACGAGACGCCGGCACTCCAAAACTCACAAGTCATATGCAGCACGCATGCCGTTATCACATACTCCTTTCCATATATTTTTCTCCTCACAGGGGATCTTTAATTTTGATTTCTAGTTCACAGTGGCATTGACCACCCAGTACCGTCATAAAGACAGACAGAATGAACAGTTTTCACACGAGGCGAATTTCCCATTAGCCGACGGAGTAGGAAATTCATTTACATTACAATTATAATTACAATCATCTCATCCAAGCCGACGACCGATTGGACTCCTAGAAATATCTAGGGGATTGGGGCATACCTCTAACAGTCGAAGTAGAAAACCATTTATCATCCTTACGCTAAGTACAAACTGTTCATAATGATCTACTCTATGGCGACATGATCTTCGATAATAAATTCACGAAATAATTTCATAAGTGCCACAAGGCTCCTATGGGACCACAAATCCTTATATATATCCCCTTTAATTCACATCTACACAGTAGATACATACTTATCGTTTAAGTCATAAGTTGGCCACATTAAAATAACATATTTTCGTTTTGAGGCAACGTGACACGACATGGTACATACCAATATATATGTCCATTAGTATCACAGTAACGCCATGGCCCATAAATGTCCTAGAGTAGACCCAGGCGTGTGAAGCCCAGGGCAGTTTAAGTCCTACCTTCCTAGGTCAAAACTCTTGGATGTATATCAGCCATGAGCGTATAGATATAAATATATTCAGTACCCAATACGTTGATGGTCCATAGCTGTTCTGCGTGTCCCTAAGGCGTAATTAAGTCCAGAGCAGGTTAAATCCTACCCTCCTAGGGTCACGATAGAGAATAAGTATCGACCATGGACATAGACATGCCGAATTTTATAGATAACGATTAACAAAGGCCCAATGATTTTATTTAATATATAAAAACTAAATATCCACTTGATTCCACAAACATAAGATACGCAATTGGAATATATCATCTCAACATCAACACATTCAGTTATGGGAATACAGTATATAGATCTCACTTCCATACAGCAGAATGCCAGGTAAATGTAGCCCATTATGCTACTACACGGACAGTCCAACATTGCGGAATACAACATTCACTATGAATATACATATTACTGCACCCCGCAATATTTTTTCATTTTCCCGAAGTAAGCGGGAGTAAACCACAGAAACAATTTTCCTACAGGGTGACACCCGACATCGCTACACCCACATGGAATCACTACATGCGTCCACATATTAACAGTACAGTATAATACAATTTGTAAATTAGGAAAAAAACTTAATATTTTTTTAAATATACACCATTTTGCATTTTCCGGAAGTAAGCGGAAGTAAACCTCAGAAACACTTGTCTACAGATTGACACCCAGCATATTACTGCGCCCCACATATTTTTGCATTTTCCCGAAGTAAGTGGGATCAAACCACAGAAACACTTTTCTGCAGAGTGACACCCAGAATTTTTACAGCCACATGGAGTCGCCATATGCATCCATATATTCACAATACATTCCAACATACTCCATAAATTGTATACAAGAAGCACAGTATTTCTATATATATATCATTTGCCACATTTGAGTACGCTATGATGACAGCGTAATCCCACCGATGTTCCCCACCAGAAGAATATGCTTTATTCCCCGATAAACAGACGGGAAGTCACTAATTTATACCCAGATTATATAATACACAGGCTGAATAGCATGCGACAATGCATACATGACAACCACTCCATTCGACACCAAACACGTGCTTATGACAGTTCATCTACTATATAACAACAAAGCGCCATGCTTTACACCCACTCTTAGAGCTCAGGTCCAATCAGCGTAGCGCCCCGTTAACATAACCTACAGCAGTACGCCAGCCAATAAGCACTTTAAGCCCCGCCTTGCAGTAGCCGATATCTGATACCTTCCGTACACCTAAGTTATCACAAGCCACACCTATCACGTGACAAGTAACTCGCCAGCAGCCATCATTAATATACTCTCGCGCGCTGAATTCAAATGACAGTGAGGGCGAGACATATGATTTTCGGAGTATACTATACCCACCAGGGTAACCAAATACTTTCCTTTCAGCTCACACCCTTCATCCCTCACTACTTAACACTGGGACAGCATATTTCACGGCAAGAAGCCATTGTTATCGGTGATATACACACAGCGCCTCGTCACCTTATTTTATCTTTCATTGGGCTTTAGTAAACATTTGCCCTCACATACACCCTTATATGGACACACCCTCCGACATATGAAAGCACAGACATGTCTCCGTGACCATACAAATAAATAAATCCAATTCCCACTTAGGAGGTTTTAATTTATTTTATTCGTGATATAGCGATATTGGACAAAATATTCTCTTCCAGAATCGGACGAGCAAACTCATCGACAGCGATAGCGCATTAATATCCCCCCCGCGTATTTTACCCCTCTTGAACTCCACAATTAAAACACCACATTTAGTGGAATTTCTAGCCCCGTTTACCACATAGATGGCATTTACATATACCATCCCCCCAAATCCTAGAATGGCAATACACACTTATGGCTCCCCCACATTTCCGCAGGGCGGATAGGATATTTTTTTTCAGCAATAAGCCCCCCTATAGGAAGGACTTAGGCCACACATCTCGGGAACAGAGATGGACCTGCTTTATAATATATATTTATATAAGACAGAATCTCTAAATTAAGGGATTAAATTAGTTAATAATCCTAGATGACCAGTTTTAGAATATAGGCTTCATAGTATATAAGTCTAGAGTATATATTTTACGAGTGCAGACAGCAGTCTATTATCATTATGGCCACAGATGCCATATATTGCGACTAGTGCATCCAAGCTTAATAGCACATCTCCCTTCCACTCTACATTATTAACACTATACAATTACACATTTGTACAATTGTTCCCTATTAATGTACGGCACTTGATAATCATGCAATTACCAGGGTGTACGACATGCTATATCGCTCATGGTCAAATGTTAATAAACATTCGGAACTTTAATGCTAACAGCTTAGCGTCCCAGGCATCACCTGCTAACACTAATGCATGAATAGTTTTATTTTTCTAACCAGCATTTTTACCCTGCATGCCACTTTAGAGCATAAATGCCACCCTACCTCCTTCAGTACGGTATCTAACAACCACACTGAACACCCAGTTCCTAACCAATAAAATCCTCACCCACACCGGTCGAGAGATCCTGCCACTTAACGTTTCCCAACATCCCCATAGGACCACGATTCCTTGAACCTATCTCACCATCCATTTACCCGCTACTTACAAATTCTAACATGGTTACAACTTCCCATTAACACGGGAATACCCTTCCAAATCCTTAACTTACCCACTAACATGCGAGAAGGAATTATACGCAGCTGAAAAAACAGCTAGATATCCGACAGCCAGGCGCAACGAAAAGTGCACTGTGCCACCACAGGCTTGATGGTTCGATGAGGGAATGAACTACCCCCGCATCGGACAGGATACATCCTCCTTCCCAAGACGACCCACTTGACTTGACGATAGTTAGCATGTAAGGTTAAGTAATTTCGGCTCTATGCGCGGAGCTAGAGACCTGGTTAACACACACAGGTGAAGAAAGAAGAGGATATAATTTCCCGGGCCGAGGTATGTAACACCGATGACCTCCTCTGTTCATACCCCCGTAGACCAAATCATCAAGAAAGAAGAGGATATAATTTCCCGGGCTGAGGTATGTAGCACCGATAATCTTCTCTGCTCATGCCCCCGTAGAACAAAGCTTCAAGAAAGAAGAAAATATACGACGAACCTACGATTCTCTCCCTGGCCGAGGTTACAACTAACGTTGAGCGCTCTGGTTGTGCCCCAGGGGGAGGAATATATTGATATTGCTTAGATGGCAATATATAAGCGCCGAAAGCGGTCTTACGCAGATGCGTAAGCCCGATTGGAACGGTCCATACCGTTCACGTGAATGTCCTTCACTGGAAGGTCCGACAGCATAAAGAAATGCAAAGGTATAGGAAATAAGGATTAATGAATAAACAAGCATGAAGGTATATAAAATCATAAAATAATGAATGGCCAGTATTAATTTTAGGTCTATGTTTTATGCTTATATGTATGTCTTAATTTTTCAGCGCAGTTTGAAAACCTGAGGCACCAAATCCCGACACAGCGCACATAGTGGTGCATACTTTGCGCATATGCATCGGGAGTAGCTCCATTTTGGGCACTCGCCGAGATACCCGATTACAGTGAAATAACATAATATATTTTCAGGATGACATGTTTTTCTATATACATCCACAGGTTCACCCCGCAGATGCCGAGGGTGGACACCCTCTATTGTGATTTTATGTGTCTTTTGTCCCAACAGATGGCGACATATCCAAAAATAAATGTATTTTAATACACAAATTTCCCTCCCCCCACATTTCACGTTCACACGGCCAATACACAATTTCTCCCCCCCCCCCCCCCACACACACATGATATATGTTTCCAGGTGTACATCCGAACCACGGTGGAGATATACCTGTGGGATATCCCCCCACTGGAGGTCGGATCAACGATAACAATTTGCCACCTGCAATGAGAGGTGCACTACGGCCACGCAGCTCGCGCCTATTAATGTGAAGGACGAGTTGTGCTGCCAAGATGACTTCGCTTTCCCACAGGGAGTGAGTCATACTATAGACATGTAGTTAGATAGCCTGCAGGTCTTAAATAGTAGTTTAAACATAGATATTAAATAAGAGTGCACTCAAGGGAGGATTATAATTTACAGGGTACGGTATTTTCGTAGATGCGAGCATATAATAGTATTATAGTTGCACAAATTGTGTATTATTAGGATATTGTTATAATTAATAGAGTTTAATAGTGTTCCAAATGACTAAATGCGGTATTGTTAGGATAAGGTTATTGTTGCGGAAGTATGAAGTTATTATGACTGATTGTATACACATTGTTTTCCTTTCTATTCTTTTAAACTCCCAGTTGTACAAATGTCGCATTTCTTCCACACAAATAAACTATTTATAACTATAATCCCTTAAACTACACCCTGCGACATTTCTTTGATTCTTTATCTCCATCCTATCTCTTTTATACACATGCAGGGCACACGAGGGCAGTTTTTCATCCACACCGGAGGTACGTTGATTGTATATCCTCCCCCACCCCTTGGATGCTTTTTTCCTCTCGTTGTGTTCCTGCATCCCTTTAGTTGAATTGGCGATGATATATGTTTTATTGTTTCTATTGTTTTTAATGTTTTGTTTATATATGTACCTTATAATTTGTTACACGTTCCAATAGGGATACATGTTGTATCCCGACAGTATAATCATGTTCTCGTCAGAATGACTATTAACACAGCATATATGTTAAGCTTCACACCCTAATGTTTCCATTTTTCGAAACCACACTGTAAAGAAATATTGTTCCCCTCACCTTATACACCTACACATGATCGCTGAGCACTACCCGGAGGCACACACTGTACAAGGCACTTCTACGCACCTACAACCTTCAACGATCACTCCCATAATATAAATTCTATATCTACCCCATTACTCACCCCTATCTACCACGAGGCTACCCACACACCACCGACGACGCCACCAACACATTTCCGGACAAAATTCAAAGAAGAGAAGAAAAGAAGATAGAAGAATTACTAGAAAGAAGAAGATGCCCAATTTTTCAAAAACCACCCCCACGTTTTCGTCCAGTTATCGAGGACGATAACTAACCCAACAAAGGGGGTTGTTGTACCCCTAGGGCACGCCACCATCATCCCCTAATACTAAAATCCCCGAGAAATCCAAATGCCAAACACTTACTTCAGAAATCTACAAATACATTTACAGAATAATACACTCAATAAATTATCACCGCTATGAACTCAGGTAGCCTCGTATCCCAGCCAACGACCCCAGGAAGGGCTATGACTTAGGAGAAATGTGCGGATTCCGCTGACGTAGCATGAGGCGTCTATAAAAACTCCGGGAGGTCATGCCCCCGGATCAGTCTGTCTCAGTGCTACCTACGTGCCGAATCGCTGCTGCTAGCTGAAAGGTAAGTGTCTCAAGCGATCACTACACACACAGTCATACTACACTCCCATCCCCCTGTGCTGGTATTGTAATAATTATCTATTTTTATTCACTGAACTGTTATTTGCTAGAGTACTTCCAAATCGAAGTACTCATTAAATTCAAACGTAATAGAAGTCACTGGTCTTGTCCTTTATTTAATTAGCTGATAAGATCCTACCCTCTTAGCTTCCCCAATAGGTAGGATCTAGAATTAGCACCATTACTTAATTGTTTCGTGACGTCAGCAGAGCGTCACAGCACAGCGCTGAACGCAGCAGGCTCTCTCTTAGTTCGCCTGTTCACGACTTGCAGCAGACCGCTTGGTACCGTTATCGCGCATAGAGTACCAATTAAACTACCCTTCTTTACACACTCGTATCTTGAACTACCCCGCTAAGCAGCACATTGGGGAGTTCTCCTTGCGGATCGTACTGACGATCTCAAACCACTAGATAATCGATACATCTTACAAGTAATTGCCAAGCATTCCCCCTAATCACACTTATTTCATCCCTTAGGTTAATTCTTTGTACAGGCTACCCTCTCAGGTACTTTACACTATTTATAATTGAGGCCAGGATTTGGATAGGAGACAGACGTGACCTTTTTAAGTACCATCCCAGCATTCGCCTGGAGTAGTAGTGGAAAATAGCTTCTAGGATGACTGAGGTAGGAATCAAAGCCACATCTCCTCAGTTGTGCCTCACGAGGCTGAGTGAACCCCATTTGAGCCCTCAGACCAGACTAACATTTCTTGGCAGAACTGGGAATTAAACCTCCCGCGGTGGCTGCTCACTACGCATTTGAGCACCAAATACCAGCGCCAGGCTTCGATTGGGCAAAATTAAAGGCAAAGGACTGAGTTTAAACCATCGGTACATTTGGAAGTCAGAGACATATGGCCGTCCACGTTTAGTACAGTGGCTAAAGAGTAAAGCCAAAACCACATACTGAAATGCGCCTTATTCTTTACGGATGGCTATGGTCACTATCGCATATTGTTTTAGTTATTGGCGATTTCCTGTTTAATGTTTAATACAGATACATATATATGTATAACTAGTTCTTGGTTCTCCACGGACATCCGCTTATTTACGTCTGAGTTTCTTATGAAAGCCTAAGTCGTCATCGCAGCCACAATTTAAACTATTGAGGACATCGAAAGGATACACCAAAATGAAGCACAATTCTGGTGGTTGGTGACAGGGTTTGTAAGCTTTAAAAAAAAATTGACGCAGTATTGTGAAAAAAATGTTCATTCGCAACGTTTTGTGCAGTGAGAATGGCATGCCATCTGTAATTCAAACGTTGAGCTACCCTCGAAGCGCACTTAAGAGATAGGGTACGTAGCAGTAAATTTACACAAGCACCTTCTCATTGCAGCAACCTCATATTGTGCGAGACTCAGCTATCTCCGCAATATTAAGGGGTTGATGGTAAACATGATAAATTAAGGGGAAATGTTTCAAAAAATCAACATAACAATACAATTATTACATATTTGTGACATACATTCAGTTCTTAAAATTTCAACTAGCAAGAGTTGTCTAAATCAATTAATAACACTTTCGAAGAAATTTGAATTTAGGCTAGTTACTTTTTAGTTGTTTTTGGTACTAGTGGTACCAGTGCTAAATCCTCAAAATGTTAAAAGCCCTGCTCAGATGCGGATATCCGCGGATAAACCCGCAGATATCCACGAATTATTTCGCCATGCGGAAATAATTTGCATGGCTGTGCGAATAGCGGATAAGCTGCGGATAATATTCAGAGTGAATTTGCGAATAGGGTTTAGAATAAAATGTTGAACTGGATTTTGTTTTAATAATTTTAGTTTTTGGGAAGATCTGCGTCTTTCACGTTTCTTGCTACTTCTCTATTTGCTTTCGCTTGGATTGTATGAGAATAACAGATAAGTAAGGGAAGCCAGTCATGGAAATACCCTCAATTAGTGTTGACTTATGACAAAAATAAGTCCTTTATACCTGTTCTTGCCTGCGTGGATACATCAGATGACTAAGTAAGTAGCCACCCACTGTTCCACATGCCGTTACTCAGAGGGACAAAACTCAGTGAACATTGTCTTGCAATTCACACATAGCCTAGGGGAATAAATTTCTCCTCATAAGCCTAAATGTGTTGCTTAATACGTTATGCTTTATCTAATAAATTAATAACAAGAAGTTCCGTGACGAACTAAAGAGCCTACTTTTCTTAAAATTTAAAATTCATGCCAATGATTAATCTATATGGATCTATCTAGAATAATGACGAAATTAAGTTGGTAATATCAACATTTCCAATTAGTTCGAAATACTGTATAATTTACCTGGCATAATGTAGCCTAATAGAGAACTACAGTTGGCAGCCCTGGTGACTGAATATATTCATAGTTCCATCTCTTAAGGTACAGAATACAAAATTTGCTTGAAGTCCAATGGATAGCATGGACGTTACATGCAGTTAAACATTGGATCTAACAGCGCGCGTTAAATCATGTTGGCAACAATGACATACATGTATTGGTCAGAACTAATCTGAAATAATATGATGAATTATTGTGTCAATTTTGAATGAAATCCATTAGTTAGTATAGAATTTAAGAGCATTTATTAACAGTTGGCAGCCCTGGAGGCTCTTAAGAATAGGCTCAGTCATATCTGTTTATGTGGACATAGCACATACGAAATTTGGTTGAATTCCAATGGATAGTGTAGAAGTTATATGCATTTAAAAATGGACCTATCAGCAGGCTTACAATCATTTATGCACTACTACCATGCATGGCCTCCTGGAAATTTAACTGCAATATTATTATCTATACGTGTGCCAATTTTGAAATAGCTCCCATTCATACCTTCCAAGATATTCAACATGGAGCTCAAATTTCAATTGCGATTTTTCAGCAGGTGGTAGCAGTGACATCATTTTCAAATATGGCCGTGAGATATTCAGGTATAGATCTTTACTCCTACCAAATTTTGTTTCGATTGCTCCAGCCGTTTAGGAGTTGATAGGGGGGGACACACACACAGACAGACAGACAGACAGACAGACAGAAGGACAGACAGACAGACAGACACACATTTATCCGATCTCATAAGTCTACTTTTTCCTCATTTTTGAAAACTGTGAAAAGTTGGCTAACAATTTATAAATACTTAAATAATCTAAGCCAGGACTGCGCAACCTACGGTCCGCGAGACTATTTTGTTAGGCCCGCCGCTCCGTGCCCACGCCGTGTCGCCAAAACTTTGAAACAACTAAAGCCAAGTGGACAAAGAAGTGCGCGCGCACCCCTACACAAAGCAATTCCAGTAGTCGCACTATACTATATTATCATGAACTTTATTTCATAATTTGATTAATAATTGTGTCAAATGAACATAAATCCTCACTCCTTGTCATTCATGCTGTATGAGCATTGAATATCATCGTAGGCCTACTTCTATTTTAAAGGGATTTATTACAAACTAGCTGTACCCGGCATGCGTTGCAATGCCAATCAAAGAAAGTGTTGGGGTTTTGACTTTGTTAGTTGCAGTGCTTTTGGATTCCCAATATTTTCTTCCTTTTCCGTTAACCACCTCTGAACTATTATAAAACAAGACGTTCCGTAAAGAACTTAAGAGCCTACTTTTCTTAAAATTTAAGATTCATGCCAATGATTAATCTATATGGATCTATCTAGAATAATGACGAAATTAACCTGGTAATATCGAAATTTCTAATTCATTCGAAATACTCTATACCTGGCATGAAAATGAAAATCCACAGCCTGCTTCCAGTCTCCGACCGGGTCAGGAATGGAATGAATGAAGCCCCCATCTAGCGGCGAGGATATGAACTGTGCCGGCTGTCGAGGCCTGACGCACTCCTCTGGTCTATACCTGGCATAATGTAGCCTAATAGAGAACTACAGTTGGCAGCCCTGGTGACTGAATATATTCATAGTTCCATCTCTTAAGGTACAGAATACAAAATTTGCTTGAAGTCCAATGGATAGCATGGACGTTACATGCAGTTAAACATTGGATCTGAGAGCGCTCGTAAAATCATGTTGGCAACAATGACATACATGTATTGGTCAGAACTAATCTGAAATAATATGATAAATTATTGTGTCAATTTTGAATGAAATCCATTAGTTAGTATAGAAGTTATAAGCATTTTAAAACTGGACCTATCAGCAGGCTTAGAATCATGTTGGCAGCACTGACGTATGTTAGTCACTCCAAATTAATCTAGAATGCCAGGTACTATACGTGTGCAAAGTTTAGAGCTATTGACTTGAATATTTTCTGATATATTTATATTAGTGTTACAAAAATAGAGACAGTATTTATTAACAGTTGGCAGCCCTGGTTACTCTTAAGAATCGGCATAGTCATATCTGTTATGGTACACATAGCACACACGAAATGTGGTTGATATCCAAGTGATAGTAAAGAAGTTACATGTATTTAAAGTTGGACCTCTCAGCAGGCTTAGAATCATGTTTGTAGCACTGACGTATATAAGTTATTCCAAATTAATATAGAATGTCAGGTACTATACGTGTGCATAGTTTAAAGCTATCGGCTTGCATACTTTCTGATATATGGGTATTTGGATAAAAATAATTGAGAGCATTTATTAACAGTTGGCAGCCCTGGTGGCTCTTAAGAATACGCTCAGTCATATCTGCTTATGTCCGCATGGCACATACGAAATTTGGTTGAAATCCAATTGAAAGTGTAGAAGTTATATGCATTTAAAATTTGGATCTATCAGCTGGCTTAGAATAATTTCGGCAACACTGCCATATATGGCCTCCTGGAAATTAAACTGCAATATTATTATCTATACGTGTGCCAATTTTGATATAGCTCCTATTCACACCTTCCAAGATATCCAACATGGAGCTCAAATTTTAATTGCGATTTTTCAGCAGTTGGTAGCACTGACATCATTTTCAAATATGGCCGTGAGATATTCAGGTATAGATCTTTACTCCTACCAAATTTTGTTTCGATTGTTGCAGTCGTTTAGGAGTTGATAGGGGGGGACACACACACAGCCAGCCAGACAGACAGAAGGACAGACAGACAGACAGACACACATTTGCCCGATCTCATAAGTCTACTTTTTCCTCATTTTTGCAAAATGTGAAAAGTAGGCAAAAAAATATGATTGTAATGTCAGCAGATTCGGATAACAAACGTCCGGTAGCGGGCCGGATGTGGATAACGCTTTGTTTATCCGCGCAGGGCTCTAATATGCTCCACTACCGCATGAATGCATGTGATTTTATAAACACTTTACAATCAAAATTGCACCGTTTGTGCTTTTACGTTAAACAAAATAGCAGAGACATGAGGAATACAGTGGAAGCGAAAACAACAACGTAAACAGGATCGCTAAGGAGCGGGGAAAGGATGTCTCTTTCGATGCGTGCTGGGCCCAAGATTCCGGATCGAAAGAAAGATACTTTCCAAAAAGGAAACGAATGAATTCTTTAAAACAAATCAAAAGCGGAATTAAATTTATCTAATTGATCGAAGAACCCAGAAGCGTGTAGGTCGTGACTGCGTTACAGTACGAAGCCAAGACCGACGAAATCGAACGAGAGATGAGGGAACTTAAAATTACAAATGAAAGAGGACGAAACCAAAGTGAACTAAAGCAAACTAAAACAGGTGCGCATAAGAGTAAGGATTAAATCTAAACACAAAATGAACCGTAAACTTGAAGAGGTATTAAAATCACTTAATAACAAACGAAATTAAATTAAAATTAAAGATGGTACCTAAGAATGGTGTACACAAAAACAATATCAAGAGAAAAGTGTATAAATGAACTTAAGCACAAACAAAGATGAAACAAGATTAATTAAAATGTACTTACATTCAATGTGCAACCAAACCGTAAGCGCGACTCGATAACCAAAATTTAGAATGCAAAAAACAAAAACAAAAGATAGAGAGTATGGACGAGTTGAATAAGAGAACACCTCTACTTACGAGGATGACCTGGACTAGAATGCCCCGCGCCAAAAAAAACAGAACTAAGACGCGTGACCTGGTCGGTCACTGTTTGCAAACCACCCCTACTCCTCTTTTGTACTGTTCCCCGGCTTAACTCCTATTGTTCGGCGACAGACAAGGACCCTTCAACACTTCCTGTTTGACCTTGTAGGAACTTTGTATTTATTTTAAATTTATTGATGTAATTGACTTTTTGTGTCATGGTTTTGAGATAGCATACACCTTTGTGTCATCTTGATTTTGATGTTTATTGTGAAGTCATGTATTTTGTTTGGTTTTAAATTGTCAAGTGTTCTTAGAAAGACGTGTATTGTCTAGTAACCATCCTGACGGGCAGCCAGTAACAACAAGCAGCCTTTGTGTACCTGGGCTAACACAGCTGGGGGTGTTCTCGGAACTCGTAAACGGACCAGTCACCCCTCAATGGATCTATACATGGCTTTATTTTCAGCTGCTGAAAAGGAGAGTATTTTCCCTTTCGAAGACATTATGACACTATTGCATATTCCTCGTTGACGCAACGAACGGTCCTATATACAGGGTGTCCCAATTGTATTTTTTTTAAATGTGATCACGATTTAACTTTGTCTGTCTTTTCTCATCAGAGGCTGGAGAGATTTGCAGTCTCGGGGTAACATCCACCAGAGGCGTAGCGCTATAATACGCCGATACGCCGGGCGTTCCCTGATTTAAAAATTAGAATGTGTATTCATCAAAGAGTAAAATATAACATCGTTTTTATTTTATATAAATGCGGCGTTAGCATATTGCATGGCGCTTAGTTATTTTATTTCCACACCCACCATATAACTAGTCTTAGCCCAGCCGCGGTCCACTGCTGTGCTTTGTTTTCTTGTACGCCAGAACTTCTTGGCGTCAAGAGCGATGTACCACCCTCGCCAGGCCATGTTGCAGCGCATGCGCAAGTTCATTCTTGCTTCTCGGAAGGGAAGTGCTTCCGTACGCTGGCGTTTGGCTGGCGTAAACTCTGTATGATCAGATGATCACTGTTCTATTAGCTCAATAGCCCAATCGCTGCGCTAGTACTAGTTCGAACTGTAGAATGTAGTTAATTTTAATTGTGCTTGAGTGTGTTTAATGCTGCCAATATGACTGAAGTAAGTTCACCTGACTCTAATGTTATTAATTTTCTAAAGGCAACTCCTTTGAGCACTTTATCATATGAACAGCGATGTGAATTAAAAACAAAAAGACCAAAGCCAAATTTATCAATTAAATAAGCTGGTAAAAATCGCACACGGAGTTTTCAGTTTTCTTGGTATGACAGGTTTTCCTGGCTAACTGGGTGTGTTGAAATAAACAAAATGTTTTGTTACGTTTGCCTTATGTTTGGGGCGAAAGATACTGAATGGTGCACAGAAGGAATTTCGGACCTGAATAATTCAATTAACAAAGCTGTAAAACACCAGTCGTCAAAACACCACTTGTTACATTGTGAAGCATATCATCTGCTAGGTAAAACTCGCATTGAGCATTTATTTTCTGAAGCTGCTCGACTACAAGCAGTAAAACATAATGAGATCGTGTCTTCCAACAGGCAGTATGCGCGACGACTCATTCGATCTGTAGTATTTCTCAGTATACAAGAACTAGCCTTTCGTGGGCATATAGAAGATGAAAGTTCTATTAACAAGGGTAATTATTTGCAATTGTTGAATCTGCTCGCTCAAAATGAATCGATAGTTAGTGACCATTTACAGTCATCATCATTATTAAAAGGAACATCTCCAGACATTCAAAATGACTTGATAGAAGTTAAAACAATTGCATTAAATGAAAAAATCAAATCAGAAATAAATGAAGCCCCCTTTCTATCCATACAAGCGGATGAGACATTAGACGTGTCATGTAAGAGCCAGATGAGCATACTATTTAGACATTGTGTGGATGATAGAATAGAGGAGAGATTCGTCGGATTTTATGACGTTTCCAAGAATAAAACAGCTGCGGGATTGGCAGAAGTCGTGCACAAAGTTTTACTTGACTGGGAAGTAAATGGAGAAAAAGGCGTAAGCCAGACATACGATGGCGCAGCTGTAATGGCAGGCAGACAAGGAGGAGTTCACAAGCTAGTGAAACAGTTTTGCCCATATGCTCTTTTCGTCCATTGTTACGCCCACCAATTAAATTTGGTACTTCTGTATGGCTCAAAAACAATAAAACAGGTTCGTTTGTTTGTCTATACCTTGACTGCTTTTCACCGTTTTTTCAGCAAATCTTCTAAAAGGACAGTTTTGTTGACCAAAAGAGGATTTAAGCTTCCACGAGCAAGCAATACGAGATGGAATTTTCATTCGAAGGCAGTTTTCACCATTATTAAACATTTCCAAGAATTGTAATGCATTTTTGATGAAATTATTGATGATGAAAAATAGTGAATGGGACGACGATTCTGTGAACTGTGCCATTGGTCGCAAAAGACATATGGATGACCCAACTTTCGTATATTTGCTATGTGTATTCGAAGCTTGTTTCATTTACACTGCTCATATTTTCAAATTGTTACAGTCATCGACAGTGAGTATTGTAACTTGCCATAATGAGATAGAGGCTGTCGTCAAAAGCATAGAAACTTAAGAAATGAAGATCTCACTGACATATGCGTTCAAAAATACATCCAGTTGAATGAAAACGTAATGTATGATGGCAATCAAAAGAACACGTTGAGAGGGCTGTCTTTTGAAATAGTAGATTCACTAACAGCTCAAATGTAAAGTAGATTTGAAGATCGTACTCATCTAAATTTCATAGAGTTAGTACAAGAAAATGAAGTTTAAAGAATACACCGAAACATTCCACTAGAGCAAATTAGATTTTTTGGTAAAACAGTTCCCATTCTTTAATGTTAACTAATTAGTAAATGAACTTCACACTGTTTATGCAGATCAGACAAAGCATTTAGCTCTAAAAGATCTTTTAAAATATTTTGTTACGAACGGTCTTGACTCCATCTATCAGGAAGTAATTAAATTACTACGCTTTGTACTGAATATTCCAACTACTACAGCTAGTAGTGAACGCAGCATGAGCACGCTGAAAAGAATTAAAACCTACCTTAGAAATTCTATGAGCAATAGTCGCTATTCATGTTTAAATTCATTGGCAATTGAAAAAAATATTAGGTGAGCTTTCATCAGACCCCGTATTTCTTGAACACATCATAGACATTTTCGCAGAAAATAAGAAAAGACGAATGGAGCTGATGTACAAGACTGTTTGAGGTATGTGACATTGTCTTTCATATTAGCTTTTTGATTTGTTCCTTAGTTTAACTTTGGCGTCCCCAGCTCAAAAGTTCACGCTACGCCACTGACATCCACCTTGACGATTTCGACATCCGCATCATCATGAACTAACAAGAACAATGATCACCATTTAATATATGAACTCACTGTATTTCTTTTTGAACGCAGTACTTTTGACGTTAGTGGCTAGTGTTGACGAGCAATGAAGGGGGTACCACCTTCATTTCACGGTCAGATTAGTCAACTGTTCATTTTTTTTGTATTCTCCTAGAGGTCTTTAGTACCCATTTTTTTTAGTATTCAATTTTTTCCCCCCTTACGATTTTTTTTGCCTCTCCATTTGTACGAAAAAAGAAATTTCCATGGCCAGGAAATTCCTTTTTTTTTGGGAGAGCAGGGGAATTTTGAACCGTTTTTATCAGGTTCATTATTTTTTTTGTCATATTATTATTATTATTATTATTATTATCATTTCCTTCATGTCGCATTATTGTGACATATGTTTCTCTGTCTTACCTACTGCGTTCAAACTTTGTAATTCTGCGTAAATGTTTCGCCAGATGGTGAAACTTTTCACCCCTACTGACACAGTTTTACCATTGGTTGAAGCATAACTTGTTGCTAAGCTTTGCTTTTCCCATTGGCCCCCTTTATGTTCTGGAGAGGGGATGTTCTACGACTTATTTTTCTCGAGCGCGTTACTGCGTTCCTTAAAGGAAAGTTGTTTCCTTCCAATTTGAGCCGTCAGTTAGACGGACGTGTGTGCACGTGTCAGGCCTTTGCCCGCACCCAGAAAGCAACTAAGCGTAAGTACGATTCGATCACTTGACTTATCTGGCATGCTATCATTTTTGAATTTCAATTTATCCATTTTTTATTTTATTTTTGTGTCTCCTTTGATTCACTTACAATTTCCCTTTCTTATGATGATGTGAATTCGATCCATGAACCCAAGTCCCTTCGCCTTTGTTTACGTTAGTTTAGCGAAGCCTCTGTGTTTATTTGTCATCCCTACCTTTCATGTAATCGGTTTTATTTTTACCCAAATCTCTCAGGTCTGAAATATATGCTATTTTTCTACGAGGCTTAATTATGCTCTGTATTGCGTCACCACCTGGTTCGGCGTTCTTTTATGACGACCTCCGGTGGATTGTCGCATCAGAGCCTTGTTTTTATGGATGGAATCGGCGAAGTTACGGAGCTGAGTCTCACGTCTTCAGTCAGATCCTCCCTCTGTTTTATTGAAATGTATGTGAGCGATGGTCATCGTGCTAATCACTGTCCATGCGCCGCATTACTTTCTTTGTTTCATCGTATGTCGTTGTGATTCGGCATTTCTACCTCTGTGTAAGCCTACATCTTCCTACGAAGCATATTTCTTAGCTGATTGATTTTTTTTATTTCCTGTCCAGGTAATGTCACGTAATTTAATGTAATTTTCATTTCCTTTATTTTTATGTGTTAATTTTGTGTTGCTTCTTCTGGCTTCGTTATATTACGTAACTCCGTGTCATCCCCCACCCCCGTTTCCTACATACGCACTCCTCCCATCCCCACCACTTTCACCCCCTACCCCATGATTTCACAACATCATGAGAAAGGGAAATTGTAAGTGAATCAAAGGAGACACAAAAATAAAATAAAAAATGGATAAATTGAAATTCAAAAATGATAGCATGCCAGATAAGTCAAGTGATCGAATCGTACTTACGCTTAGTTGCTTTCTGGGTGCGGGCAAAGGCCTGACACGTGCACACACGTCCGTCTAACTGACGGCTCAAATTGGAAGGAAACAACTTTCCTTTAAGGAACGCAGTAACGCGCTCGAGAAAAATAAGTCGTAGAACATCCCCTCTCCAGAACATAAAGGGGGCCAATGGGAGAAGCAAAGCTTAGCAACAAGTTAGGCTTCAACCAATGGTAAAACTGTGTCAGTAGGGGTGAAAAGTTTCACCATCTGGCGAAACATTTACGCAGAATTACAAAGTTTGAACGCAGTAGGTAAGACAGAGAAACATATGTCACAATAATGCGACATGAAGGAAATGATAATAATAATAATAATAATAATAATAATAATAATAATAATAATAATAATATGACAAAAAATAATGAACCTGATAAAAAAGGTTCATTGACTTACATTCTTTTCTTGTAGTGACAGTGATTTGTTTATTGATATAGTTGTTTACTATTTATCGTAACTTCTGTTCTACGTTTTTGTGAAATCATGTTTTTATAAATCATTTCAATCTAATAAGTTTTCTCTAAGATAATGTGTGTTATTTTCCTGTAACTGTCATGTATTTAAAGTGTGTTTTCGGTGGCGATAGCTAGTCTCCAAGTACCTGAGAAGTGGCCGATGTATCCTTTAGACCCTGTTCACGGCTCGTTACTCTTTTGTCATATGGTCTGGCGACCCTGTCTATTCATACCTTTACTTACCAGCTGGCAGAATGAATCCACTTTCACTCAAACGCAGCCTACGTAACCCCAAATATTTCCCCGACGCAAGCCTTATTTTGTATACAGGGTGCTCCCCTTTATGTTTGTTTTTGTGATCATGATTTAACCTTTTTCTTTCTTTTATTATTAGAAAATTGGCTGATTTCCGGAAGGTCACCATTAAGAAGCCATCGCTTTCTCCACGTCATCTGGCAGAGTCTAGCTCAAGATTGACCGTTTTATTATCATTATTTTCTTTTTGGTACATCCATTTTTAATATGTGTGACGTATTGACGTGCAGTAGAAGTAGGATCCGCCTTTATTTCACGCCTGTACTGATCCTTTATATAATTTGAATTGTTGTTGTTTTAATTTCATTTTAAAGTCTTTTTTTTCTTCCGTACCAAAAAAAGGAATAATTTTCCTCATCAGTGAACATCTTCGTGAAAACGTGTGCATGAAAATATATGTGTGTTTGAGAAAAGAGACTTGCGTTTCGTCAAGCCTTTTATGGAAGTTATGACGTTCAAAGAATTTTTAATTAAGCTGCGTCTTATGAATAAGAGAAATGTGAGAACATTTTATTATGTCTATATTTTTCATGTTTGTATCTAGTGTACATGATGTAATTTTCTTTCCTTCGCCCTGTTCAAATGTATCTAATCTAAGAATGTTATTTTATATAATTTTGTTGAGTAAAGTAAAAAAATTCTTTTATGCCCCTGTTATATAAAAGAAAATTTTTGGGAGAAAGCGGTGGAATTTGAACCACTTTTCAGAATTCATTGTAATTATTATTATCATCATGATTATTATTATTATTGTCATGTGTTGTGACATCTCTATATTACGCCTCGAGTGTTTAAAAGTGCGCAGTTTGTCTGTATGTATCTCTCTGTCTAACGTTGTGCAACCCCTAGCTACATACTACCTAGTTCTCTCGTATTGGCTACTGTTGTTGCTACCTTGCATTTTGTTGTGCAATTTGTTCTGCTATTGGCTCAGCCAATATTTGACGCGAGTTTGGTGCCACTCCCAAACTACGCATTTGATATTTCTGAGAGGCTTCCCTCCTCTCTGGGGGGACAGAAGCTTATTCAGTCTTGGACGTGCCGAGATGTAGGGCGAACGTTTGTATTCGGGCAGAGGCCCACCCTCATGGCGCAGCGGAATGGGAGTACGGCTCAATGTATTTCTATCTAACGCAATGTAATTGTTTTTGTTAAACGTTCCTTCTTTTGCTTAATTCTCTTTCCTTTTCAAGATGTTACTGTTAGTATTATAATCCTTGAACCAGATCTCCGAGACCTTGCGTAATGTCATACGGCGGAGTTCTTTTTGTTGCTTTTGTTATGTACCCTCCTCACAGTTTTATTATTTTGGTTAATACCTGTAAGATTCGAAAGTATTGCGTTTCTGCGTCTTGGCTTATGTATATTCCCTGTCGGGCCTTGGTGCTCGTCTTTTGCGTCGGTGTCTCTTTTGTACCACAAATGTTTCATTTGATTGGTAGCAATTGGACCTTTGCTTGCGGACAGTATGTGTGAGGTAACGGGACTTATGTCCAACGTCCCACTAATACATGCCCCTTTTGTTTATAGAATATATGTGACGGTGGTTAACTGGGATTTTCTCCAGCTCCGATGTCATATTATTCTTTTTTTATATGTCGCGTTGGTGCGGCATTATGTTGGAGTATAAGCCTATTTTTTATAGCGTGCTTTCGATTTTTACCGGTCTCTTTCGTCCCAAGTCAATTGTAATGTAATGTATCTCCGTATATCTCATTTTCCTTTTGTTTTGTTTTTCTCTTTCGATTTTCGCCGTATTACATAACTTAATTATAATTCCCCTTGTCTTCTCCTTCCTTCTATTTCCGTGAGATCTCTCTTCCCTTTGTTTTACTCCCCCTCACTCCTCCCCCTTCCCTCCGGTATGTTTACATAACATCATGAAAAGCTTCGCGTCTCGTTAACGTTCGATTTTTGAATTTTTGCAAGTTTGGCGTTTCTCTCTGGCTTTCGTAAGTTTCATTTCATTTTCTTTCATGTTCGTATCTTTTCGTTAGATTCATGTTGTTGAGCTGTTGCTCAGGTTCTGTCGTGCTTTTTAGTTTTTAAGTCTTTATTCTTGGTATTGGGTTTCTTTTGTATTATTGATCTTGTCTTAGCTTACCTTTTTCTTTGTTTTAAATAATATGTTTATTTCGTGTACACGCTCTTTCTTTTATCTTGAATATATTTTTATATTTTAAGTAGTATAGTTTCCTTGTCTTTTCATTTCTTATATTTAAGTTCCCCTTCCTTATCCTTACCCTCATCTCGATTTCGTCAATCTTGTCTTTGTGATGTAACAAAGGCACGATTAACACGCCTCTGGGATTTCTTTAATTAATTTTATGGGAATCTCGTTTTTACACTTTTGATTGTTGCATTAAGCAATTATTTGTTCCCATTTGATTTTTTGGAAATCATCTTTTGCTCGCTCCGAAAACCTTGGGCCCAGCACCGGGTCGAGCAAGACGTCTTTTCCCCCGTCCATTTGAGACCTTGTTGACTTTATCTTCCACTGCTACTCTGACGCGCATTATTATTATTATTTGCTAGACCTGTGGTGGCGCAGGTCTAGGTTTTCACGATTTTACCACCAGGTAAAGAGAAATCAAATAGTTGGCTCAACACAACTGGTGAGGTGAACTCAACCTCAGCGCCTCCGGAGAGCGTGGGTTCGAATCCCGAAAATGGTTTTCATGGTTTCCCATTTTCACCACCAGGCAAATGCCGGGACGGTTCCATTCAATAGGTCCACGGCCGATTTCCTTGCAATATCCCTTCCCTGACCCGTCCTGACATGCCCATTGGCTGCATTAATTTAAAAAAAGACGCATGGGTTGGAACACGAACAGATTCCTACTGCAGACGAATGCTGGGATGGCCACCTCCTGCCCAAATCCTAGCCTAATTATACTAGTACATAGTCGAGTTTAGCTTGTTTATTATTTCATGTTTTAATATAACAGCTTAGGCTTTTCAGGGCCGGCGTTCATAATTAAGTACAAGTTTTTCGGGCGTGTTGGCCGTGGTCCAGGCAGGATATCTCCCGACGTTTCACCGGAAACTGCGTCCGGCATTATCAAGGGTTCCACTCCTTTCCTTTCCACTGCTGACCAAGGTTCCGCTCCTTTCCTTTCCACTGCTGACCAAGGAAAGGAGCGGAACCCTTGATAATGCCGGACGCAGTTTCCGGTGAAACGTCGGAAAATATCCTGTCTGGACCACGGCCTACAAGCCCGAAAAACTTGTACTTAATCATGTTTTAAATATTGAAATGGGTTGAATTCCGGGAAAACCAGCAAGTACAGCTCGCAGGAGTTGCAGCCACGCCTCCCCCCCCCCCTCACCCTCGACCCCCTCATCCCTCGACCCCCCCCCCCTCCAGTTCTCAGCGAGTGATGTTGTGACCATGTCCAAGGCATGTTTGCTTCTTGAAACAAGGGCACAGTGATCAAACAGGGGAACAAGACCAGCCGTGTTTGCTGAGAGCACTCACGCGCTACCTCGCTGGGGCCTCTCTGCAAGTACTGCGGAGTTAGCAAAGTTAAACGCTAAGGTGTGTGTTTCACAAAACTCAAGAGGGAGTTAGAAGGCCCGGTTTGTGCCAAAAACTTCCAAATCGTCTCAATATTGCAGTAAAATTCTTGCATTTCATGAAAATTCAACAGAAATGAGTGTATTTGTTTATAAAGTGCATTTAAACAAATAAACAAGACGATAGTTCCTGTCAGAACTGTGTCGCGTCCAGTCCGCATATCAATAACGCCGGGCGGGTGGTTTATACATATGTGGCGTACACAAGTAACCTACGAGGCTCGATTTTTAAGTAATACCCGTTGTGACATTACGCCGTTGCAGCGCTGCGGTCGGCATTCCGTGCAGGTGCAATGTGTACCTGCATCTATTTGCAAGGCTGAGACGCCATTACGGCAACAGTCGCCCATGTGTGGGTGTGTTGACAAGCTTTTGAAATCGCACCGCCGATCGCGAGTCCCGCCGACTCGTAAACAAGAGAGAGAACTCCCCTGTAAGATATGCTGCCATTTGACCACCACTGTCAGGCAAATTGCATATGTGGTCAGAAGAAATCCTAAACATACGAAGTTCTCCTGGTAAGCACGCAATTTGCCTGACAGTGGTGGCCAAATGGCAGCATATCTTACAGGGGAGTTCTCTCTCTTGTCTACGAGTCGGCTGGACTCGCGATCGGCGGTGCGATTTCATAAGCTTGTCAACACACCCACACATGGGCGACTGTTGCCGTAATGGCGTCTCAGCCTAACCAATAGATGCAGGTACACAGCTCACCTGCACGGAATGCCGACCGCAGCGCTGCAACGGCGTCATATAACAACGGGTATTACTTAAATAACGAGCCTCGTATAATAAAGTTATTGGTTTTACGTCCCTTTTAATTACTGAGGATATTTTAGGCACGCAGCGGTGCCAGAACTTTGCTCCGAAGGGGATCTTTAACGTGCCAGTATATCTACTGACACGGCTCCCTCGCATTTTCGCACCCTCAAATGCTAACTGACTGCGCCAGGATTCATTCCTGCAACCTTCAAAACAGAAGCGACAGCGTTACCGCTGCACCACGTAGCCAACCCCACAAATAACCAATCGTATCAACAGAAACAGAATTACCCGCATCAGTGACGAATATTGCTGTCTGATTGCATAAGTAGCGACAATTTGTTTAGAAGGTGAGTTTAAACAAATAAACAAGACGATAGAGCTGTGTCGCGTCGAGCCTGCATACCAATAAAGCCGGTCGGGTGGTTTGCACAAATGCGAGAGTTCTCGCATGGGTCCACTAGTATTTTATATTTCCTTGTAGGGGCAGATAACCTCGCTGTTCCACCTCTTAAAACAAGTATAGCTAATTTCTTACTTATTTTTTTTAGTGTTTGGCTTTTTTTTAGTACCGGGAGTGTCCGAGGACATGTTCCGCTCGCCAGAGTTTGTAGCTGCTTCTATGCGGACACCCATAGGGTGAGCTACAAGTACCGGCGCGTGTGAGTGTTGTCTGGGGAGGAAAGTGTGAATGTAAGGCTGAGAAATTGGGAGTAGCGGCCGTGGCCTATAGTTAGGGACCAACCCCGGCAATTGCCTGGAAGGAAGCTGGGAAACCACAGAAGACCTTCATCAAGGTTGCCGGCGGGGGGATTCGAACCTCCTCGCCTCCCAGATGTGAGCGATTGCCTGCAGCCACGCCGTAACGACCACGGCTAACTCACCATTACTAACTAAATAATGTCGTTTCTTGGGAGTAAATAAAACTACAACTAACTTCCACAAATGTCAGTTCAGTAGTGAAAATTTGGTTTTGAGTTATTCGCCCTCACTGTTAATCGGGATCGGGTTTTTAATGTAGAAATTCGTATGCAGAACCCTCACGTTTTCTTCGTGCAATTACAATCTACAAATAATCACTTTGTGAAGCTTACTTCCATGTTATTTATTTCTGCTTCCTCTCAACAACTATCAAAGAAATACAAAAAAAGAGGACTCGGCCTGCCAACCACAGCCTCCATGATCATTTCTGACACTCACACCGTTAGGAAATTCTATGTTGTTGTTGACGTTAATTCATTTTTTGGGGGGACTTTGAACATATTGATCGTCAGCCCTGTGCACTTTGGTGTATATTGATCTTACTGCACTGTGTTTATGTGAGGACTGTAGTAGTGTGTGTAGCTGCAATAGGGACAGGGATGAGGTAGGTGCCCCAAAACTTAATAAAGTATTGTCAAATCATTTGCCCGGAGGGGGTGTGGAAAACCCCACGGGAACCACACTCAAGATGGCGCTGGGATTCAAACCTCCGATCTCTGGACTTGCTGCAGCTCCCCGTCACAGCCACAGAGCGTGACATAACACGCACGGCTACCCCGCGGAATTAAGAAATGTCTCAAGAGAAGAGTATTATGTACTTCAACCGTTGCTGAGATATTCATTCGTTTACCGCAACTATCCTAGAAAGTGTTTTCCACTTCTACCCCCAGGCAAATGCCAGTATCCCTTTTAATCCCAAGCTTTTTATTTCCATCTGGATACAGGCACACATTTTATTTTTTATTTCTTAGTTGAGGTCGCTTTTTGGCCCCAGACCGGCTTACATCGATCGTGTAGTTACTGGCTACATGGAACTCCAATATGAAGCTCCCTTTTTATTTCATGAAGTTGTGAGATCTGTTTGCTTTTCATCTATGGACAACATGGCTGCCAGCAACCACAGACATCGTGGTAAATATTAGTAATTAGATTCGTAATTTGTAGCAGCAAGTTCATAATCAGGATATAACATAAATACATTTTAATACGTTATTTCACATATATAATGCTCATACGAATCTAATTACTAATCTTTACCTCGAGGTCGTTTGCATGCTGGCAGCCATGTTGTCCATAGATGAAAAGCAAACAGACCTCACAATTTCATGGAATACAAAAGGCGCTTTATACTGTAGTACCATGTAATCATTAGGCCAAACCCACTTAATCGACGAAAGCCGGTCTCAGACCCAAAGGCGATCTCAACTAACAAATAAAATACGTACTCACACAATTGCGTGGCCAGGGATTGAAAGGGCTAGGGCTTTTAAATTAAGGCCACGGCCGCCTTTTGTTTGAATCCAAGCACTCATTACAAATACACTCACACACTAGTACAAATATCACAATGCTACAGATTCTACACACGCCCAAGTACACGAAGCTGATGACCAGAGATATCAAAAGATTACGGAAGAAAAACTTCAGTACCTAACAAAATTGTCATTTCTAGCGGCTTAATCATCTGAGCGTTGCAAAACATGCACGATGAATCTGTCCTCACAGCTAAACTTACCGGCATCTAACATTCTTTCAAAACATCAATATGACGGATCTGTAGGCCTAATAGCTGGCAGTCGCATTTGTTAGTCAATTATTTAAAATTTGCGTGGCTATCATGTGGGTTCGACACACACCGGGGAGCATAGTTTTTAATGGTCTAAAGTTGTGACAGCTTTAATGGTTACTGAGTATTGCGACTCCAGGACTGATGATTGCAAATAAAAGTTTAAAAAAGATGATCGTGATCACAAGAATATGGGACTTATTCACTTCCAGCTTAATGGGCTAAAAGATGAGCATCAGCAGCATATGGAACATTCTGAAATTAAGGGCATGTTTGTGAAGTATGTGGACAAAATATAGGAGGCGCCCAGAATCAAAACCCACCATGTTCACAGAACACAATTTGTCGGAAAATGAGGAAAACTGTTAACATATGAAAAAACATCCTTGGAATATGAACATTTCGTTTATTAATTACTTTGGCATCAAACGATGCATTCCAACAAATCACAGGATTGTCCCTTAATGGAAAGTAACACAATCCTTAAGATTAATAAGGAGTTAACTGGATTTGAAAGTGAAATGTACATATGGGCGTTTTTGAAAGTAAGAAGAGCAGTTCTAAGAATAAAATCAAGGGAAGATGGAAAGCAAGTGAACGTGAACCATCCAAATTATGTACGAAATGAAAACCTGACCTGAATTATGATTATGCGTATATTAAAAATTTATCAAACACTTTACCACACATTACAAAACACAACACATCTGATGGCAGTATGAAGGAATCCTGGGTAATGCAATTCTATGTGCTGATTGGCTGAAAACGACTCAGCGGATGTTGAAACTAACAATGGCGGAAGTTCAATTGAATCTAGTGGATTTTGAAATTAACCCTAAGTCTTGTCCACCATTTTCATAGGGGAATAAGGTCATTTGAAGGAAAATAATGTCACCATTGAGTTGCCCGCAGGCAAGTTCATATAAAGGCAACTTCATCTCATTGTTCATGTTCGATGGGCTTGGCTGGTTTAGATTCTAGGAACCTCAAGGTAGACTACCACTAAATTTAGAAGCTCTTGTTTTATAATTACTCTTATTTTCCGCTTATATTTCCTTCAAGGGAAAAAAATGCATAACATGACCCCAGTGGATGAAACTATCCGTGTATTACCATTTATCGGACATGGTACTGCTGATTATTGTCTTGAGGGGTGCAACATCGATGTTATCTGCCCCTAGACTATGAACGAAAAATTACACACAACATTAGAATTACAGAAACATATAAGTACAGAGAACCCTATTGAAAACTTCGACACTACTACAGTCATCACAGTAATACAGGTTATCAAGCAAGTTCAACACATACCCAACAATATGGGGCTGATGACCAAGATGTCTCAAGCCCCTCAAAATTATTCAAAAATTTAGAAGCCATTTCTTCAGTGTTGCTTTCTTTGATTTTGTGTAAAATTGCTCCTCAGTTGGTCAACACGCGTAGGGAAGCCAAAATATCCTGCAAGGATAACGCTAATATACTCCACTCAAATACTTGAAAATAATAAACAATGTACTTACAAATTATACACTTTCAAGTATAAGAATAATTAAGGGGAGTTTGTGCGGTAAGTGCATGTTTATTTCAGGTATTTGAGTAGAGTATTAGACCAAGATAACTCGACTACATGTTGACGGTCTGAAAAACAATTTTACATTGAATCAGAGAACTCTATACTTCTTGGAAAGGGCAAGAAACATTTCCATTGCTTCGTAGTAGTACACATGTGACCAGATTATGGGTCACACCCATCCAAAAGCTCCACCGGGATTGCAAGTGGCCCCGAGATACTCCTGCTATGGAAGCTTCAGGATGCCCTCATGCTGTGGGTGCTATTTCCATTTTGATGAAGTTATTAAATTACTTTTGTCTTCTTTTCTAAATGTTTGGCTGAAATATGAAGCTTTGATCTACGCACGTGGTGTGCGTACAAGTTACAAGAAGATGTTCAGTAAAGAACACATGGCCTACTTTCTCCTAAATGATTGGGTGTAGTTATACATTTTTGACCATATGAAGGAGTATATAGGAATGTTCTTGTGATGAACATTATGAGTTGTATTCTACATAAGACTCCCCGTTTATTACGTTTCGTTGTAATTCCGCTTTTTCATCCAGAGGAATTGATTGAAACATAAGAAAAGTACACCCATCCACCATCTTCAATGTATGGAATCGTTTATATTGCGCCTTCTGCAGAAAAGCCGTCTGTGTGAGACTACACATTCGCTGCGTTTCGTCATTGTAACTGTAATAAAATAGTGGATTGTCGATATTAATGTCGTATATATTCAAGATACGTGCTATATGCAGTGTAATAGTCTTATGATAAATGCAAGCGAAGTACTTTAAATGTTCTTCCCTCTTACAAAGTTTCGTGTTAATTGTGCAATTGAATCCAGAGTTATTGATTTTGAAATTTTTATAGTATGCTCGGCCACCATCTTGATATATGGCGGGGATGTTCGTCTGGGTTTGTCATACAAAGCCCATATATGGTTCTACAGTAATGCTAATTTGAGATATTGTATCTCTAAAACATATATAATCATTTGTTTGTTTATTTTTTCATTTCAATATGGCCGCTGCGTGCTAAATTCAGTCATATTACTATGAATAATGGTAGAGAGGCCTTGTGTTTGATACTCGTCTGTCCCTAAATTTCGCGTTAATTGTGTTGTTAGTTCGTGAGTTAATGGTATTCAAGTTTTATGAATTCGCCCAGCAGCCATCATGAATGTATGGGGATGCTGTTCTTTTGACTTGATCATAGGAAAACATTTACAAGGTTCTACGTTACTGCTAATTTTCGTTGTTGAATCTTTAAAATACTTTAAGTAATTCATTATCATATTCTATATGTTCAAGATGGCCCCCACGCGTTGTATTCAGTGTTATTCATATGACTTAGCCTACACCAAAGGTCCCTCACACGGTACTTTTTCTTACTAAGTTTCGGTTTAATTGCGCTAATCCTTTCTTAATGATTCACTATAACGTTTTATTATTACACCCGGCTGCCAGTTTGAAAATTTAAAGTCGTTGTTATTTTCGTTCGGACATACGATAGGCCTACTCCTTATAAGTGTGTACCTTATAACTAATTCTCGTTATTGTCGTTCGAAAACATCGACAGTTATTCATTTTTAAATTATGGATTTTCAGAATGGCAACTGAGCGCTATATTCTGTTTGATAAAATTATCACTAACACTACCGACAGTAGTGGCTACGCGCGCTAAAGCGCAGCGTTAGGTCATGGGGCCAAGCTCTCTGCTGACTCGGTAGACGCGTGGGTTCGAGCCCCACCGTCGGCCGTCCTTGAAATGGTTTTCCGTGGTTTCCCATTTTCAACACCAGGCAAATGCTGGGACGGTACCTACTGACAGGCCACGGCCGCTTCCTTCCACATCCTTGCCCAGTTTCATTCGCCTTCATCAATTCCATCTCTCATCCCGACGCGCAGGTCGCCCACGGGCGTCACTTAGAAAGACCTGCACTCGGCCTCTCAGGAGGCCATACGAAAAAAAAAATCACTAACACTACTGACGCCTCTTATTTAATACTTCTATTTCAGCAAGTTTATCCTTAATCGTTCAATAACATCCTGAGTTATTAATTTGAATACCTTGATAGTATGCCAAGCTGCCATCTTGAATCTATGAAGTCACTGGACTTTTGATTTAGACATACGAACCGACTGATAAGGTTCTATTATTTTACTAAATTTTGTTCTTTTAGCTCTAGGATACGGAAAGTTATAAATTTATTTTGAAATTTCAAGATAACCGCTGTGCACTATATGCAGTGTGATAATCTTCTGACTAGCGCATGTGAGTGCTCTAATATAATGCTCACTTCTTTGAAAGATTCATCTTAATTACCCAATTTAATTCGGAGTTGTCAATTTTAATGTTCTAATACACTATTGTGCCCAATTGTGATGGGTTATTCCTAATCCTGAAAAACATTTACAGGAGACTAATAAATACAATTGGATGACCAGTTTCGATTGTCAAGCGATCGTCATCTGATCCATTACTTTTAGGCTATTAAATCTGTCTAAAAGTATGGGTGAAAGTATTTACAATATGTACACGTATTTAGTTGCAGTATTAGTTAAAATATTGTAATTAGGCAATATTTGTTAGCTATGGTCTCTGACTCTATGTGATAATTTGTTAAGATGCTGAAAGTGGCGATTGACCTCCAAATTTGCTTGCTTAGTGTGAATATGTGATTGTTGTTAAATGGTCAGTTCAGATTGTATTGTACAGGCTACTTATCTGGTTGAGTCGTACGCGGTCCGGTTGAGAGCAGTTAACTTCGTCATTCTCTGCTCTCGACTGGGAAGAGTTTTCTGTGCGCCAGGATCTCCTATATTTCTAGGCTTTCCACGTCTCGCACTCCTAAGTGTCTGTGTTCATCGAACAAATGTGACTGTGTTGTGTATGTTACTGTATACTGGACAATCTTCAACTATTAAAGACCAGTTTACATTTTCGTCACGCATAAGTTTAAGAGCCATATCTAAGCCCAAACGGTAAAATGAGAATGTCCCGGAACCTTTAATAATGCCGTTAATGCCGGCATAGGTTTATTGAAGAAAAGATACATTGTACATCCTGATCCAATAACATGTTTCCCTTATTAATCCCTTATCTAGCTTAGCCACCTCATTATGTTGTGCCTTGTTCCCGACGAGAGGTGTTTTCTGGTAGTGTAAAGATGGGTGAATTATCCGTGAACGTGTGTTCGTGTAAATTATTGGGGTTATTTATTTAACCTATGCGTATAGTACCCATTCCAATAATAGGAGATATGTTTTATTACCGACTCGGCTAAACACAGTTAGGGGCGTGTTACGTTCTCCCACCGTTGGCAATAACACATCTAGGTTTTGAGCAAGGACTGACATCTACGATAACAAACTGAAAATTCTAATCACTACAATTGATTCAAAAATAAGACAAAAATTCACAATAAGACTACAAAACCCTCTCCCAAATGAGTTTACAACAATCCTTTTAACACCCACAATAAATTTCTATTCACTCAATTAATTCATTCATTCACTTACTTGATTAATTCCCATACTTGATTAATATCTTCCAACTTTTGATTATCATATAACACAAGTGTCCATAGCTCAGTCTTCCACCCACAGAATTCAAATCAAAATCTTACGTTTTAAAAATTCAAATTCCAACACCTTAATGTTACTAATAATTCTCAAGTGTTTATCTCAGATTATCCTCCTATTCACATATTCTCACATATCTAATTCTCAAATCAAGTTCATAGTTGACAACCCAATTCAAATCTAATTGCCAAATTCTCAATGTCAGTTTCAGATCCAATCTCATCCTCATTACAATAAAAAACTCCAAATGATGCACATTTCAGGGTACCCGTAAGTTATTGTTATTATTAATATCAGAAATTATATTCTTCAAAATCTTCCCTTTGGGGGTTTACTTATAACCTCATTCCAGCTATAGTATTTCCCGATAATGTTCACTTTATTTTTCGTAACTATGACTTAGATAGTTTTTCGGCGTCTATTTCGGACCGCTATGTTTCGCGAACCTTGCCTCTCGAAGGCTCTAGAACTTGTGTGTTGATTATTAATAATGTCTTTATCAAGCGAACACTTTATATTTCTTAGTTCACTCGACTCTTTGTGTCCACCTTCGGCTCCCAAAGCTTCACAAGTCCCCTCTCTAGGGTCAGTCAACTTATGATGTATGGCCTCTCCTCTCGATCCATATATACATCTGGAGCGAAATAGTTCATGACGCTTCCAGGTCAGGAGCTTAATTTCTGATTCCGGCCACCTAATACTTCAATTCTTCGTGGATCTAGTAGATAATTTCAAGGCGAGTTCATTCATGTACTGCCGAGTTCCATTCGATCACTGGGTTAATTTCGATGGGCTAAACGACCCCCAGCAATCATGACGCTCTTCAAGTGGGAATCCTTGACCACCTCCTCCAATTCTACGCCATCAAACGACACACTTTACCCCTCCACGACTGTCCGAAATTTGTCCTAATTAATGCATATTCTGCCGTGTTGATTTCTCCCCAATTTTTCCAATTCCGGAGCGGCCTTTGGTTTCGAAATCCATCATGCCGTTCATCTAATTTCGATAATTTTGGGCGTGGCAAGTCTCCTACTTTTCCCTCAGTCCTTCACAGCTCCACCTGGTCATCAAGGGGAATTTTCTAGCTCAAAAGTAGCGCGGCTTGAGTGACAGTTATTACCTCAGGTGCCGTGAAAACACGCCTACTCTACTCGGGTCATTAAGTCCTGTCAACTCAGCTCACTTCTGCTATTATCTGGAGATCTTTCTGCCTTGTGTAGTCTTCTAAGTATAAAATCTGGAGCAATTTGATTTATTTTCTGCGTTATTCTATTCTTGGGTGACCCTAAATTTCGAAATATACTTAATTATTCACAGGTACTTTAATTAGACTTTGCCCCCACAAGCTAGGGTTCTTGCTTTCCTTAATTCAAGACCTAAGTTCACAGTATCTCCGTTGCTTCCTTCATGTCAAGAGCTCTACCTTTCGGTTCGTGATGAATTACTTTTCAGTGAAACTGTGTCCCGCGTCGAACATGTGTTCGCATGCGGCTGAGTGCGTCCCGTATTGTATCGCATTTCTGTGTTCATTGTATAGTGTATCCATTCTTCTCCCACTCTGCCCAATGTATTTTGCTTGACACCCTGTTCGCATTTTGCGAAGGCACAAAGCCCTCAATTTTGTAACCACGTTTTTTCTGAAGAGAGTGAAAAATCAATTTATTTTTAATCTAATTTGAGTGATTCACATGTTTTCTTTTCCTTTCGTAAATGCCTCTTCAAGACCTTTTTTTTCATTTGCTCTTACTTTGTTTCTGACGCTCGATTGGGTTTTAAAGCATGTCCTTAAAAACTGTTATAGTGACACCATGTGCTCAACCGTCTACAATTTCACATGATAGACATCTTGCCTACTAGAATCATCCATCCAGTTATCCTGCACGCTGATTGCCTGTCTGCTGCTCTGGCCAGTCCCCTGCTTTCTCCAGTAAGTCACTGGTCCAGCCAGCTGTATTTAAGACGACCATTTTCGGCTCTCTGAGACTTGTTCTGCACTTGTTCTCCGTAACTCTTCGTCATTACTTTGCCTGCACTTCTACGCTAGTCTACTAGAACTCTACGTGACAATGGCTGTCATTACTGAACACTGTTCATTTCTTCAAAGAAAATACTTCGACAATTTGTGAAGTGCAGAAGCGGCATGCTACTCCCGATTGATCCAGGATCAACTCGGCATGCTTCAGCTGGTCAATACTTTACCCAGCAACTCATTGAAAGGCTTCTACGAAATGCTCAACTTTGCATTTCTCTTCGGTCAGATCCACTCTGATCATTGCAACCACATGATTGGTGCTACTTCTTAGTAATTGTGTGACAAGCTGGACTTTACGCATCAAATCTGTGATATAGCTATGGTTCGCCATTGAAACATGTTTTTAACCGATAATGGTTCTCATTGCGCTCTATATAGAGAATGAAAGTGCTAAAACTTATGTGTGAAAACTACACACCTGCAAACAAAGATAAGTACTGTGTTCATTATCCATCAAGTGTCAGAAACTTTCACATAACAGTAGTATAATTCGCTAGACTTTGAATATTGCATCATCATGACCAGAAATTGCGTAATCCTGATGACGTCATGGGTCCTTAGAGCGAGCACGTGGTCCAGGTGGGATCAGGTGAATGGCTAATGGTTAGGATGACCACCATGCCTTGTGTTCGCATGGAGAGGACAGCAGAGGTTAGTTGTGTATCATGGCTATTAATTATTGATTGATTATTGAATTATATTTTGGTAATTGTTAAAGGAAGTGTAGAGAGTCTTGGGTGTCATAACTTTTGAATGAGAGTGTACGGTGAGGCGCTCGACATAGCCGGCTCGCTACCAGACATGTGGTGTGCAGCTGTTCCGTTTTTGCTCGCGCCGTGCGGCAAGCCATGAGACCAGCCAGCGCTCCCCACACATGTGGTGCATGGTTGTTAAAGTTTTTGCTCGCGCTTGCTAAATAAGTAAACTGATGTTGTAAAGCTACACTCTGTTTAAGTACGGCATATATTACCAGAGCGTGGGAGTGGAGTTGTGTTACTCCTTGTCGCTATGTTATGTCTGTTTAATTTAAATGATGTTAACATTTTTTGTGTTCTGGCTTGCTTCATGATCTCAATTTGGTTACAGTGTTTTATATGTCATGTATATCTTCGAGTGTGTGAAATGAATCTTGATCTGATTGTTTTTAGATTCCTAGACGTCATTATTCAAGTGTGTAATTTTTAATGAGAGAACAAGATCTGAAGCCAGTTCCCAGAGCTCCATGTGAAAATGTTTAAAATAGCTTTTTTGCAGTTTGATATTCACAATATATAAGAGCACATAGCTATGAAGTAACACTTAGTTTCAAAGTAACACAGTTGTCTATCATCATGAGCATGTATGGAAGTCTTCTTGTTAAGCTCCAGCAGCTCTATGAGATAAAATCTCTGAGAGAGCAATCAGAGAGGCTGGGGTTAAACTTTGCCGTGAGCGCGCTCAAAGTGGAGGAGGATGTGTGGTTCAACGGGCTTACTAATTTACAGCAGGACATGTACAATTGTGAGCTCTTAGAAATAATTCGAGACCGCCAGCATTGTCGAGAGTTGACGTCGGATGGCGTAACCCCCCACATATTGGGGGTAATCATTCAGCGGCTGCGATCAATCAATTCCAACAGTATTGAGCTGCTCGATTTTCCGCCGCTGGAGGAAGAGAGTGTGGGGGATGAAGATCGTGCAGGCATGGATGGCATGGATGCCGAAGAAGGTGAAGAAGAAGAAGAAGTCCAAATTGTTAATTAAATGGACGTTGGACAGTGGTTGTTTTTTTTAACGAAAAAAAAATAATAATAATTCTGTGTAGTGTAAATTTTTTTAAAAATATATTTATTTGATCATTTGTGGTTTACATTAATTATATAATATGAATTAGTGAAAAATGATATGATCTTCGTTCTTAAAGTGGTAAGTAGTTCTTTTTCCTACAAGCTGCGGAGAATTGAAGATGCTGTGTTGTTTGCAGAGTGGAATATGCTGGTCTTGTGCACGGGTAAGTACAATCAGTCTTTTCTTTCTTGCGTGTGTTGGTTTTAGTGAGCTGAAAAATATATATAGAGACACATTAATAATAATAATAATAATAATAATAATAATAATAATAATATCTTTGTGAGGAATAAAAAATAAAAAAACTTACACTGTTGTAATTAGAAGATATTTTTGTTGGGGATCCATGAGTTGTGAGTTGAATCGAATCCAAGCCAAGATACGAAGGCTCGGGTTCCTTTTCTACGTAGTACTTTGTTGACTAAGTAAATATTAGGATGTTTTGTTCGTTGTAACTCTGCTTCATAGAACGCTCCGAATATAGGCAAATTTTTATTATCTTTTAAAAGATATGTTCGTGGATTAGTATTTTGAACTTTATAAATTGTAAATAATTCCGTTGTCCAATTAGCTTCGTACCCCTTAGTGAAGTGTTTCTTGATTTTTGATATTCTTACAATGTCACCGATTTTATATTTTGGTTTTCTTAAAGTTTCATTATATTGTGTTGGCAAGCGGGGTGGATTGTTTCTTTTTACATCATTAGGTTTCATGCCGATGCTGCGATGTATTTTGTGATTATACTTTACTAGTAACTCAGGCAAAATATGTACCCATCGGTAAGAACCTCGTGTTGTGAATTCTTTCCACATCGATTCCTTAAGAGTTCGATTAAATCTTTCTACCACACTCGCTTTAATGGAGCTGCCAGTGGAATAATGCTTTAGATTTTGTTTCTGAGACCATGTTTTGAATTCACTGTTATAAAATTCCGTTCCTCGATCGGTGTGAAAATAATTCGGCAATCTTTTACTTTGAGAATAAACAAATTTTAATCTTTTTACGATCTCACTTCCTTTTTTGGTTTTAAGAGGAATTGCCCATGCATATTTCGAGTAAACGTCAATAATGGTTAATAAATATTTAAATCCATTATTCCATTTTGCAAGTTTGGACATGTCCACAAGGTCAGCTTCATGGAGGTCATCGATTCCTTTGCTAATAACACGTCGTCTTTTAAACTTTTTTCTAAGCGGTGCGTGAAGTTCTTTTGCAATTTCTCGTCTGATTTCGTTCATAGTTATTTTCCAAACAATGTTTTATAACATACTGTGCATTGTTTTACAAACGTTGGAATTTTTATTCAATATATCCAGCATTTCTTAGTTCTTCTTCTATTGCAAAGATTTCGCTGTCTAGTCCTGTGTGACCTGCAGCTTTCGATGCAATTAATTTTTTAAGTCTTGATACCAATGTGTTTGGTTCATTCCAGTGAACGAATTCAATATTGTTTCCGCCTTCAAATTTCCAAATGGCTTGTGGCGCGATGTGTTTTTTTTGACCATATCCAGTATGCATCGTAGTATTTGCTTCTTCTTCATTTTCATCTGCTGTTTTTATAATTCTATCTATGTCTTCAGTGAGAAGGGGTTCAATTATATGTCTATACTTATAAGATTGCGTCCCTCTTGGAGCTGCATTGCTTGTATAATTTCTTTTGTGCACGTTTGAAACATTTAATAATTTCAAATATGAAGTTAAATCACTCCTATCTATTAGAGTGGGGTCTGGTACTTTCCTTTGAATCAATTCAAGTAGACCTTCTGTTATAGGAAATTTTTCACCACCAACTTTTATCCACTTTTTATCAAAGAAAACTCGTTCGCGTCCCAAGTATTGTTTATCATTTCTTATCGTTATACCAAATGTTCTATCCACGTTTTGTTTAATGAACGGATCAAAGTAGCGGTTAAGTAGTGAAATTATTTTGGTGCTATCTCCATCTTCTTCGTCTGAAGTAGCAGTGGATTCAGAATCGTCATATTTTCCTTTTCTTTTTCGATTTTCTTTATTTTGAGTTGATGTATTAGCAATAGCTACAAGTTGATTTAATGAAGTTGTTACTGGTTTAAAGTTAGTCTCTATATCTAATTCTTTTCGTCTAACATCATTTTGAAGTGAAAGATACTTGTCTTTAACATCTTTTTTTAAGCGAGAAAGTTTATCCTTTACTCGACTTTCAGCTTTAATCTTCGAGCTCTTCTCCATGACTAAACGGAAATTGTGGCTGTTTTACTTATTTATAGTATATTCAAAATCGATTTGAAGAGGAAGATCATCAGTTTTATGTGTTTTAGGGTCTCTAAGTCGAAACTGAATTTCATCTTGCTCTTCAACAACAATATCACTGCCATCCAGTTCAATCTCTTGACGTATATTTAAAATTGCATACACAATTGGAGATCTTGGTGAAACAAAAATTGGTTTTAATACACCTTTGTAGGGAAGTTGATACTGTATGTTATGATTATGAAGCGTGTATACTGGTGAATGGATTGATGGTGTGTTGGAGAATTTCAGAATAAATTTTGATAAGTTCTTTTTCTTTACTTCATCTTTTAATATACCATATTCTTCTTTGGATGCAGTAAAACTTTCGAGTGGTTCTTTGTTAACCATTTGCTCAATTTTTTCTAGTTCAGTTTTTAACTTGTTATATTCTTCTTTGGATTCAGCAGCATAACTTTCAAGATCTTCTTTTTTAACAATATTGAGATTGTTAGCAACACCCTCAATACGAGTTTGTAAATTGCTTAAAATTTATTTTAGTTGATTAACTTCAGTTCGTGAAGCAGCATAGTGTTCTACAAACCGTTTATTTGTCACATCTTGGTCGTTAACAGGAAACTCAACATTTGTTTGTTTTTGATGTTGTAGATTGTTTACAGTTTGTTTCAATTGATCAAATTCACGTCGGGAAGCGGCAAATTGTTCAACAAACGTCTTATTTGCAACATCGTTATCGTATATGGGATTGTTTACGTGAGTAATTCGTTTACTCATCATATCTAAAGTTCCACCATCGTCTACGTTTAAAAAGTTTTGTTTGTTAAATTTAGTGATTAAGTCTTCTAGATCTTTTCGCGAGGCAGCAAAGTTTTCTAAGTAATATTTGTTTATTGCATCTAACGAATCGATTGGTTGAGATATGTTTGTTATTCTTCTATTAAACATATCTACAGTTTCATCATCTCTGTTTATATTCAAAAGAGATTTTTTAATTTCATCGAGTTCATTTGTTACATGAGTTTTAAGAAAAGAATACGTTACAGCATCTTGATTTTGAATTGGATCTTTAATATTTCTTATTCTTTTGTTACCCAAGTCGAGAGTATCTTGATCATACGGAAAGTGATCTTCTGAAAATTCTCGCACTAAACCATGAATGAATTCTACTCGTTGTAACACTTCGGTTATTCGGGTCTCAAGATATTTTTTTATATTCGATGTATGTTGCTGCATTGCAATAAGGTTTACTGCATCATTTGCAGATGATGGTAAAGCTAAGCCCGCGAGACGTTTGTTTTGAAAGTCAAGTTCTTTTTTCTCTATTTTACAAATTGAAAAAATTAAACCTTTAAGGTCGTTAAAGTTTCGTTGTATGTCTTCTTTAGACTCGATTTTATTTAGCTCATTTAATAACTTCAGTACATAACCTTTGTTGCATGCATCTTCAACATGTATTGGCGTTCCAACATTTTTTAACCGTTTGCCGTTAATACTTAGATGTCCGTCGCTTGTTGTTGTTGTTAGTTGATTTCCATATTGCAGTAGCTTATCATCAACATATGATTTAGTTGCAATATCATGTCGTGAAGTCGGTCGTCCGATAGACACATTATTGGTTTTGTTAAACGATGTCATAGTTAAGTTGTTAACCACGCAAAAGCAATAACACGAATGGCCATTTAGCTCTTTTTGAAGTCATATTTATAACTGAAAATAAACATCAAATCCATTGCGATATCGACCATTTTGTAACTCGCTATCTTTATCGATAACCAAAAAGCCAAACTTAGAGTTTTGCCAACAATACGAACAAATATCAAAGAACTGTTCATAGCTCATATCTGTATTTACATGATCGTTATATACATGGCGCAAGTTTGTTCCGTCTTGTTTAAAAAGAATTAAAAAATTAGCGTTATCTCTAATTAGATGTTTAGGTATACAAGAATATGTTTGACAAAGATAAAATACGTCAACGTCGTGATGACGACCTCTACTGAAATAATCTTTCATGTGTTGTTGTTTATTGCTGGCTACATCACCAAAAACAAATATAGAGTTTTTTCTAGCCATTTCTGGAGGCATTACTTCATCATTATCGGAAAAAAAACACTTTTTATTTCTTTTATGGAGTCCAAAAACTTTTTTAATTCAACATATTTACTTTGAGCAAGTGATTTAGAATAAATATAAACGTTTTCAAAACGAACTCCATTTTTATGACACAATAAATTTAGCATTACGTTTGTTTTGCCACAGTTCGATGGACCGCAAATGATACATCGAATTGTGTTCGGTAGTAAAACACCATGCTTTCTTTTTTCACTTTTACTCTGGTTTTCAGCATTAGTAAATGAAATTACTGGTAGAGTGTTTGACTGCTTAACAAACTTCAGCATGTCTACGTTTACGTCTGAGAATGCACACTGCACAAAAAATCATATCACATCAACATATATTGCTTCCACACGTATCATAACTTGTATTATATGGAATAATAGTAGGATTTTCAGGATTTAAATCAACGTTGCCGACGTAAAACCCTCTTAAATATGGACAATATGGCGCCCATTTTTCATGATCATTTAAAGGATTATCGTTTTCCCTCCAATTTTCAATTTCAATCTTACAGAATATACATTTCACCTTATCACCATGACCAGTATAATAAAATCCTGCTGATGCTAAACAAAATTCGTTTGGACAGGGAAGAGGCCAATTTTGAAAAGTTTTAAGTCTTTCATATTCACATTTCAATTCTATGCTAGGAGAAATGTTGTTTACGTAGGGGCAAGAAAAAGCCCATTTCTTATGCTCTTCAAACGGATCATCATCTTCTTCCCAATAACTAAGTTGCAGATTACAGAAAGCACACCTAACCATATCCTTATATCCATAATAGTAAAATCCTGCAGCTGCTAACCATGCAGTGTTCGTAAAACTGTCTGAAGACCATGTCTTAAATGTTTTTAACCGATCTCTTTCAGATTTTTAAATTCATTTCTTTTTGACTCAATATCATTTGCATTAACTGTTTTTTGGAATACTTTACACAATTAAAATACTTCATGATGCTGGTTTACTTCACAAAGAAAAAGATGTTCACCACACAAAGCTAAATGCGAACTGAGATGAATCAACAAAACACGTTGGCTAATATGCTTGATTTGCATGTGTTGGGTTGGCCGAGCGGTTGATTTAAGATTTAAGATTGACTTAAGATCTAATTTTCAGAAATTGAAAGCGAGGGTTCGAATCCCTCACCCGACAATATTATTATTATTTTATTTACATGTAGAGTGAGGAGGTAATTGATCATTAATAAGAACTTTATTATGAAATGATACAAAAGACCTTTTCTTCTTTATTCATTTAGAATTACAATTAATACAATTTTATTTGTCTTGAAGTAATCTCATTCTTTTTTTAGTTGTCCAGTTGAGTGTGGGTGTGTTGAGATGATCTTCTTCTTCTTCTTCTTCTTCTTCTTCTTCTTTTTAGTTGTCCAGAGTAACATTTCGAATAGAATTAGATGTATACAATCCTGCAAGTCCTATTTCAAAAAACTCTGCTCCTACAAGATGAATCGGGTTCTCCAATGTAACATCAATCTTCGAGCCTTTACCTTCAAGAGTTATCCGTCTTTCGAAAGCCATCTTTGAAATGTTTAAAGACGGTCTGTGTTTCCCTTATTTATACAATACAAGAAGACTAAACATAAATGTCCACAAATCGAAGAAGTAATCGATTGATATGAATGAAAATTATATTGTAGATAGCAATTTTTAAGATATGTTAAAATTTCTAATGGTGGTCTTAAATTACCAATACTATCAAAATAATGCACATATTTACCACGTTTACTGAAAGCCACCCAATGTGAACCGGATTTATCCAACGGTTCAAGGTTAACAATACAGTTTTCATTTTTGCGAGGATATCTTGGTAACGTATCTCGCATAAAGACTCCTCTAAAATTTGGAATCTTTAATTGATGTGCGTATTTAGCTAAATCGAAATTACTTAATGCTTTATTTGGTATTTGGTTAATTATCTTTTGTATGCAGGAGGATTTAAATAAATGCCTTGACCTCCTTTTCCTCGCATTGCTTCTATCATTTTTTCATTTCTTTTAGTTCTTCTTGAGCGGCTTTCGCCTTGTTTATAGCAGACGCCACCCCTGCTGCTCCGCCTGCTAGACCCCCCAAGCCTGACAAGGCTGCAAATATCGGAAGTAGGGGTAAAATACCACCTTGCTTTTTCGATGTTCTTCTTTTTTTTAATCTTTTCTGGTTTTTTTTTTTTTATTATTTAAGTTTCGCTTACCTCCTCCAATCTTAGACTTAGCTTTCATTATGCCACCCACTGTTAGTGCAGCTGCTCTCTCTCCAAATGATGCGTCACGGGATTTTACACGAGACCAAGCTTTTGAAGCTAAAATTTCATCAGCCTCTCTTCTTTTGTTTGAATCTTTATGCTTTGCGTAAGCAATGTCGTGCTCTTTGCACGCTTTATCTAATATATTTATTCCTGGATCACCACGGCTCAATCGCTTTTCTAATTTTGTTCCTGGTCCACAATATTCATATCCCGGGATGTGTAATTCCACGGGTAAATTATCAATAGTTTTATTAAGTACACGACTAATTAATGATCCACTTCCTGTTCGTTTATATTGAGTGGTAGAGTTGCTCCTCTTACAACGCACCATTACTAAATGATATGTAATATAAAGTAATTATACATATATAATTATATTTCTGGAAAATGGGAATGGTGGGGGGAGGTGTTTTTTTTTAAATAATACACACAAAATTTGGGTTATTATTATTTATTCTTTTTTTCATAAGCAAAGGAACACACAAAAAATTAGTATTATTATTAACAGCATAAAAGTGTGTGTGTGAAAGAAATAAAGTAAGTGAGATGAAGTGCTTTAATCTCAAATTTGTTTCTAATCATTTTTTCAGAGAAAAATGACCAAACGGTAAAGTATCAATTCCGTTTTCAGTTATGTGTCTTTTATCTTCGTTTGATGAAATTGCCAACTTATTTTGCCGAACAGTAAATACAGAATGAGATTTTGAAATTATACAAACTTGAACTTTGTTGACTTTATCTCTGTTATAAAGACACTTTCGATACTCATCAATATTCATACTTTTACTCACACTCTTCTTAATGCCTTTAGCCTTACACAAGCTATTCATTTCATCACACAATTTTATTGCATACATTTTGGGTCGTAACCCCACAAATTCTTCAACAATCCTTCCAGCATTTTCATCTTTCATTAAACCAATTTCACCTTTATTTTGTCTCACAATGCCAAAAGGATTGTTTGTTTCATAGTTTCCAGTATCAAACAAATTTGAATGGTGTTTCATGAACTCATAAATATCATCATAGAATATATACATAAAACTATCGGTGTCTGTGTATAACAACCTCACATTTGATTCAGGATTTGCTAAAATAACATTGTAATGAAAGTCATTCATTTTACATTTAGACAAATCTAATATAGATGCACCAACATATACTGGTTGATTGTGAAAAATCTTTAGTCTACTCATCTCGATGACCATACATTGTTCATCGAATATAATTCTATGTTTAAAATTAGCCTTAGCTATTAAAGACCTAGCACCACGAGCTCCATGCCATTTGGTGACCCATTTGATGTCCCTTAACTTCCTCACATTCATCAGTGAACGACCAAAAATTGCATTATTCATCAATTTATAAAAATTCTTTTCAAAATCATTTTTGGCATGTTTTCGTTTCTCGGTGTTCACATCAATATATGGTTTTAGCCATTGGCTCTGATTGAATTCAATTATTCTGTGAATACGATCTAATTTCATTCCTAGTTGAATACATTGCTTTAACAATCTATAATGCAAAACATAACGTTCTTTATTATCTAGGGTAGCCATTAGCTTTGTCAACTTTTCGGGACATAGAGGGTAATCTGAATGTTTGTCATGTAACTCTTGAGGATAAGTCAAATCTACTTCCAAAATATATCCAATTTCTGAAGTATCATCAATAGTTAAAACATCAAAGCCTTCAACATTTGCAACCCATTTAAACCCGCCCGTTGGAAGATATTCCATCATCGCATATCCATATAAATTATTAACGTCAAAGTACATTATGTAGGACTCTTGCTTTTTCTCATCATAAGTTTTCATATACTTATTATTAGCAATCGCATGTCGTGTTATACACTGAACATTTCCTCCTCGAATAGATCGTTCAAAAAAGTGTAACATATCAATATCTTGAAGCAATTCAAGTTGAACGTTGGTTATCTTTTTCATAGCACACCAAGACATAGGTGGAGCAGTGTAAAAATGAGCTGCATCAATGCCATAAGTTTCCATGCCATTCGATCTAAAATTTTCAAAGACATCCGCCAAAAGAAGTGTGTCAACTTTTAAATACAAATCGGCGTATTCTCCTAATGTTTGACATGAAAACGTTTCCCACACCGATTGAGCAAACTCATACTCTTCATTCGATATTGTTTGATCATTAAGACTGCTATAAAACTTGGATATTTCAGGTAATTTAGTTTCGTTAAGTACATCCATACTCGTGACGTATTCATAGGGAAACACGCCTTTTCTCGCAGTAAGTCGAAACTGTGCATCATCATTAAAATAACGTCGAGTTATTTGCTTTGAATCTTCACTTAACGAAGATGAACATTGATCTAGTGAACAGGACAAGAAATTATATGTATCGAAGAATCTTAACTGAATGAATCCATTCTTAACCCGTACATACTTTGTAAACCCTTTATAACGTTCCATATTCACCGCCAACAAACTTATATTACCAGGATTATGTAACACCTCTCCATCACGTTTCTCACAAATTTCTTTAATTATAAAATGTCCATCATAGGCCGTTAGATTATGAAATGCTATAGGCAAAACCTTTGTTACTTTGTAATTTAAATTACAACTATTGTGTGCGCTTCCTCTATATTTTCCAGTTAAGTGACAATGATCGCGTACTTTGAGTTCATTAACTGCAATCGGTTTCTCGCAAATGTGACACATTTTACTTGACAAAAATAATCTTTCTTCATTTTCGGTCATCTTTAACATTGGCTTAACCGATAAGTAATATGTTTGAAGTTTATCCACAATACTATAAAGTTCCTTTACAAACAATTCAATGCAATTATTTCCCCTAAAGAGTTTGAAACTGCACAATTCACTATCGAAATTACAATGAAGGTATAAAGAAATGCTGTAAGGAATATGTTTATGTGTTAAAGTAGAGTTAGGAATGTCACTATTTGGAAAACAGGAGGAAATTGGAGACAAGACGCATTCAGTGTCTGCATATATTATAAATGGAACTGTATCTTTAACTCGGAATTCTGTAAAATTAACAAATCTTTGTTCATCAGTCGGCATTATGCTTTTTGCAACAGGAAACTGTTTACAGTCTGCAAAGTGAACATTTAACTCATCCTCAAGAAAATAATATGACAAACAACGTCTGCATATATAAATCCTTCTCTGAGTGCTAGTGACGCTTGAACGCACAAGGCGAGCAAGATTTCTAATTAAACAAAAGTGATAACTTTCACTGTTTCCAATCTGCAACATCAATAAGTCTACACTCCTTTCATATACTTTATCTGATACATACAAAGGTACAATAGTAAAAGTTTTTTTTCCTTTTACTTCGTTTGTTCCCATACATACCCAATTGTTTTCATCATATTGTGCTCCATACACATTTACAGAAATATTGTTTTGGTTTTCAAACTTGTTTAAATATTTCATTTCCATCGGAATTGGAATTTCATCTAAATTTAAAACATCTCTGTAATTAGGATAGGAAGAAAGATGATCCACGTTTCGAGTTTTTGGATACAAACCAGCAACCACACTCCACGCAAAACAAGCTTCCTTTGTATCATACAAATTTAGCACTGCATGTTTATTGACTATTACATCAGGCAATCGACTAGTATTGGACATTCCTACTTGAAATCCAACATATTTATTTATATTAATTCTCAAACTATGAATTTTTTCTAAAGCCCACCCGGAACCATTTGCTTCAAATTCGCTCATTTTTGTCAATGTACCTTCAATGATATTCTTATTATAAAATTCATTTAAATCAGTATACTCGAAAACTACCTCATTTTTGATAGCAAAATATTTTGTTTCTGATATGTCGCGAAGCACATATTGTGCACAAAAAACTGAATTCACCTTTAAAGCTTGTACAGTTAACGCTTTCTTAACATACTTTGTAAACCAAATATTAGCATTCGCTAAAAATTCGCGAGGATCCAAAAACTCATTCTTAACATTTGATACTGCAAGGGTGTACACTCTAGAATTGAATGCCGTTTCAATTAACTCACAGCTCAAGAAAGATTCATCCTTTATTTGAATTGTAATTTCTTCGAAATTCACAGCTTGTTGCAATATGTGCTCACTAATAACTCTCCAACATTCAATCAACTCATCACTGTTCTCAATCAACTCGGTTTGAGTGTTTCCCCCGATTTGGTATGATACTGAAATAGCACCGTTTAGTTCACTTCGAAAATTAGAAACACTTTCAAATGCATCGTCCAATTGGTTTCTTATATTTTCACTGTTATTATGTATTACAATATCGACCTTTCTACGTTTGCTAGGAGGCGAGGTCATTGTTGGTGTTGTCTAAGCAATTGTCCAATTTGCACTAAAGTTAATACACCACTAACAGTTGGTGTACCATCACTGATGTCTAAGCATACGTCCAATTTGCACTATTGTTAATACACCACCAGCAGTTGCTGTAACATCGGTTTACCATAAACCTATAATCTTTTAAAGTATATTCAAGCCATTGTGATAAATTACTGCCTGTAATCTCCAATGAACAATGAACAGCCTCAAAAGGAAATTCATCCTGAAGTTTACCAAGCAAATTGTTCCTATACTCATTCAATTTTGTTACATCGTAACAAGTCTTGGAAAATTCGATTTTGAAAACTTCATCAAATGTATTGTATCCGAAGAAACAAATAAAATGTTCATCTTCACATAATTCTTTCAATAGATATCTTAGAACTGTTTCTGTCACCTCTCGCTGACTATCCTCTGATTTGCTAACATTGGTAACGTAGACTGAAAATGTTGAAATTCCACTCGAAGATGTCCATTTGTTAAAACAAGCTATTTTCTCATTACGACTCACCTCGTTATCATCTTCTTCCTCTTCTTTCGGTTGTTGAAAGCATACACGATGATACTCTATTAGCGGGTGCGATCGATGTTCAGTTCCACTCAGGAAATTAACAGTTTTCCACTTCATTATGCTGGTTGTTTTATTAGTTTTTTAGATAATCTGAAAAATTAAACAAATTAAGAATTAATTAGCAACTAAATATATCAATCGTTATATCAATCAATACATAAAATATATATAATCCAATACTCACCAAAACATGTTGATGTGAGCGGTTCTTCAACCCAAAATACACCGTCATCAGTTTGCCTTCGAGTACTGTTTCAAAATGACTTGATGTGAGCGGTTCTTCACCCCCAAATACACCAGCATCAGTGTGCCTCCCATTGAGTTTAGTTCATCGATCTCTGATGCGCTTAATTTTGAAAATACTGCTGGTAGAAATACACTTGTTACTTCATCTTCAATGTTAATGTCCACCACTATTTTTCTTCCAAACCTCGTCTGTACGGGGCGAATAATTTGGACCACATATGGTAAATCAATGACTAGTTCTGCTAGTTTCTTATTAGAATACTCAGTACAAGATGATAAGTTATTGAACTTCGTTAGAGCTTCCATCACACAATTTGTACCTCGTCGTTGACTTTTTTTTATTTCTTTCACACACACACACACACACACTCTTCGCGCAAAAGTAAAAGTTAAACTCTTCCATGCACTCGTCCATTTATATATCCTTCACCCCCACCCACACTCCAGAAACCATATGCTGCAAACTAGCTTCTAACGCAAACATTTCTTTTTTCCACTATTGCTTAAAGAAGTCAAAGATTACATTCTTAGCCAATGACGTTAAAGGTCAACTCTGTCTCACGCGAACACAGCAGACGAGATCAATCACACTGCTGCACATGGTCAAACTTGCACGGGTGTCAAATGATGGTTAGCATCCTAAGCAAAAACAATAACAGCTGCACACCACATGTGTGGATAGGAACCGCCTCTCCGCTCAGCACACCCGACGCGGACAAAAAAACATAACAGCTGCACACCACATGTGCGGATCGCTCGCACTGGCACACATGCTCACACTCGCATGGGTGTCAGATGACAGTTAGCATCCTAATAAACAACCCCCATGACGTCAACACCCATTAACTTTTTATCATCATCGCACAAACAAGCCAAAAGGTCAACCCCTTCCCACGCTAACACGTGCAGTGCACATGTTCGCTCCTGGACCATGTGCTCGCTCTAAGGGCCCATGACGTAATCAGGAATGACGTCATCAGGATTACGCAATTTCTGGTCATGATGATGCAATATTCAAAGTCTAGCGAATTATACTACTCATAACCTTAAAAATTCACTTGTGTATTAATAACTGTACCCATGATTGATTCGCTCATATTTTTCATAAACTTTTGCAGCCTCACTATTGCTTCTGCATCCTTTGCGCTCTTTGAGATTTCTTTCAAGCTCGCTTGGAGGTTATTCTATAAAAATTTAATAATTTCCACTATGCATGGATTTTTCTCATATGGCTTTAATTATTCTTTTTCATGGCTCTTTGCTATTGCCAGTCAATGATTGAATTGTCTGTCTTGTATTTTGGGATTTGGACCCCAAATACTTTTGAACTTTACCTTACAAGCTCTAGTAATGCTTTCTGCGTCTTGTTTGCATTTCGGGATTTGGCCCCCGAATGCTTATAAGTTTCAATCATTCTTTTCTTTTCTCTTTCACATATCGACTGATTTTTTCAGCCTTTTGTTTCGTGAAGAGTGTTTTAACAAGCTTACTTGGCTTGATTTGCATCACCGTGCATTTCTCCATTGGTGTCTTGGGACTGGGACCCTAACACCTGTAGTTTTAATCTTTGAACAGAATTCTTTGCTGGCACTTTGGGATTTGGCCCCCAAGTGCAGGCCAGTGGCAATTTTTTCTCATCTACTTTTTGTTGCTGTTCACACAAGAACTGTGACACTGTTAACTGTAAGCATTCAACTTGTTAATGATTTATGGGACTTTGTCCTCTTGTAATAAATTTGAGCTTTAATCCTTCGCTGTTGTACTTTCTATCCCCATCAGGAAATTATTCTTATTTAATGAAAGGTTTACTTATCATAAAACACAGTTTGGCCTCTTTTGTTATCCTCTCTCTGTGATGAAATTCAAGTTTGCATGTTTTTGATTATCAATAAATTCAATGTATTTAAGCAACTTGTTCTTTCCCTTTCTTTCTAGCCTCACATCGCCTAAATACTTTTTAACGCTCAACTTTATAAGACTCAAAGCTTCTCTTCAAGTTCTGTCTGAAACCGGAGGTCTATCATCGACCGATCCCTACCACACCCTGTGTCGTGGCACGTAATGGAATATACCCCTGACTGAATACGGCTTCTTTTTATTTAAATTACTGTTGTAAAGATGCTTCCCGGTTGTGTTGTTTGTTGCAAATGATATTTTAATGCCTTGTTTTTTTAACAGATTGGTGATTTTGTATGTATTAGCGTTCACATACATTTTGTATTTTAATTTTAATTTTGTTTGTATGTGAACGCAAATACATACAAAATCACCAATCTGCTCAAAAAACAAGGCATTAAAGGGTGTCAGCACGTAACATCGGGCAGAATGGGAGAAGGATGGATGCACGATACAATGAACACAGAAATGCGATAAAATAAGGGATGCACTCCGCCGTATGCGAAAACAAGTTCGGCGTGGGACACATTTTCACTAGTATTGAAACCTACTTAAAAATAATTCATCACGAACAGAAAGGAAGCAATCGAGATACACTTAACTAAAGTAAACAACCCCAATAATTTAAATGAACACACATTCATGGATAATTCACTCCTCTTTACACCACTAGAAAACGCCCCCGTCGGAAACAAGACACAACATAACCAGGTAGCCAAGCTAGATAAGGGATTATTAAGGGAAACGTGTTATCTGATCAGGATATACAATGTATCTTTTCTTCAATCAACGTATGCCGGCATTAACGGCAATATTAACAGTTGCGGGATAATCTCATTGACCGTTTGCGCTTAGATATGGCCCTTCAGCTTATGCGTGGCGGGAATGTAAACTTGTCTTTAATAGTTGAAGATTGCCCAGTATACAGTAACATACACCACATTGGGAGACTAGACTTGGCAACACACAGTCACATTTGTTCTATGAACACAGACACTTATGAGTGCAAGAGGTGGAAAGCCCAGAAAGATAGGAGATCCTCGCGCACAGGAAACTCCTTCCAGTTGAGAGCAGCCATTGACGAAGTGAACTGCTCTCTACCGGACCGCGTACGACGACTCAACCAGATAAGTAGCCTGTACAATACAATCTGAACTGACCATTTAACAACAATCATATATTCACACTAAGCAAGCAAGTTTGGAGGTTAATCACCACTTTCAGTATCTTAACAAAACATCACATAGACTATAGCTAATAAATATTGACTAGTTGCATTATTTTAACTAATACTGCAACTAAATAAGTGCACGTACATATTGTAAATACTTTCACCCATACTTTTAGACAGATTTAATAGCTTAAGTGTAATGGATCTGATGATGATCGCTTGACGATCGAAACTGGTAATCCAATTGTGTTTATTAATCTCATGGGTTGTTTTTTTTTTTTTTTCAAGATTAAGAATACACCCACCACAATTGGGTACAATCGTGTTGACCGACTAAAGCGTATAAAATTTTGAATATTAAGGCAACACTGAAAATGGCTTCAAACACCATAATGTTCTAATAGTTCGCACAGCCGCCATATTGAATATCTGGAGCGTCTGTTCTTTTTCTTTGGCCTACAAGGCCACTCATATGGTCCTACATTGTCTCTAATTTTCGTTACAGTAGCCCTTTAAGTGTTGAGAGTTATTTATTTTTATATTTTAAAATTTCAAGATAGCGGCTGCGCGTAACATGCAGTCTCAAGTTGTTATCGCGTTGACTACAGAGTGACCTTATATATGAAATTGCCTTAATGCCAAATAATATGAAAATAGATTTATTCGATCGTAACTTATGGATTTTAATGCGAACATAAATCATACGGCCACCATATTTCAATTATTTGGCTGATGACCTTGTAGACTGAACGCCAGACGCTTCATACATGAAGGTATGTTCTTCTAGAATTTGGTAGAGATCCGATGATTAGTAGAGTCGTAATTTGGTTTAAGCTTTGAACATTTGAGTGGCTACCATTTAGTTTTGGTTAAGATGGTGGCGAAATACATCATGACAATGAGGTGTACTTTGCTAGTACCTCTGCACCAAATTTGGTTCAATTCAGTTTCGTCATGTTTGAAATGATATGGGGGGGGGGGCGACATACACACACAGACACACGGACACGGCCTGTGTAGATCTCATAGGTCTACTTTTATTTTATAAAACATCGAAAGTGGGTTAAGAACGTGAGTTATGGTTCCTTAATGGGAGCTACCTCAATGTAAGTGGCTTCACGTATCAGCTTGAACAACATCATACGCTTACTGTTTACATATCAAACATTTACGTCAAGGTTATGTACTAAACCCTATTTCAATGAGGGTAGGGCTCAATTTCTTACTTACTACCCTGTTTGAAAAATTATCATTTAGAATTTCCTTAGTTTCCGATCGATTCCAGTGTGGAATAAAAGGAGGAAGGAAAGTGAATTGGGGCGGGAGAATTGTACTCAGTGATGAAGCAACATGGAATTCTTCAAATTTTAAACTGACAATTTGCATAACAGGAACTGTGAATGAAGCATAACTTTCATTGTGGCTCACATCTGACCTCGATTTTAGAAATGCCCACATACGTCATACAAACTTTTCTTGTAAAGATATATGTCTTTCCATGTTCACTCTCTATCTAAATTACGTTTTCTCGAATCAGGTCCCAACGAATTCTTGAGCAAGAAGAAAGCACTCCTTGTCAATCTTTAACTAATGCCATAAATATCGAAGTGAATGGCTGTTAATAGCTCGTACACAGCGAACGAATGTTCACTTGATATTCGAACCCATCAATCGTAGGGATATTTGAGAAATATTAATATGCTGCTGTAGATGTTGGAGCCTGGAAAGTCCCAGTTTGTATTTCTTTCAGGCACCCAACTCATCTATATAGGAGCTTTGTGTGGTAGCCTGCATCGTTCCATGAGCCTAACTAACTAATAACCTGCATCGCAAACTTCGTAACAGACATCATATTTATTGTTGAAAACAAAAATGATAAAACATTAATGCGAAGAATGTATTCATATCTCTTTTCCATTCGTACTTTTAACGTGATATTTATTCACTACTCTCATTATTCTCACCTGATCACGTCACCTCATTGTTCCACTCCACTAGAAATTACTTTGTTGCCATACGCAGTTGCCATATTGATAGATACGCTCACTGCAACTCAATATCTGTGCATATTACTGTCCAAACATGAGCCAAAATACAGATATCTGTTTGGACTCAATTTGTACTTGTTGTGAAATGTACAGTATTTAAAATAAACACTCGTATCGTTTAGCAATGTATCAACAGTTATTAGAAGGAAACATTAAGAAATAGAAATTTCCATGAGCTATAATAATTCTGTAGTGGAAAATTATGTTTTTAAATCCGAGTTCAACAATTCCTCCAATGCTGTACACAGTAGGTTGTTTCGTTCACACTTCGTTGATACAGTGTAACCACTGGGCTAACAAAATCTCTACGAACAATAAGAGTAGGCGGGATACTGGATACAGGAACATCAAGGTCTTCGATTTAATGTGGGGGTTCAAGCCAAACAATGACTACGTAACGTTAAGTTGCATTCCAGTCGAACAATACGTTAATCCGGAGCTCTGCCAAAGAGCACGTGAACACATTTAAAATACCCGTAAAATAGACTAATACATGGAAAGGAATCAAAATAATTAGTATAAAATGTAGAAACCCTTTGTTAGTGTGGCAATTAATTCACCATCAATTGTTGGATTTCCAGCTGGTATTCATATTCATGTCAATTTAAAAGCAATGTTCTTCCTACAATTAATTCCTTGTTCCAGAATGTGACTCTAAATGAGGCTGGCAACTATCCCAGCAGAAATACGGTAGTGAGAGCGTTTGGAGGAAAACTGCTAACGATTAACCGAAGCAAAGATAATCTCAGAACACTTAAATATGCTCCAACATGCCAGTCCTCTGGCACCTTTTGTTTCACAATACATTGTTTTCACCTTGTTCATATTAAAATCGAATTTTGGTGTTCGACAAGAGATAATGTGTCAATGCGTTTGGAAGCTGACATGATGTGAGAGACCGCACTAGGAGTTCTTCTATTCGCCCACGGTGTCATAATTCTAACAGAGAAGCAAGAAGCCTTCGTTCCGTTTGCTGTAGATCATAAGTCATAAGCCAAAGGGGATAATGTATAGGCTAGTAGAAGAGACTGAAGGTTTAGAATTATCCAGTCTCTCAATGGAAATGTGCATTCATTGTGTTCTATAAATATTGTTGTTATTGTTTCATTTGTGAGGCTTGGACATCGTGGTCATTTAGCCCCGTGTACTTGGATATGTGCAGTGGCGTAAGCAGGAGATCCTTCTGGGGGGTGGGGGTTCATTACTATGGAAGGGTAATTGTGTAAGCCTACACTATTAAAGAAGCCGATGACCTTGCTGTTACACCCCTAAAACGACAGTCATCATCATCATCATCACCATACATTATTAAAATATTTTGATTAATTTTAATAAAAGACATTAATTAAATAAACATTCTCTTCGGATGAAAGCTATTTGGGCCTCATTATATTTTCAGCACAATAAAAAAATGACAATTTTTTTTTAATATGGAAAACTGTAACTGTCCATTATGGCCACTTGGCTGCAATAAATATTTATATATAAAACTGTAACTAAATAAAAAACTGCAATGAAGCAGTGAGCTTCCGTGGCTTAGGCGGCAGCACGCCGGCCTCTCACCGCTGGGTCCGTGGTTCAAATCACGGTCACTCCATGTGAGATCTGTGCTGGACAAAACGGAGGCCGATAGGTTTTCTCCGGGTACTCCGGTTTTCCCTGTCAAAAATTTCATTCCAGCAACACTCTCCACTCTCATTTCATTTCATCTGTCATTCATTTAATCATTGCCCCAGAGGAGTGCGTCAGGCCTCGGCAGCCGGCACAGTCCATATCCTCGCCGCTAGATGGAGGCTTCATTCATTCCATTCCTGACCCGGTCGGAGACTGGAAGCAGGCTGTGGATTTCCAATGACGCAGTGGTATCATCATGTCCATATGTGATTGCGTATAATATTGATAGGCTATTATGTGAGGGAGAAATAATGTTTTGCTCTCCGTGTTCTGACTGCCATTGCTATTGCCTCTCAGAAAGTGCCTATCCTAATGGCTTTATCTGCACCATGAGAAAAGAAGGTGGTAATGTAAGACAGGTGATAGATGGGACAATATATATGGATTCAAGTAAACAAATTTCTCTGTGGGGGGGTTAAACCCTAACTCCCCCGGTCGGTACGCCACTGGGTATGAAGACCTGTGTTAATGTGATGGCTTTATTAGTGAGTGTGTTTGTAATTCGGGTTAGGATTGATAATGAGGTGGACATAGCCTTAAGTTAGGAACCATCCCGGTATTTGCCTGGAGTAGAAGTGGGAAACCGCGGGAAACCACTTCCAGGATGGCTGAGGTGGGAATAGAACTCACCTCTTCTCAGTTTTGCCTCACGAGGCTGAGTGTACCCGTTCCAGCCCTCAATACCAGAATTACATTTCTTGGCAGAGCTGGGAATCGAATCCGGACCTCCACCATGAGTTCTATAAATAACACTGTAAACATAGATGTTGCGAGAACATGTAGTGGCATGAAGTCATTTCACGACTTTAAATCGCGACATAACGCGACGTTGTGGATTTAAGCAAAATATCTTCCTTCGGATGATTAGATAACAAAATTTGAGACAATTCCTGAAACAAAAAAGGCACAGAAAACTTTTTGTGTTAGTGACGGTTCGGTTAGAGTCTGGCCCGAGCTTACATGGAGTGCGAGTTCTTTCGCCAACTGGTAAAGTAGCACTGACATTTGCCACTACAGTAAGTAAAACGAAACTTGTCTGTTCCTAGGAGAATGTCAAACAATGTTTATTATTAACATACTATTCACAATTTGAAAAAAAAAAGTAGTCTTATGAGATCACCCGGGCAGATGTGAGTCTCTGTCTGTCTATCTGTTCAACTCCTAAACAGCTGTAGCTAACGAAACCAAATTTGGTATGAGTAAATATCTATACCAGAGCATATCACTGCCATATTTCAAAATGAACTCAGTGCTGCCAACTCCTGAAAATTATCAATTGAAATGTGAGCTCTATGTTGGATATCTCAGAGCATATGCATGAGAACTATTCCAAAGTTGGCACACATGTAGATAATAATATTTTAGATTCGTTTTAAGGAGCCAACATGATTCTACGCGGGCTGATAGCTCCAATACTTATATGCATTTAACTTCAATACCATCCATTGGATTTCATCCATATTTCGACTGTGCTTTTTGTACCGTAACAGATATGACTCACCAAGGCTGCCAACTGTTGAAAAATGATCTCTATAATTATTATCCTAATATCAATATATCAGAAAGTATGCACGCCAACAGTTCTAAATTTTACACACATATAGCACCTGAAATTCATACAACAGTGCTGCCAATATGAATGTACGCCTGCTGATAGGTTTAATGTTTAACCACATGTAACTTCCATACTAACACAAAGATTTCTTCCATAATTAATACATATACAGATATTAATATTTCAGAGTAATTTTGAGCGACTGACATACAACAGTGTTGCCAGCATGATTCTACACGTGCTGATAAATTCAATGTTTAACTGCATGTAACGTCCATACTATCTATTAGACTTCAACCAAAGATTGCTTGTGCATTGTGGACCTTAGAATATATTCATAGTCACCAGGGCTGCCAACTGTTAATATATACTCTCTGTAGTTTTAAACCCTAGTCTCAATAGATTAGAAAGAATGCAGGCGAACAAATCTAAATTTTGCTAAGTTATAGAATATAATATTCGAGATTAATTTTGAGTAACCCAGATATGGCAATGTGGCCAACGTGATTCTACGCATGCTGATAGGTTGAATGTTTAACTGCAGGAAACTTCCATACTAACGAATGGAGTTCATCCTTATTTTGTATGTGCAAAGTATGCATTTCGACATACGATAATTTTTCTTAATATAAGAGTCAGCAGGGCAACCAAATGTGTTTAATAATTCCAAGTGTTTTAACTCTAGATTCAATATCTCAGAGTATGTGTACAGAACACACTTTAAATTAAGGTAACCGTGTAGTGTAATTTGATGAAAAGATGCATTTCTAGTTTTCAACGTAATAAAATTCCTCGTTCTTTTACAAATAATTTGATGTATAGTTTATTATAAATTGTTCACTTTTAACAAAATTTAAGTCCAAAATATTTTAGAAATATTTAGAGTAAATCGTCAATGTTTGTTTTACCAATATAATTCTATGCTAGCGTATAGGTAAAGCCCTGCGCGGATAAACCCGCGGATATCCGCAATTTTTTTTGTCATGCGGATATAGTTTACATGACTGTGGGGATAGCGAATAAGCTGCGGATAAAGTTTGGAGCATATTCACGGATAGTTTTTAGAATACAATCTGAACTAGGATCCGGATGTTTATCACATATATTTTTCTGTTAGTTTTTTTTTTTTCACGACAAATGCAAGATGATTTAAGCTAATGAGGGTTACAATTCTGGCACAAAGCCTAAGGGAACGACTATTTCCTCAAATGTCTAAATATGTCGCTTTAGTAATTTATGCTTTATCTATTTGAAAATATTATTGTAATGCGAGTTGATTCGGATAACAAACGTGGAAATACGGGAAAAGTCGTGCGGATGTGGGGTGGATGCGGGGCGGATGCGGATAACAGTCGTGCGGATGTGAGGCGGATGCGAATAACAGTCGTGCGGATGCGGGGCGGATGCGAATAACAGTCGTGCGGATGCTGGGCAGATGCGTATAACAGTTGTGCGGATATGGGGCGGACGCGGATAGAAGTCGTGCGGATGCGAGGCGGATGCGAATAACAGTCGTGCGGATGTGGGCGGACGCGGATAGCAGTCGTGTGGATGCGACGCGGATGCGAATAACAGTCTTGCGGATGTGGGGCGGACGCGGATAGCAGTCGTGTGGATGCGAGGCGGATGCGAATAACAGTCGTGCGGATGCGAAACGGATGCGAATAACAGTCGTGCGGATGCGGGACGGATGCGGGGCGGATGCGAATAACAGTCGTGCGGATGCGGGACGGATGCGGGGCGGACGCGGATAGCAGTCGTGTGGATGCGAGGCGGATGCGAATAACAGTCGTGCGGGTGCGGATAACGTTTTGTTTATCTGCGCAGGGCTTTACGTATAGGATCAGCGTAACTTCCATACTAACAATCGTTGTGTAATGAACAGTATGTCTCAAAATATATTACTCGGCATATGTTTGGAGACATCAGCCATACTTCCATAACTTCTCTTTTCACTGTATCGCCTGCCTTCTGCACAAGGCCCTAAAGGAGACAGGGTGTGTGTAGCCCCACCACTTATGGTGCACCCTGGATGGTGCTACACCCTCAAGGGCTCACGGCAACACCGAGGTTTATCTGAGCTGGGCCCGTTTTCCCTTTTTCTGTTCTCTTTGGCGTGGACCCTCTCCTCTTTCCCATTCCTATCTGAATAAAATGGCTTTATTTCCTTCAAATTTCCTCTATCCTCATTCTTCGAGGGTTCAAGTCATTTCATTTCCCTGTCGTTTATTTTCCTTGTCAATTACTTCTTCTAGTATATGAGTTAGCAGTAAGTCAGTAGGGAGTTTTCATTTTATTATCCTTCTTTCACTATCACCATACCATTAGGGGCCGATAACCTAGATGTTAGGCCCCTTCAACAATTATCATCGTCATCAACACTTCCCCTCAGCTTGGCAACGGTACCAATGAGAGGACTGGCCAGGGAGCCTACTTCCCAGTAGACAGTAGGCTACTGAGTGTTTCGCACAGTATCTTCTGAGAATTTCTGGTCATCGCAACTTGGAGGCCTTAAAACCCGCTATAGATCCAGTTCATAATTATGAAACTGCTTCGCGTTTAGAATAGTTCATTTACTTGTTTCTTTTAATGTCTTATCTTAATAATTATATTCTTTACCTATTTAATCAAAATAACTGAATGGTTGTAAAGAAATAACCTTTCAATTTTCCGATAAAACGATCCTTCCGATGTTTCTTGAGGAGCTGGTACAGTTGTATCCCTGTCACTTAAATACGTAATGTTTTTAAATAACAACCCCTGGCACTATACAGCCCATGAAGGGCCCAGGCCAACCAAGCAACAGCTGCCCAGCCATTTGGCTTGCATATATTGGGGTGACGCGTGATCAGCGCATCGGGTCCCCTCGGCCGTTCATCTTGGTTTTCGTGATCAGGGCGCTGCCACATTGTCAGACAGCTACTCAATTGTCCTCACGAGGCTGAGTGCACGCCGTTCCAACCCTCACGTAAGTTTTTAAAATCCCTGACGTAGCCGGGAATGGAACCCGGGGCCTCCGGGTGAGAAGCAGGCCCGCTACCCCAACACCACGGGGCCGGCATGTTTTTAAACAGTTACAAGAATACGCCGCATTAAATTTAAAAAAATTAACTGAAGTCACTTGTTGTAGATTTTCACTTACAGTATACCGTTAGGCTTTACACCCATTTAATTGTATATTTCTCCCATTATAATTCCCGTTGTAATTTCCCGCCTCGGTGGCGTAGTCGGCAGCATGCTGAGCTTCTATTCCCAAGATTGCGGGTTCAAACCCGACGGAAGTCATCGAATTTTTTAAGAGCGTTAAAATCCTTCAGTATGCCTTCCTTCGGAGGCGAAGTAAAGCCGGTGGTCCCATGTCATAGATTTATGGCATGTAAAAGAACCTTCCACTAATTAAACTTGTGTGAAGCTAAATTTGCAGATGAGATTTCGTTGAAGCGCTCTATCAAAGTTCCAACGCTCACCACTAGGTGTCAGTGACATCTGGTAGCAAAAGTTGGAACTACTTGAAATTGAATGGAACTTGTAGCTCACCCCACGGGTGTCCGTACTGAAGCAGCTACAGCCTCTGGCGAGCCGAACATGTTCTCGGGCACTCCCAGCACTATAAGCCATACGCTAAATAAAATAAAAATAAATCCCGTTTCAGTGAAGTCAATGATCACGTGGTAAGTGAGTTTTTCGTCCAGATGCCCTTCCTGACGCCAACTTCATCAGAAGAATTAATGGTAGATAAAATGAATGACATTGGAGAGGAGATGGAAGGAAGCAGCCATACCCCGTCCTGGCACTTAAACTGGAAAACCATTTCGTGGATATTGGCGGTGAGATTTCAACCAACTCGGCTCGCAAGTCCAGGTGGTTATTGAACAACAAGATAAGGATAAATGAAAATAATAAAAGTGAATTTCCAAATTAACTACTGTACTTGAAGAGATGGCGGGGTGATGGAATTCACCTTGTAAATGATTTTGAATGTGCTACCAAATCTATTGGCCAGGATCTCTAACATTTAATCACCCTTTAGTGGCAACTGGCTGGGCCAGTATTTACCTTCGCGACCTTAGGGACTTGCAGCCTACAGCGCCATACAGTTGTCCTTCTATTTAACAGAAGTACCGTACCTGTAACACATTTTATAGTACATACAGTTCAGTAAATTGGGTTGCAAACAGTAATAGGAGGTTCGGTGAAACAGATAAAAAATGCAGTCTAAGCCCATTACGTGTCTGCAATTTCACTGCTTTATGTGTGCAACGAGACGATCGTGTGAAAGATTCAATTGACTGAATACTGGATTCAGCATATGCCTGTGGAGTAGCCTATATCGTCTCGCTACACAGCCTAAGCACTGCATATCTGCTTTCCTGTAACAGCTATTACTGTAGGAAGCCCAAATTACTGATCTGTACGTATGTGTAACACCCATACGGTAGAGTCAAGTTACTCCGTGATATCAAGTAACTCCGTGATAAAGCGTATTTCCTCTATCACGACGTAGGTCCAATTTCGAAAGTTCTAAGTTTCTAACAACAGATGGCAGTAGAAACCAGGAATCCAGGAAGCCCTCACGCTCTATCTTTGGCCTTCTCAAAGTAGTTTAAAAAAATCACCGTTAGTTGACATTTCAACAAGTGATGCAAACCCAGTGAAATCTGTGCTGAAGATTTTAATTTCTTATAAATAGCTGTTTCATTGTATAAGTTTCATTTTAACACCAGTCAGAGGTAAGATACATACCATTCGCATACACAACGTACATGCATGTAGTGTGTGAGCTTAGCAATAAGTTCGTTTCTTAGGTTGGACGCTGACATGACGCCAACACGGAATAAAGAGGCTCGCTCTTACACAGCTAAACCACTTAAAGAAGCATTGCGGTTGGTGAAGGAAGAAGGATGGACAGTGTACAAGGCCATTAGACGTTTTAGTAACCCGTGGAGTACACTGAAGGATTATTGCACTAAATAATTAACCGGGTGAGTTAGCCGAGGTCGTTGCGGCATGACTGTTGGCAGTCGCTCACATCCGGGAGGCGAGGAGGTTCGAATCCCCCCGCCGGCAACCTTGAAGATGGTCTTCTGTGGTTTCCCATCTTCCTTCCAGGCAAATGCCGGGGTTGGTCCCTAACTATAGGCCACAGCCGCTACCTTCCAACTCCTCGACCCTCCCATCCAACATTCCTCCCCAACGGTACTTGTAGCTCACCCATTGGGTGTCCGTCTCGAAGCAGCTACAAAACTGGCGAGCCGAACATTTCCTCGGACACTCCCGGCACTAAAAGCCATACGCTAAAAAAAACTAAATAATTAGCCCAACCAGGAAGTGAAACCCTTGCAATAGTTGGAAAGCCATTCGTTATGCCACCTGAACTTGAAGTGAATATAGTGTGTCAAGATAGACACAATAGATCGGTCAAGTCCTAATTCCTGACCCCAGAACATTGATGATGATGGTTGTGGTGCGTGAGGTGGCTCCCCTTGCGGATGACGCCAAGAGGAAGAGTGGATCCGAATGGATTGAGTGCCATTTTGTAATGTCTGGTACCTGCAATATCTATTTTATGTGTGATAGGTGCAAGGAATTAGATAGTGACTAAGAAGTGCCAAGTAGACATAAATATTTTCAATGGAATGTTGTTTTCTATATTGTTTTAATATTTTGTTTGGTGAAATATTTCAATATGGGCAATATGGGGTAATAGAAACTTAAACATATGATTTGAACACTTTCATTACATTAAACATTAGTTTTCGCGCTTAAAAAGTACACTGAATGGTGAACACCAAGCTATCTAGGAGAAACTTGAACACTATCACGGAGTAACTTGAATATCACGGCGTTACCTACTTCTACTAATGGAGTTTATTAGGTAATACCTTAAAATAACTTATGGATATTTGTAAGTTATAAGCCAGAAATGTCGCTCTTTAACATGAAACGAATAAAAATAACTGAAATTTAAAATTTCTGAAATAGTAACAAGAAAAAGCTTTATATCACGGAGTTACTTAACTTTGCCCTACACTCTTTACACGATAAATACAGAATCCCAGCCACGTCATTATAGCTCATCTTTCAAAATGCTAGGGACAGGCTTTATCTGTATCTGTGCCTAAGTTCACATATTAACAATATCAATGAGACAAAAACCACACATGTCTTGCAAAGTGGTGCAGTCGGCTGAAAGTTGATTTTCAAAATCATGACAGCTGATGCGACAACATCGTGTCAGTAGATTTACTGGCACATGAAAGATCCCCTCCATGCAAATCTGAAGATAGGTGGTTTGAATCCCAGCGCTAACAAGAGCCATCCTGAGTGCCCATACTTTCTCTAGGAAAATGTCGGTATGGTACTATATTTGAAGTCCCAGGGCAAATATCGTATCCCTATTACAGTCACCACAGAAACCCAGGTTATCAGAAAACCCTAACTCACACCCACGTACACGAGATGATATCCGAGATGTCCCAAACCCCTAAAATGAATTAATAACAACCAATAACAACATTTACACACATTGGGTGAGTTATGACAACAATACGAGATTATTCGGTGAATTCTCTCAAACTGGGCTAATGAAAGAGTTGTCCCTAACTTCTAAGATGAATCAGAATCAACTCAATAAACACTAATGAGGAGAGGCTAGGTCCCACCAGTTTCGGTGATGTTCTTCACATGTGCCATGCCAGGTGATGTCTCGTGTTGTAATAAGATGCGACGACAACAACAACAGAAATAACTACTTACGATACTACTGTATGCTAGGTCTCCTCCAATTAGCATCCACTGACAAGACAACTTAGGTTAAAATGTGAAGGACTCTGCTAAAATCGTTGTGCAGTGCTCCAAAGGAAGTAATTGAACAACAGAAGTATACTGAGAAGGAAATGAAGGATTCAGGTACAAGGCCAAGCATTATATTATCTGCTAATAAAACCGTCGACGACAGGTAAGCAATATTTCAAGCAAAGAAAACGCCAACATTCCCTTGTGTATAACTGGGAATTATTGTTATTGCTGTTCAACGGAAATCTTGTATCATCAGGGAATTCTATTTTGCTTTAGATTATTCTCTTTTAGGTTTTCTTGAATTGTTGAGACAGATAACAATCGACAGTAATGTCTTAATAATCAAATATGTGTGACTGTACGTGGTATGAGGAGATAGTTCCTCTGCACCATTGTGTACTGGTGGAGGCAAAGACGGTATTGGCATTGAAACATCATCCTGTTAGTATCAAGTTATTATCCACTTATTCATTTCCCATTCCTGCCTTCAAGTTGGGGCAAGAATACAACAGGTTCTGAATGAATTAGGTGCCCCTTCAGAGTCACATTTTACCATAGTTATCCTAGACCACAACAGGTTCTGAAAGAATTACGGTAGATGATCCCTTCAGAGTCACCTTCTACCAGAGTTACCCAAAACTACAACTTCAGTATCACCTGCCAACATGTTAAGACAAGACATGCTAATACCGCTCAGTGTGAGAGGATGATGGGCAGATGATCTACATGTTGAGACAAGACATGCTAATACCGCTCAGTGTGATGATATGAGTGGGCAGATGATCTTCAAGTTGAGACAAGGCAAGCTAATACAAGATCAAAGCATACCGCTCAGTGTGAGAGGATGATGGGCAGATGATCTACATGTTGAGACAAGATAAGCTAATACCGCTCAGTGTGATGGTATGAGTGGGCAGATGATCTTCAAGTTGATACAAGGCAAGCTAATACAAGATCAAAGCATACCGCTCAGTGTGAGAGGATGATGGGCAGATGATCTACATGTTGAGACAAGATAAGCTAATACCGCTCAGTGTGATGGTATGAGTGGGCAGATGATCTTCAAGTTGAGACAAGGCAAGCTAATACAAGATCAAAGCATACCGCTCAGTGTGAGAGGATGATGGGCTGATGATCTACATGTTGAGACAAGATAAGCTAATACCGCTCAGTGTGATGGTATGAGTGGGCAGATGATCTTCAAGTTGAGACAAGGCAAGCTAATACAAGATCAAAGCATACCGCTCAGTGTGAGAGGATGATGGGCAGATGATCTACATGTTGAGACAAGATAAGCTAATACCGCTCAGTGTGATGGTATGAGTGGGCAGATGATCTTCAAGTTGAGACAAGGCAAGCTAATACAAGATCAAAGCATACCGCTCAGTGTGAGAGGATGATGGGCTGATGATCTGCATGTTGAGACAAGACATGCGAATACAAGATCAACTACCGCTCCGTGTGAGGGGATGATGGGCTGATGATCTACATGTTGAGACAAGATATGCTAATACAAGATCAAAACATACCGCTCAGTGTACTGTATGAGTGGGCAGATGGTCTACATGTTGAGACAAGACATGCTAATACAAGATCAAAACATACCGCTCAGTGTGAGAGGATGATGGGCTGATGATCTTCATGTTCATGGTGATGGTGGGCACATGTCGTCTCCTCGCCGACTGCTGCCACTACCACCGCCGCGCCGTCCCATCTGCCTTCTGCTCTGCATCTTCCGTGCGCCCGTCACCAGGGCTCTTGAAGCGCCCGCCCGCGGGAAATCAATTGGCGGCCACTTATGAAACGATCAATCTGTCCTTAGCTTGCACACAGAAACAAACCTTACAGCACCCATTGTCTAGCCTGCAACCTCCTAATCATCGTAACCCTTCGCTTCATAGCGGGCATATTTTTCACTTAGTCGCAGTAAATAATAAAATCGTTATATGTTCCATATTTATTGAGAACAACATACAACGATTTCCCAACAGCCTGGGACAAAGCTAAGTAACAACATAATAATATTAAATATTAAGTGAATGACTTTTATCAATTTATTTGGACATCAGACATCGAAATACAGCCTCTTACAGAATCTGCATGATAAATTAATTATAAGAATATATAGAACGTATTCAAGTACTGTATAGCGTGTATTTCCAGATGTAGATGTGACTTGAAAATAGTCAAACATTCTCGCAAAATGGCGACTACCAAATGTTGGGTTCTTGGTTTTGGTCAGCCGAACTTGTTCCAGAAGTAACTGATAGTGTCCCTACCATTACACCATTCCCTGAAAGTGCAATGCTTGTTCTGGCAGAATTCCGTCTTATTTTCAATGTCAACCTCTTCGGACTACTCAACTTAATTCTACATTTAGATCGTGGGAACGACTATTTAGTAATTGTAACCTGCTTCGCTAGGAACAAAATTAACTTTATGGGTATCTTCCACCATTTAGTTACCGGTAGTAATTTTAGGCCACATGCACGTTTTAGCCAATCTGCTGATGTCCACCTGACAATACGGAATTTCTTACATATATTCTCTAGTGGGGTGTGTGCTATTTGCGCTCGAATCCCATTTTAGTCTATACATCAGTTGGGCGAATTTACCTTATCACTGTAAATAATCGTAACGGAATTATTTTTTATATTTATACTAGTTAATTCTCTTGAGGAAATGTAGCGTACTAAAATTCCCTCGCCTGCGTTAAGAGATCAGTTATTCAACATATTCTTTTCATTTTAGCCTATTTTCGTCGGATGAAATACAGGCTTATGAGATCACCTTTTGTCCATGTGAGTGTGTGGGACCCGAATACATTGTGATTGACAGGAGTGATTTCAATGAAAATTGGTAAAAACTTACTACTCACCCTTACGATCAAACCCAGAGTGAAACCTGGTACAGCGAAATTAATTTAGAGCTAAATATATTGGCATCTAACGTTGTTCAAAAACTCAGGATGATCCAGTGTGAAATTTTAAACGTACATTTTCATTTCTCGTATCCTATTCAAGCGATCGAATTGAAATTCTGTGTAGTGAACCATCGTAATAATATTTATCTACTTGTACGTAACTATGGCTCACATTTACATCAAACCAACACGGCGACCTTGCGAAAAAAAATTACCAGTACTCCATATTTACGAAATTATCATAACAATCAAAGTGAAACTTTGCACAATATAGGGGACTATTAAATAAGTGCACATATGTAACTTGCAAAAACCTGATTAAACACAAAAACATTATGGACACGCGAAGTTCAAACATTTCAAGTTACTTTTCTTGCGAGCTAATCATCTGAGCACAGTGAAACTTAGCTCAGCGAATCTTAATTTAGGGATAGATACATTGGCAACTAGGCTACTGTTGTTCTATTACTTTCAAACTTTTAAGATGGCTGCAATGTGACATCTTATAAACTTTATTTATAATATATCGTTTACAAGTGATCGAAGTGAAGCTTCGTATAATGAATTGCCGTAATAATATTTATCAACTGGTTGAATTCTCTAGCTTACACCTACGTCTCGTAAATTATAGAATCCATGCATATGACTTTTCATAAAATGAACTCCAGTGACTCGTTGCAGAAAGATGCCAACTCTCAAGGAGGAGTCATAATTAGCCGAGATATTATCTCGTTGTGTAGCGGTTAGCACTGGCTGTCGCCCCGGGGCTCAGGGTTCGATTCCCGGTTCTGGAAATAAATGTAATTCTGGTCTGAGGGCTGAAACGGGGTACACTCAGCCCCATGAGATAAAGCTGAGAAGAGGTGGGTTCAATTCCCACCTCGACCATCCTAGAAGTGGATTTCCACTGGTTTTCACTTCTACTCCAGGCAAATGCCGAGATGGTTCTTAACTTAAGGTCACGGCAGCCTCCATCCCAATACTAGCCTTAATTAAAAGTGCACACACTACTACAGGCACCACAATAACACAGGTTATAAGACATCTTTTTAGATTTAATATATAAATATATATACTAGCAGTAGTGCCCGGCTTCGCCCGGTGGATTCATTTGTTTTATGGATGATAATGAATACTACTACAGAACTGGCAAATGATATTTAAACTAACAGAAAGAAAAAATATATAAATTTTTGTGGTGATCGTGGTAGTGGGGGTGATTAGTACAGTATAATTGACGTAACATTCAGGACATTTTTCCGTTATCATAATGATAATAATGAACAGGGAAACGGCTGTTTACTAACTACAGTACTGACACATGTAATTTACAAACGAATTGAAAAATATGATTAGAAAGAGGAGTAAGTGAAATAAGAGACACGGTCTAGAGCCTATATCTCATTGGCTGTTAGGAAAATAGAGACCAATAATGTCGTCTTTTGTCGCATGGCGCCGTAGGAAAATAATTAGAGCACTCGGCTGTCCCAAGCTCCTGAGGCAGCAATAGTGTCATTTATCGGCACATAGCGCTCAAGGATAATTATCGGAATAAACGAAAGTAAATTTGAAAGCACCATCGCTTATTGCAGCTGATAACCTCAATGTACTGCACCAACACCATCGCACTTATACAGAGGCATAATATTCATACTGAAAACTGTTTTAAGGGGCTTAAGAAATCAGTTTTTCACTAATTATTCCTCGTGACTGCAATTTATAAGCAGCGCAAGATGTAACTATTTTCACAATTCTGCACCAGAACACTGGCAGGGGCGACGTGATGCAACCCGAATTACCAGCCAACAATACACTTATTAAAATATTCTTAGAGGTATACTACTACGGACATGTTCTAGGGCCTAAAAACGTGGTTTTCAAGTTCATTTTGTCTGTTTTCTAAATGTAGGAAATGGAAAGGGTTTTCCAAACTATCAAGTGGACAGTGGTACCAGCAGGATTTCAAAGGGTAAGTATGTAAAATTTGGTGCAATTAAGTGAAACGGTGTAGATTTGTGCAGGGAATGGAGTGGTCTGTCCGAAAATTCAAGTGGACATTGTTACCCACAGGGTTCCAAAGGGTAAGTATACAAAATGTCTTTCAAATCGGTGAAACATTGTAGATTTGTGCCAAAGGGCCTAAACGCAGGGAATGGAGTGGTCTGTCCGAAATTTCATGCAGACAGTGTTACTCGTCGAGTTCCAATGGAGGAAGTATTTAAATTTTGGTTCAGATTGGTGAAACGGTGTAGATTTGTGCCAAAGGGCCTAAATGCAGGGAACGTAGTGGTATGTCCGAAATTCCATGTAGATAGTGTTACCCGCAGGGTTCCAAAGGGTAAGTATACAAATTTTGGTTCAGATCCTTGAAACGGTGTAGATTTGCACCCAAGGGCCTAAATGCAGTGAATGGAGTGGTGTGTCTGAAATTTCATGTATATTGTGTTACTCGCCGGGTTCCAAAGGGTAATTAAACAAAGTTTGGTTCAGATCGGTGAAACGGTGCAGATTTGTGCCAAAGGGCCCAAATGCAAAGAATGGAGTGGTCTGTCCGAAATTTCATGTGGACAGTATTAGTCTACTCTCAGGGTCCCTATGGGTAGGTATACAAATGTTGCTTGATATCGGTGAAACGGTGTATATTTGTGTCAAAGGGCCTAAATGCTAGGAATGGAGTGGTCTGTCCGAAATTTAAAGTAGGCAGTGTTACCTGCTGGGTTCCAAACGGTAAGTATACAAATTTTGGTTCAGATCGGTGGAACTGTGTAGATGCAGGGAATGGAGTGGTCTGTCCGAAATTTCATGTAGATAGTGTTACTCGCAGGGTTCCAAAGGGTAAGTATACACATTTTGGTTCAGAGCGGTGAAACGGTGTAGATTTGTGCCAAAGGGCCTAAATGCAGGGAATGGAGTGGTCTGTCCGAAATTTCATGTAGACAGTGTTACTCGCAGGGTTCCAAATGGGAAGTATGTAAAATTTGGTTCAGATCGGTGAAACGGTGTAGATTTGTGCCAAAGGGGCTAAATGCATGGAATGGAGGGGTCCGTCCGAAATTTCATGTAGACAGTGTTACTCGCATGGTTCCAAAGGGTAATTATACAAATTTTGGTTCAGATCGGTGAAACGGTGTAGATTTGTGCCATAGGGCCTAAATGCAGAAAATGGAGTGGTCTGTCCGAAATTTCATGTAGACAGTGTTACTCTCAGGGTCCCAAAGGGTAGGTATACAAATGTTGGTTGATATCGGTGAAACGGTGTAGATTTGAGACAAAGGGCCTAAATGAAGGGAATGGAGTGGTCTGTCCGAAATTTAAAGTAGACAGTGTTACCCGCAGGGTATACGAATGCATAGACAATACTACAGTTCGCTAAATCCTTGAGCAACACTGAGAAATGGCTTCAAATACCATATCCTATCTCCAATTTACACATGCTAGTGCAACAATCACAATAACGCAGGTTATCACAAAAATTCTACACACACATTCATGTACACGGGGCAACATGATCACGATGTCTAAGCCCCGCAAATGAAATAACAACGGTCTACACATGAAAACTGCAAAATGGTGATAGGTGAATGTAGGAATGTATGCCACTTTGTTTCTCTGTCAGGATAGCATTACATCGGTCAGTTTTCTCATGTGTCCTTTAGCAAATTTTACCGGACTATCATGATACAGAGTAAATCGTTGTTGCCTATAGTGTGTCTCTACCTTAAAAGACAGTACGCATTAAAAGGAGCGCGCTGATGCCAGATCTGCCGCATATTCAAAGTTCTGCAAGGCCGGGCACATGATGTAACATAACTCGTATACAGGCGTGCTTTTACGCAAAACTCGGGAAATTTCCAAAATATTTGTTTGTTGTATATAATTGTACCTCATGCCTTGAAGCGAAAGACGGTACAATATTTAGATTATGATACACCGAAGTTCAGAGCGCGATTTTAATGCACACATTATAATAATTTATAATTTTCAATTATTCAATTATTCATGAATATGATAAGGCCTTTTTCTCGAATATCATAGGTTATAATAAATAATAATATGACACAATAATAATAATAATAATAATAATAATAATAATAATAATAATAATAATAATAATAATAATATACTGTATTGTGGTCCACGTAATTTACCCAAATTTGTGTGGTCAAGTGGGGGTATGCAGCCGAAATAAAATTATTCATTTCTTGGTTCTTGAACGAGACGTTGTTCAATTTTATATAGTTCTTCACTTACGCCCATACCATTTCGATGGGATTAAGTTCACTGTGGTATGGTGGTGTGGTAAGGTAACAAGCAAGAACATATTTCTCTGCTGTGATAGCTTACATTGTCTATTACTTGGCTAGATCCTTCGGGAACATTGAGCAACAATATTGCTGGCGAACCACTTTTCATATACTTCACCAGTCATTTTGTCGTGTGTGTCTACCGTGTTCTTTTTGGCACAAAAACGTTAACTCTGCACCATTAACGAACCCTTGTTAATTCCCGGGACGAACAAAGGCAAACTACGGAAACCACTTCGAGGATGGCTGAGGTAGGAATCGAACCCGCCTCTTCTCAGTTTTGTCTCATGGAGTTGAATACACCCCGTTCCAGCCCTCAGACCAGAATTACATTTCTTGGCAGAGCCGGGATTCAAACCCGGGCCTCCACAGTGACAGCACAGTGACAGCCAAGAACGCAACGAGGCGGACAATTTATAAAGAACACAAAATCCACTTCATTTCTTAGTTTTACTTCACATCATCACCTACCCTCCTTCAAACGTAGTCGGGGGAGATAGCCTGCGGGCCACATTAGTAAACAAACATCCGGTGCGTCAGCGCTGAGCGGGAGGACTAAGCGAAGTGCTATAACTTATGAATGCTACCTAATATTGAGCTCTGGTTTGTTTTAAAAACTATTTCAGACATTAATGAACATTTCTTCTCGCTTAGTCACCAACGTAAAGTCAAAAGCAAAAAACTTTCTCGCTAGCTAACTTTAATGTGGCACCATCCCAGATTTTTCAAGTAACATTTAAGAAAAAAATCATAACTTTCTTATTATGAAAATAATTACTGCCCTGGGAAGTAAGGTATCTTCTACCAACATCAGGCAATCTAAAAATAAATTCTTGATCTGTTGCGATCATTAGTTCATTATCTATGGCGTGATAAGTTTTATAAATGCAAAAATATAGATTCGCGCTAAAATATCGTAATTGTGAAAATTTGGGCATGTGTTAATTATTTATGGCATTTATTTTTACACCATCATAAAGAGCGGGAAATTCTCTATAATACCACGCAAACATTTTCTTAGATTTGTCACTTTCATTTATTGGGAAATGGCAACATCGCCGGGGTAGAAGAGGACGAAGCTAATTGCAGGACATAGGAGTGCGAGTGAGAGGCAAATACTACATTTAATTCCATACTGTCTTTTAAGGTTGAGACGCTCTATAGTGACAACCTGCCCATCAATGGTACGTCGTTGACTATCATGATATAATGCTAGTCGTTGTCGCCTAGCGACAATATGTCCGTCAAGTTATTAGATCGGTGAAATGGTGTAAATTTTTGCAAAAGGGCCAAAATGCAGGGAATGGAGAGGTCTGTCCGAAATTTAAAGTGGACAGTGTTACCCGCCGGGTTCCAAATGGTAAGTATATAAAATTTGGTGCAGATCGGTGAACAGGTGTAGATTTGTATAAATAACAGACAAACATACAAACAAACCAACATTGAGTTATATATATATATATATATTTACACATGCTATTGCAACAATCACAATAACACAGGTTATCACATAAATTCTACACACACACCCATGTACACGGGGCAACATGACCACGATATCTAAGCCCCGCAAATGAAATATTAACTGTGCATACGATAGCATAGAGAATACTACAGTCCAATACAATCCTTGATTGTCAATCGGTCAGTTTTCCCACGTGTCCTTTAGCAAATTTTACCGGACTATCATGGTACAGAGTAAATCGTTGTTGCCTAGTGACAACCTGTCCATCAATGGTGCGACGTTGACTATCATGATACAGTGTTAGTCGTTGTCGCCTAGCGACAATGTGTCCGTCAAGTTATTAGATCGGTGAAACGGTGTAGACTTGTGCAAAAGGGCCTAAATGCGGGGAATGGAGTGGTCTGTCCGAAATTTAACATAGCCTAAACTATTCCTTTTGAATCAGGCTATCATATACAAAAAGAATTTTTCGAATCCGACTGGTAGTTCCAGAGATTAGCGCGTTTAAACACACAAACACACAAACTCTTCAGCTCTATTATATTAGTATAGATATATATATTGCAGCCGTTCATAATTGGCAGTAGGGGGGCTGTAGCGGCTCCAGATGATAGCCTACTTTCCTGGTGACGTCACAAGATGGGGCCAAGATGGCGGCGATGACGTTACAAGATGGCGGCCAATATTGCGGCGGTGACGTCACAAGACGGCAGCCATAGCTTAACTTTACCAAGCCTAACCTAACCTTACCCATGAGGTGTGATCAAAAAGTTCCAAAATGGCGATGGTGGCGATGTGATATCTCGCGAACCCATGGTCGGATTTTGACGAATGAGGTGTCGTTGAACTCGGGCTGACACCCGCTTTCCAATGGACAACCTATTTTCCACCCCAAAATAAAACTTACCCCTACCAGGGGGTGTAATTATAATTTTTTAGAAAATCTCGCCTTATATGTGCGACATGTGGGAGTGTAAATGCTAGTATGAAATTAAACGTTGTTCCACATAAACGACATGTCAACGAGTCGACGCCATAATGAATTAGCATTATGTTTTTTGTTTTTTACGCAGGCGCACTTGGTGATTTTGTAAGAGAGCAGGTTTTTAAAAAAATGATTTATAAGAAGGGGTTTTAGTGGTGAGGAGAGAGCTAGAGAGTCGCCCACTTTCCTACGAAGTTTGCCGATATCTCACGAACGCATGGTCGGATTTGGACGTGTGACGTGTCAAATCGCTAATCTCAACGCACTTTTGATGTTGTTAATAGGTAAAAGTTTTGAGAATGAAGGAAACAGCCTATTTTGGGGGGGGGGGTAAAACGATGATTTTTAGACTTTTTATTATATCTTGTAAACTAATAAAGGTCGGGACGTGTACGAGGTGTCAAATGACTCGGGGTGACACCCCCTTTTAAAAATATTTTTTGAAATTTTGACAAAGGGCCTAACGACACATTTGTTGATTTTTTTTCCAAGTGCGACATGTGGGAGGTTGAGTGCTAATATGAAATTAAACGTTTTTTTTTTCACATGAACAACATGCGATGGATGGAATGCCGCTATGAATTAACATGTTTTTTTTTTTTATCATGCGCACTTGGGGATTTTGTAAGAGGGCGGGCTTTTTGAATAAAGATTTATGAATGAGTGTTTTTTGAAGAATTTAACCAAAAGATCGAAAACTAATAGGTCATGAGCTTTTCATATCTCATGAACCAATAATGTCCTTGGACTTGGAATGACGCCCCCTTTTTGAAGGTATTTTTGAAATTTTGAAAAAGGGCCTAACGACAATTTTGTTGAAAAAATCTTTGGAAAACAATCAAAATAGAAAAAACTTATCCGGCCACTGTAGCCATGCCCCCTCGAAAAAATCCATGGCTATTGCGATGGAACGGCAAGTCGTAATACGACGGTTCGTTTTTCGATGTGGCGGACCACGGTAGTCATGCTTGCCAATGCATTCATTGCTATTTCATGAACCATGGATCGCAGAGGCTTATGCGATGATTCTCTGGCCAAGGTGACCATGCTTGTAAATGCATGAATCGATATTTCATGAACCATGGATCGCAGAGCTGTATGAAATGGTTCAACTCATGCTTGGTAAAGGTGTGATTGAAAAAAAATGAAAATTCACAGCCTGCTTTCAGTTCACAAACCAGGTCAGGGAATGGAATGAATGAAGTCCCCATCTAGCAGCAAGGATATGAAACAGTGTTGACTTTTAAAGCCTGTCGCACTTTCCTGGGACAATGATTAAATGGATGACAGATGAAATTAAATGATAGTGTAAAGTATTGCTGACCGATCGGGTCAGGGAATGGAATGAGTAAAGTCCCCCATTTAACAGTAAGGATATGAAACGATGCTGGTTGCTAAAGCCTGGTGACTGGGATTTGAACTATGGACCCAGCAGTGAGAGGCCAGCGTGCTGCCGCCTAAGCCATGAAGGCTTCAAAACATGACTGTGATGATGGAAAAATACCAAAGTATAAGGATGGCCGCCGAGCTATAAGTCATGACATTGACAGGGTGTGGGTGGGGAAATTGGAAATGTGAAATTCCAACCACAGGACATGCATTAATCGGGAATTGAACCTGGATTACACTTACCAGTTATCTGCTGCGCTCCAATAAGAATAAATGTTGAAACATTTAAGTATATTATATGTGTGTGTCTTATGCTACTTCAGTCTCAGCTCTCAACTACAAATGACTCACTGAATTCCCTTTGTGTTAACGCAAAAGTGCAGAGTGTGTAATACGCATTATATGACATTTCCGGTAAAACAACAAACAGCCTGCAGAATGGCGAGTGAGTGTACAGCCTCCGTAGAATAACGCTAGCGACTTGAGGTTGAGAGGTACTATTCCAACATTTGATCAAAGACAAAATGTGGAAACTATACAGAAAACCACTTTCAAGAATGACTGAGGTGGGAATCGAACCTCTTATACTTATTTGGGGTACCCGAGGCTGACTAGACTTTGTTTCCATCCTGAAACCAGAAATTAAATTTTTAATAGAGCCTGGTTTCAAACTTGAGAAAGAGGGATGGGAAGAGTGATTGGGTTTGAAAAGGGAGTGGAAAGGAGGCGGCTGTGGCCTTACAGGAGGTATCATTATAACATTTGCCCAAATACAAAGTGGAAAACCACTTGTAGGATAGTTGAGGTGGGAATCGAATCCTTTTTACTCATTTAAACGGCTTGAGGCTAAGTAGATTCGGTTTTAATCTTTATACGACTTTTTAATAATAGTTAAAAGTGAGAGCAAAAGAGGGTGCAAAAGTGATTGTAAAAGTGAATGTAAAAGTGGATTCAAAAGTGGATGCAAAAGAAAGGATGCAAAATTGGGTGCAGTTTATAGTAGATATGATTTCTACCAGAATGTGATTTGAGTAAATGTAATTTCTAAACCCAAGTAGTAAGTAGTCAGTTGGTTTTGATCTATGCAAGCATAAACATGTCACAGACATTGGTGATGGATACTCAAGGCTTTAAGGTCAACGAAAACAAGTATTAATTTAAAGAGATGGCTATTATCAATTGTATAACACGCGGGTCACCAAAACTATTTCATTTTGGGTTTAAATCACTGTTTTCGCTCGAGTTTCTGTCTGTTCAAGATCAAAGACAGACCCAGTGAATACTAACCCATTCAGAATTGCAATGGAACAAGGGAACCATTCCCTATAAATACTTAGCTATGTTATTAAACGCTCATTTATCCATGGCTACAATTGTATTTGTCAAAGGAATTGAAAAATGCAAATGGCTTTACCCGTTTCTACCCCCTATGTGTGAATGTGCGAATCTTATGGATTTGGACAGTCCTTTACTGCATACACTTTTTCAAGAAAAAGGACTTTTAGTGAAATAACATTAAACCGTTTTCCATGTATGGAATCTGTTTGATTGGCTAACGAGAAATGCATGTTGTGACGTCATGAACAAGATATTACTTGTTTCTGCCAACAGTGGGATGATCACTAGTGAGTGATACACTGTCTAGAGAGCATCATGTCTGTGTCGTCAATGTTGGAATTGGACAATAATGCTATTGAGCAGCCGATTGCAAAACTTTTTATGTGTAAAAAGTAATTAAGGAGTTTTACAAAAGAGGAATTAAATGCTTTACCTAAATTATTCATATTTATGTGGCTGCAAATGCTGTTAAGGAAATATGGGTACATGTGCCAACATCATGGACTCAAGACCCTGTGTTAAGTAAATTGCGACCCTGTAATAACTACGAGCATCATAAGCAAGTAGCCATTAGAAAATACCATCAGTACAACAGTGTTAAACCTGTCAGCTTGTGAAACTCTACCACGGTCATAAAACTTTGAACAAAGACTTTGTTTCTTCATTCCGCGGGTGTAATGGCGAGAAAAAAAAGCAACTACAACATCCTCAACAGATGGAAAAGATCAAAACTATTTACCATTGACTGAAACAGAGTCGCCAAACCTGTACTGGTCGTAACGTTATTGACAAAGTGATTCAGTTACTATCCTTTGAAATGTACTTACCTGATTACTAATACCGTGGTCTTGGAACAAAGCTAGAACAATGTTTGCAACATAATGTATCTATAAATTATGTTGGATGATGCTTGCCGAGACCATGACATTTCTTATTGCTATAGTCAACCTAAATTAAGACGTGTGGCTGATAAAGTATTATTAAAAAAGCTAAACAACATTTAACATACTGTGATGCCTCTGTGGGAGAGAGGTTGTCAGCCTTTATTGTGATTGGAGCTATAAAAGGAAAGTTAATGATGAATGGACATGAACATTAAAAAACTACTTTTAAACTAGTGTAATGTCCTATTTGCTATGAAATAAAAATAGTTTTGCTCGAGTATGATTTTTTTTTATTACAAAATGTAGACCGACATTTCACACATTATATATTTAAAATTCACGTTTCACATATTGCAAAAATTGAAACTATTAGGTTAAAGTGACAACAAAATAGGGTGCAACCTAATCTCAACTCACCTAACCCAACCTGACCACACCTGACCTGTCTACTGAACCTTTCCTAATCTAATCCTAGCTAACCTCACCTGACGTGACCATACCTGTTTTGTAAGCAACAACAACAACAACGCCCGATGTCATTACTAAAGTGATAATGAGTTTTCAGATCCTATCACTATAAATTCATTACCCCCTATCTTATTTCAGTCTCGACAACAACCATGGTTATTTTATTACGTCAGATGATGTAATGTTCTCACAATTTGACAAGTGAGTTTATGTTTACTCAAAAAGTGTGGTGATGGCTTATGGTGGTGGCTTATGGTGATGGCTTATGGTAATGGCTTATAGTGATGGCTTATGTTGATGGCTTATGGTGATGGCTTATGGTGGCTTATGGTGATGGCTTATGTGGATGGCTTATGGTGGCTTATGGTGATGGCTTATAGTGGTGGCTTATGGTGGCTTATGGTAATGGCTTATGGTGGTGGCTTATGAAATTAACAACATCATGCTCTGGTAAACTGTGTTTTTATTTCAAAGCCATAGGGATTTACAAAAAATAGAATACAAACAAATACCAATTCATCAATCCTCAATTCTTCAATGTTCATGTCCACACATCATTAACTTTCTTTACATAGCACTCATCACAATTAGGGCTGCCAACCTCTCTCCCACTGAGCTATCATAGGATGTGAAACGTTATTTAGCGTTTTTTTTTTCAACAACACTTTATCCGCCTCACGTCTTAAAGCAGAATGACTATGACAATAAGAAAGGTCATGTTCTTTGCATGCTTAATCCAAAAGATTAATGGGTACCTCAACACGCTGCAAAAGTTCTTCAAGGCGAGTTTCAGGTCAACAAAACCGACAACCAGGAAGATGGATTTCGAAAGGTAAGTATTGAATGACTTTGTCAATGATTCCATTGCCAATACAGGTCTGGCACATCCTTTTCCATTGATGGCGAAAAGATTTGATCATCCTCCTCTTCTGTAGACAATGTTTGTTGTTGTTGCTGTTGTTGCTTTTTCTCGCCATTACACCCGTGGAATGATTGAAGAAAGTCTCTACACGGACTTTTATGATCGTGATAGAGTTTGACTAGCTGGCAAGTAGCACACTGTCGCATAGAGGGCATTTTTGCCATGGCCACTTGCTTATGGTGATTGTAATCCGTACATGGTTGCAATTCACTTAACACAGGGTCTTGAGTTCATGATTTTGATACATGTTGCCTGATTTCTTTCACTGCACTCGCTGCCACATAATAAATGAACGTCTTGGAGAGCATCAATAATTCTTCTTTGATAAAAAAATCTGCATATCAAGGGCAGGTGATCTTGTAGTTCCGTCACTTAAAACAACAACACTACCTCTTGCATAGTCTGTGATGCTGATGGCACTTGAGACGTGGAAGATGGATTAAACATAACTTTTACAACAGGGGTTAGACATTGCTCAATAAACAATGAACTATTTTGAGTAGCAACATGTTTTTCTTGTACTAGCTTTTTAGCATTCCGATGATTTTTGTCAACACTATCAGTGTTTCAATTGGAGCACTACATTGATAATCACTCACACTTAAAACCTCACCAATTTTACTTTTCATATCGCCTCGACATATTGTTAACCTCTGTTTTGAGCATAGCCAGAATATTATTCCTTTTACATTTTGTCGTTTATAGTTATAAGAGTAGGCTTGATAGAGTGCACGTTGCCATAGTAGTAACTGACCTGTCAGTATGATGTTCACACTACAAAGGTTACAACTGTTTTGGTGATAAAGTGACTCACCATAAGCTTATATATTGGCTTTTGTGTTGGATTTTGTGTTGGCTTTTGTATTGGCTTATGTATTGGTTTTTGTGTTGGCTTATATATCGGCTTTTGTGTTGGCTTTTTTGACAAGTTATATTTGTCAATGTATTTAGTGGATTTTTATTGGTCTTGGAAAGTATCTCATAGACTGGGAATATGTTTAAGCGGTTACGTGGATTCATTACACAATAATTTTGACACGACGAAGCTCATTTTCTATATTCAATAGTTCCTCCTCATATTCAGTATGACCAGCCTGTCCACAGGCATGCTAGTACTGAAGCCGCTGGATTAGCTTACTGAGATTGTTCCAGCAAACAAATTTAACAAATTATTTTTAGAGGTAAACAGAGCATTACCATTATTATTATCATCATCATCCTCAGCATCTTTATCACTATTATTATAATCACCATCATTGTAATCAACATTAACCTCAACATCACTAAAACTATTGAATTCCTTTTGTTTCTTTTCCACAGAGACCCCTTTCATAGTCTGTGTTGACTTTGATAGTGTTGAGATTTTCTTAGACGTTGACAACTGTCCTAACATGACTTTTTGAGGATATGATAAGTGCTTTTGAACAAACACTGCACTATCTTGAGCCACAATATAGTTTTCTTGAACTTGCACTTTAGCATTTTCATGATTTTTTGTAAACAGCAACCGTGGTTTGTTTGGAGCACTACATAGTTGAACAATCTCACTTAAAACCCTTCAATTTTTACTTTTTAGATTCCCTCGACATTTTGTTGACCTCTCTTATGAGCATCGCAAGAATATTATTCCATTCACATTCTGACGATTATAGTTATAAGAGAAGCCTTGATAAAGTGCACGTTGCCTAACTTTGTTGGCTGTAGTAAGTACCATAGTAGTAACTAACCTGTCAGTATTATGTTCACACTACAAAGTTTACAACAGTTTTGGTGATAAAGTGACTTACCATAAGCTTATATATTGGCTTTTGTGTTGACTTATGTGTTGGATTTTGTGTTGGTTTTTGTGTTGGCTTTTGTATTGACTTATGTATTGGCTTTTGTGTTGTCTTATATATCGGCATTTGTGTTGGCTTATTTGACAAGTTATTTTTGTCAATGTATTTAGTGGATTTTTTATTTGTCTAGGAAAGTATCACAAAGACTGGGAATATTTAAAGACTTTACCTCAGCTCACCCAACATAACCTAACTTAACCTTGTCACGTGACATGTTCTACAAGTTTAGACTTGCTTTAAGACTGGCAATGACGTTACACATAGCTCACCTAACCTAATGTAACATATCATAACCTAAGCTAACCGCATGTGCTGGCTTTTGTATTAGCTTATGTATTGGCTTTTGTGTTGGCTTATATATCGGCTTTTGTGTTGGCTTATACGTTTAGACTTGTTTTAAGACTGGCTATGACGTCACACTTAGTTCACCTAACCTAATGTAACCTATCATAACCTAACCTGACCCCATGTGTTGGCTTTTGTGTTGACTTATGTGTTGGCTTTTGTGTTGGCTTATGTATTGGCTTTTGCGTTGGCACAATCCCTATAAGCTCGTCCAGCGACTACAGCTGTTGCATGCATAACGTCAAGCCGGCCATACCGGTCATAATTGGGAACTTCAAAAAATTGAAGAAGAAACTCGAAATGCCAAAATTATTGATTAAGCCCTCACCCATTAAAATGGGCATTGCTCACGAGTTGCATCGCCCAGCTAGGCATCACTATCAGAGACTCAAGGTGATTTCACGAGGTGTGGATGAATTTTGGCAGGCTGACTTGGTTGAAATGATTCCCCTATGCTAGTGTTAAAGAATGATACCTCCTGTAAGGCCACAGCCGCCTCCTTTCCACTTCCTTGTCAAACCCTCTCACACTTCCCATCCCTCTTTCCCAGGTTTATATCCAGGCTCTGGAACAAAATTTAATTTCTGGTTTCAGGATTGAAACAAAGTCTACTCAGCCTCGGGTACCCCAAATGAATAAAAGAGGTTCGATTCCCACCTCAGTCATTTTTGAAAGTGGTTTTCTATAGTTTACACACGTTGTCTTTGATCAAATGTTGGAATAGTACCTCTCAACCTCAAGTCGCTAGCGTTATACTATAGAGGCTGTACACTCACTCGCCATTCTGCAGGCTGTTTGTTGTTTTACCGGAAGTGTCATATAATGCGTATTACACACTCTGCACTTTTGCGTTAACACAAAGGGAATTCAGTGAGTAATTTGTAGTTGAGAGCTGAGACTGAAATAGCAATGGACACACACATATAATATACGTAAATGTTTCAACATTTATTCTTTTTGGAGCGCAGCAGATAACTGTTAAGTGTAATCCAGGTTCAATTCCCGATTAATGCATGTCCTGTGGTTGGCATTTCACATTTCCAATTTCCCCACCCACACCCTGTCAATGTCATGACTTATAGCTCGGCGGCCATCCTTATACTTTGTTTTTTTTTTCATCATCACAGTCATGTCTTGAAGCCTTTATGGCTTAAGCAGCAGGACACTGGCCTCTCACTGCTGGGTCCATAATTCAAATCCCAGTCACCAGGCTTTAGCAGCCGGCATCGTTTCATATCCTCACTGTTTATTGGGGGACATAACTCATTCCATTCCCTGACCCGATCGGTCAAGCAATATTTTACACTATCATTTCATTTCATCTGTCATTCATTTAATCATTGTCCCAGGAAAGTGCGACAGGCTTTAGCAGTCAACACAGTTTTATATCCTCGCCGCTAGATGGGGACTTCATTCCATTCCCTGACCAGGTTGGTCAACTGAAAGCAGGCTGTGGATTTTCATTTTTCAATCACACCTTTACCAAGCATGAGTTGAACCATTGCATACAGCTCTGCGATCCATGGTTCATGAAATATCGATTCATGCATATACAAGCATGGTCACCTTGGCCAGTGAATCATCGCATAAGCCTCTGCGATCCATGGTTCATGAAATATCGATTCATGCATTTACAAGCATTGTCACCTTGGCCAGCGAATCATCGCATAAGCCTCTGTGATCCATGGTTCATGAAATATCGATTCATGCATTTACAAGCATGGTCACCTTGGCCAGTGAATCATCGCATAAGCCACTGCGATCCATGGTTCATGAAATATCGATTCATGCATTTACAAGCATTGTCACCTTGGCCAGCGAATCATCGCATAAGCCTCTGCGATCCATGGTTCATGAAATATCGATTCATGCATTTGCAAGCATGGTCACCTTGGCCAGCGAATCATCGCATAAGCCTCTGCGATCCATGGTTCATGAAATAGCAATGAATTCATTGGCAAGCATGGCTACCGTGGTCCGCCACATCGAAAAACGAACCGTCGTATTACGACCCGCCGTTCCATCGAAATAGCCTTAGATATTTTCGAGGGGGGCATGGCAACAGTGGCCGGATAAGTTTTTTTTATTTTGATTGTTTTCGAAAAACAAATTAACAAAATTGTCGTTAGGCCCTTTGTCAAAATTTCAAAAATACATTCAAAAAGGGGGCGTCATTCCAAGTCCAATGACCCCTAGCCTTATTGGTTCAAGTGATATGAAAAGCTCATGACCTATTAGTTTTCGATCTTTTGGTTAAATTCATCTAAACACACTCATTCATAAATCTTTATTCAAAAAGCCCGCCCTCTTACAAAATCCCCAAGTGCGCATGCGTGAAAACAAAAAACAAACATGTTAATTCATAGGAGCATTTCACCCATCGCATGTTGTTTATGTGAAAAGAACTTTTAATTTCATATTAGCACTCAACCTCCCTCATGTCGCACTTGGAAAAGTAAAAAAAAAACACTCATTCTTAAAAAATCCCCAAGTGCGCATGCGTAAAAACAAAAAACGAACATGTTAATTCATAGCGGCATTCCACCCATCACATGTTTTTCATGTGAAAAAAAACGTTTAATTTCATATTAGCACTCAACCTCCCACATGTCGCACTTGGAAAAAAATCAACAAAAGTGTCGATAGGCCCTTTGTCAAAATTTCAAAAAATAGTTTAAAAAGGGGGTGTCACCCCGAGTCATTTGACACCTCGCACAAGTCCCTACCTTTATTAGTTTACAAGATATATTAAAAAAGTCTACAAATCATGATTTTACTCCCCAAAAAAGGCTGTTTCCTTCATTCTCAAAACTTTAACCTATTAACAACATCAAAAGGGCTTTGACGTTAGCGATTCGACACGTCACACGTCCAAATCCGACCATGCGTTCGAGAGATATCGGCAAACGTCGTAGGAAAGTAGGCGACTATCTAGCTCTCTCCTCACCAATAAAACCTCTTCTTATAAATCATTTTTCAAAAAGTCCGCTCTCTTGCAAAATCACCAAGTGCGCATGAGTAAAAACAAAAATCATAAATTCAAATTCATTATGGCGTCGACTAATTGGCATGTCGTTTATGAGGAACAACGTTTAATTTCATACTAGCATGCGCACTCCCACATGTCGCACATGTAAAGCGAGATTTTCTAAAAATATAATATTTCACCACCTCGTAGCAGTAGGTTTTATTTGGGGTGGAAAATAGGTTGTCCATTGCAAAGGGGGTGTCAGCCCGAGTTCAACGACAGCTCATTCGTCAAAATCCGACCATGGGTTCGCGTGATATCACATCGCCACCATCGCCATCTTGGAACTTTTTGATCACACCTCGTGGGTAAGGTTAGGTTAGACTGGGTTAAGTTAAGCTATGGCCGCCATCTTGTAACGTCATCGCCGCCATCTTGGCCGCCATCTTGTAACGTCATCGCCGCCATCTTGGCCGCCATATTGTGACGTCACCAGGAAAGTAGGCTATCATCTAGAACCGCCACAGCCCCCCTATTATTGGCACATATTAGGATCTGCGGCGTAAAGGACAATTGACATGTCATTTCATATTAGGAGGTATTTGGAAGCACCACGGATAACAAGATCTAGGATCAAGGAAGCAGTGTATCAGCATGGGAATATTGCAGTTACATTATTTAATAAACTCTGAAGGACATTTTAATATTGTTGAAAATTGCTTAATATTATAAGGATCAATAATTAATTAATTGGTGTTGATTTATTCAACTTAGATAACCTTCTAGATCAATTTCATGAACGGAACGATTTGATTCGCTGGAGACTTGCTGAAGCCAAGTTTGCAACTTTGTAGCGCGTCAGAGTCGCTCGGTTAGGGTTTCTCCAACTGGCGACATTTCTCACTGGCCAAGCTAGAGCGACTGTCGCCGATTTCCAAGGCCTCCTATTTTAAATGTCACTCAGGGTCGAGTGTCATAGTGGGGTATTCGATGGGGCCGTGGTTGAATGCAAGGTATTATTTGCCTCGCAACTATCCTTTTATGTATTGGGGACGGCTACGTCATAGCATGAGGAGGCCATGGCAGAATAATGAGTTTTATTTTCTTTGACGTTAACACACTGTACAAATACCTCTCCAATGTTCTATTACAGTATGTTGCTTGAAATGGCCCTCTCTACAAGTTGCTGGTGTCCATAAATGAGCTAAATAATCATGTGCTATGATTTGCTACCTCCTTTTCTGCTCTTAATAAAATTAAACAGCAATACCCCTTCCCCCCCAAGAATTAACTGAACACGTTAAACAGAGAGTCATTGCTTTATTTGAGAAAATATAACGCGAGATCTTGTTGCTTTATATGGTGTATGTGGTTCAAATTCATCAATACCTTTTTATAAATAATAAATAATATTATTTGCTACTCCTGTGGGGGTCCGGGCTTGGACACCAAGAGCCCGCTGATGAACCTATCTTGGTGATCCTAGGCGGAGCCCCGCACAAAACACGGCATAAATCTAGAAAAATTGCTGAGTTTTAATATTATTATTGTTCCTACCATTGACACAATTTCTTAATGGTGACACACTCGTAAGACAAAACCAATATTTAGAATGATGTAATGTATATACTGTAAGGACAAACGTCGTTTTGTCCAATGGCTAAAACTTCAAATAATTATCTAAAATCGTTTGACGTAAGTAATATTTGTAAGCCTGAACATGACCCACAGGTTAAACTCGATACTCAATTTCCGATTTATTTAACCAGTAAATAATAATAATAAATATATTTAATTATCAAATATTCTCTGGAAGAGAAGAATTTGCATTTATGACCACTTGGTCCAAATGAACTCGGAAAGATTGACAAAATAAATATTTGACCGTGCTGACAAATTTCCCGAAATGCAAATTAGTTGCTTCATCGAAGTGAAAAAGGATTGGACAGAAACGAATATTACAAAAAAGACAATCTAGACAGGCTTTCATACAGAAAAGAGATTAGAAAGTTCGGGGATTTTAGGAAAACCAATATAGTGCTCAATTGTTTGGGCAGATTAAAGAAGGAAAGAACACAGAAAAAGGATGAAGAATTAGCACAGTGAAAATAAATTAAAATCAAGAAAGGAGATAAAAACATGAGAATTTCATTTCATGTGGCCTATACTCTAGATGACCGAAATCGAAGAAAGAAGAAGAGGAAGAAGAAATATATTTACAGTGCGAAGTTTTAAGGTCTATATATGAGTTTTGTAATTTTATATAGATACCGGTATTGGTTACCATTTTCAGAATTGTTGTTGTTGTTGTTGTCTACGGTGTATTTTCAGTGTATGTGGCATCTGTCTAATGCTAATAATGTGCGTACTTGCAATTGGGGACGGAAACGAGGTGGTTGTGGTCTTAAGTTAGGATCATTCTTAGCATTTGTTTGGAGTAGAGTTCTATGAATGCGGAGTGTGCCCCGTTAAAACCCTTGAAATTCTTGGTAGATCGGCAATTCAATCCTTTGACGTAGCTTCAATACATGCCCCTAGACAACTGAAGGTCCAGTACCAGTACCTACGTACGCGTGGAAAGTCCTATAAAGTACCAGGTACATTTCATATACCTGTTTATGTTCGACGATGTCGAAATGTAAATATTATAATATGTCAGAAAACTGTATCATAATGAGGGTCATTATAACACTATTTTTCATTATGAAACAGTTTCTCCCACCAATCAGAGCTCAAGAAACAGTTGTGTGACTAATTAGGTAAGGATAGCATCGCATCTGCGCTAACTTCCACGGCCTCCTATTTCAAATTTCACTGCGTGACTAGTGTCGTAGTGGAGCAATCGAGGAAGCCATGATCAAATACAAGTTATTCTCTGCGTCCCATGTGCTCTGTTTAGTACATAAAACTGGCGAAATCTCGATAGATATTTATGAATATTTATGTTCGATTATAAAATGGTTATATTTATCGTCGAAGATAAACAGTTGCATGCAACTCGCCTATAATGGTAATTAAGACACTCATGGAAATTATAAAACGAGCGGAGCGAGTTTTATAAACATACTCGTGTCCTATTTATTGCCATTATAGGCTCGTTGCATAATGTACTGTTATGAAACCATAAACTGGGACTCAAGAAGGCTGTGGCCCAACGCGAAGATATTGTGAATTATCAAATGCCGCAAGCAAATGGGTCACTTTTCATCCATTCGTCCTATCGATGCGTGTCCATGAAGAAGATGATAAATTTATGTTAGCTATAGTCATTGCGGCCCACCTCGTGGCGCAGTGGCTAGCATTGTTGGCTGTCACCCCTGAGGAACCGGGTTCGATCCCCGGCTCTGCCAAGAATTTAAAAGTCTTGGTATGATCTGGTACGAGGTCTCCCATCCTCGGGATGCGAAATGGAAACCTGCCGGATGCTATGGCAGGAGGAGGAGTGGAAAGGAACTGGCCACCCTACCACACGCAAACTCCGGCTCGGGATGCCTGGTTAGTGATCCCATAATTCTGGTCGCCTACGTCACTGGAGGGGATTGAATTGAATAGTCATCGCACATTACTGACAAAAGAAGCAAGGAAAAGAAAATACAGCGTTCATCCGATCAACGAGCAAAGACACACAATTGGACAGTTTCACACTTTATTTAATACCCTATGGACCCACGATGCCATAATTTTTCAAATTTTAGAATGAGTGTAACTTCGTATGGTGAACTTTGTGTGTAGCCTATCTCAAGAAAGGAATTGAAAAACAACTTTTAACAATGCAATCTCAGTAGAAGAAAGACTTCCAGGCACGTCGAGGTAAGCTAAAATTCACACCTAGTTTATAAAACTATGTATTAGAGTTCCTTAGAGTTTCATTGTAGTTACAACCTATATGATTTTATTCATTCATTTATTAATTCATTCATTCAATCATTGATTTATTAATTAATTAAGTTATTTATTCATTTATTTATTGATTGATTATGGAGCGCGTCAGTCGCCCAGAGCCTAGCATGCTTGAGCGACTCTGCCAATGAGCAATGCTGTACATGCACCCAGTGTCGCGCTAGCATGGCCACATTGATAAGAAACTAAGCAGAGCATCTTTGTCGCTGCTTCGAGAAAACGCTCTCAGCTGCGTCTTTGTCGCCGTGTCGACCAAGCATGGCCACCTACATTTGAATCAATGCAACGTTCTAAGGCGACCGTGCCGTGGCATTTCTGACGTGGCTACAAAGCCGCAAGCTTGGCCTCACCCAATATTAAGCATGATGAGACTGGACAAGAAGGAAGTGACTGCCTTTCCTACTGTCATATCGCCTGAATGGTGGCAATTTAACGCCGGGCTACGTGTCGAAGTAAAGTTGACTTAATGGTGAAAATCGAGCAAACAGTACTCGCGGAACGTCTAGAACATGTACTATTGAGTTGTGTACAAATTGACAGCAATTTTTGAAAATTGTGAAAATTCTGCTTCACGTGATTAGACCATGTGCTCGAAGAAAGTGCTAAGAAAAATTTAGGAAATGTCAAAAATCAGTACAAAAATGAAGGAGATTATTCATTGTAACAGTGCATAAGTTATCTTAAAGTTTAAAGTTAATAGCAGACAGGATTAAGTTACTGCATTATTAGCAGATTTGCACGAGGAGAGGATTGAACCAAGGGTGTCTAGTTTGCCACGAGATATCAGAAGGAAGTAGTGATCGCCATAGAGAGTTCTCAAAGTAACCCATATAATTTTTCAGTGTTATCAGTGAAAAGCAGGAGTGAGAAAAGTAATTCATTGCTGAACAAGAGTACGAGATGGCTTGCTAATTTCCCTATCCGAAGGTTGGATGGTAAGACATGTCAACATGAGCCATAATTTCGATCCCGGAGGTGAAATGGCGGTAGGAGTCTAACAAACGCACCCTTGAATGATGACCATGAGATGTAGAAGGTACAGACCACTTTCAATACTGTATATTTGTAGTAATTGTTTGCTGAAGTGTTTATTTCTATAAGCTGAACGTATTCTAAAACTGTGCAGAATTATGTTGGTAGGACCTGCAGTTAATTGTGGTAGTGTTTTGTTGTGTTTAAAAGTAAGGAATTCCGCATGGAAATGAATGATACAATTCTGTCTGTTAGGTAGTGTGCCCAATTAGACACGGCAGACTGCCATCGAACTCGGGTCTTATCAAAGAAGACCAGGCCCATGATTCTGCCCAGAATCGAATCATTGATCTCTGAGGGGGATCAGCTACAGAGAACCCGAGGAGCAATGAGTTATATCTGCATATAATCATAATAGCAGGATTTCACGGCTAGAACGGGAATATCATAGCTTTTTAAGGTGGATCATTGCAAGAAAATGCAAGCCCATGTACGTTTTAGAAGCCTGAATGCATGAAAGCAAACCAGCTTGACAGTTGACAAATCTTAGTTAGCGAAGGGGCGTTTTTAGGTGACGCCAAGGAACTAATTTTCGTCTGGACCGCAGGAACAGCTCAAGATTAATGGCTCTGGGATTCACCGTCTCACAAGGTATAGACGTGGAGAGGGGGCAGTCGCCCACAGAAATTAATTGATTTCAGCCAATTGGAGCAATGAATTGAAATGAAACTTACACCCAGATGAATATATTCTAGGAGAGATAATTTAGGAGTGTTCTCACGCCTAAATTAAAGCCTGCATCTATAAACGAGCCTCTGCACAAACTGCTTCCGCTCGGGAGGAAGGTTTTGGAGATGAGCCGGAGGGGAATTACCAGGATAGCGTCATGACGCCATGGAAGAAGGCAATTAATTATAATTAATTGGCCGAAGCGATCGCTTGCACGCGAGTGATTTTGGGACCTCTACACTTAGACAAACGAGGATTATACTTCACTTTGCCTGGAAATGCATTATTTCAAGAAAGGAGTCGGTCCTGAGCGTCCAGTGGACTATGTTTCACAAGGAAGCCTTATATAAGGGAAGCTTCGCAGGGAAGTTAGTTCGTCTTCAGTTCGTCTTGACTCAACACGTGAACTAACACGCTGCCAGATCACGCAAGAAAGTGCGCGAATTTATAAAGTATCGACGCTCAGATGTATTTGGTGAACAATGAAAAGCGCATCATGCAGCTTCACAACAGTAATTATGCATCGTGTAAGATTTAGTCTACAGCAGACGTTTAACCAATAACATACGCGAGTATAAGATTCAGTATTGCGTAGAGAGAATTTAGGATGTTTATAGACAATGAACATACCAGGAGGAGTTGTCATAGTTAAAATGACACATTATTGTCAGGATCACTACAGTTACGGGAGCCTGGAAGGCGTCACAAATTGTCGTGACATGGGATTGAACAGATTTGCAGTAGAGGAGATATAAACTGTAGGTGACAAGAGTCGAACACACACACGCAAGATTGAATTTCATGGAGACCAGCGGTTGTCAGGAGGTAGCTGCATCGCATCTCTGAGGTCAGGCGATAGTTGGAGTCCAATCAAGGATCCACGTGTGAAATAGTGCGAGAATTGTGTATAAAGTTAAATTACAGTGATTTTTAATAGTGTTTATCTGTATATGGTAAAATAATATGTCTTGTGTCAAGTGAGAAAAGTCAGTGATGAAAAATATGATTACCATGTGTAAAGTGTATACAATGTGTCGTGTGATAGATATCATGATGGCTTAAGCCAAGCATCATGGTAGGCTCGTGGCTGGCGTGCTGGACTAACCCAGTAAAAATGAAAGTGAGTACAAATTTAATATGTTGATATGATTAAATAGCTCGCCATACAACGAAGCATCACTCTAAGACTAAGAATTAACAGTCATTTATGTACCAGATTACACCCCTCGTATTTTGGTAAAATATGGCTTGGAGGGTGATTTGTTTACGGCCATTTAGGCCTAAGATATTGATGAAAGTAACGGTAACGTTAAATAATAATAATAATCTGGGGTCGGTAACAATAATGAATAAATAAATGGGCATGTCAGGCCTATAGTACGTGCAAAGTGTGTCATGTCTAACGTAAGAACACCGTGTTATTGGTCAATGTAAGAAAGAAACGTAAAATATCGGGATAATGAAAGTTTTTCAGTGTCATTGAATTATTGAATGAATGTTTATCATGGTAAATTATACAGGCTTGTATTTGAGAGCCATTAAGGTAGTTAATGTAAGACAGTAAATTTATACTTATTTTGGGAGCTACGTAGAGCTTTGGCTTATGAATAATTCTAGAGAGGACGTGAGTGCTTTAATAATTGAGTCATCTATAAGAAGTATTGTTTGAGCCGCGTTCAGCGAGCATGTAACGTAGAATCAAGAGATTTACGTCAATAAGTTGCGGGGATCATCCAAACATAGCTTGTGCGTTAGGCGAATCCAGTCGGCTAATCTTCGAAATCTACGAGATAGTATCACCTTGGAGCATACTTGTATTATTTGCAACTAAGTTGGGACAGAGGCTGTCTGTATCCACCGTTTGCAGAATTGTTGCCACCAGGGATAACTATTAGAGACCTTGTGTGAGCCCATATATTAATTGATCTGCCCTTAGAGGTAAGACTAATGGTTCTTCGTATAGGAAACGTCGATTTCCTCTTGTTATAGGTAGCTGCACCGGTGAGAGAACTTTGATACTCACTTGAGATGCGCGCCAGAGCCACTAATGTCGCCCACAAAACGGCAAAGCTATACCGTGATCCATCCCCTGCCATAAATATTAATTAGGAGCCGAGATGAGCCCATTATACTCTAAATGTAGGTGTTAAATAATTAGATTGACTCAATTACTAGGGACACAACCCACTCAGGGTACCTCCAGTGTAACTGCACCAGTAAATAAACTTGACCTTGTGAGAAGCCAGATGGGGTGGCAGGGAGACCACTAGACCGGCGGCCATCTTTTTCTGAGCCAGCCGAGACTAATTTATTGTCCGCTTGGAAAGGAAGCCAATTGACCTGATCCTTTTATTTTAAAAGTATAGTGGGACACTAAAGAATCTCGATATTTCGAAAAGTAATTAAGATATGATTGATGTGATGATGCCAATTGAATTAAATGCTTTATTTCCACACACATACCATGTTGGAACGTTGTGATCGGATAATATTTGGCCCAGTTATTCTCTGAGGAGGAATACTGCACCAAATAAATATAGGCATCTTTGTAAAGTATATTTGCCCAGTTCACTCTAATTTATTCATACGGGTAGCGTAATTTCAATGACATGACACGTTTGTAACGATAATGTTTTGACCAGACCCAGAAAGTCGTTGTATGGTGAAGCTATAAAACATCTTTATCCATGTGTATTTTGGAAGGGAAAGCGTACCACTTCAGCGTTTCAAATTGATGGGAAAGAGAATACGATTCGCACGACACAACACTTATTAATTAAGGCATAAGATAATGAATTAATGTTACTGAAAGTAAATGCCCCGTGTAAAACGGATAAATGTTTAATAATTGCAGATTTAATGTCATTTAAATATAATTTGTGTTTATTGTGTTGTGATATTCCAGTTTGTGTTAAATTGTGCCACGTTAAGAACACTATGGATACTCGCAAATGTCAGAGAGTATCAATAATAGGATGTTTTGAATAGACTTGAGTGCGGTGAAGCACTAATTTTAAGGAGAGACTCGCAGATAACTTTGATTTTGTTGTGGGAAGTAAATGTAAGGTATATTTTTTTGTGTTTTGTGTTGTATTGCCATGATTTTCTATCATTAAAAGTTATACTTAGGAATATGTTGTTTCTTTCAAATAGAGTAGTTACCTGACAGACTCAAATCCTGAGCATGTGGTCGCATGGTGGGAAGGAACGCCCCATACCTCGAAAGACCGTGAGTTAGCTGGGATACGAACACATGTTCCATATGATGACGATTGGGTACATGGAGGACATGTTATTGTACTAGGATTGACTCACAGGTACTACTAAAAGTCGGCCAAGATATTAATGGTAGAGGCAAGTATAGCAGGAAAGCTAGGATAGATTAGGAAAAGGCCGCGTCCCATTGTTAATAAGCCTTCACGTTAAAATAAATGTTGATAATCCTCCATAAGACATGCTTAAATGTAACCTATTAGCATTGAGCAGTCCACCACCGTATATATTTATCATGGCGCCCTACGTGGGGCTTATGGGATTCAGAAAACCCCATAATAATAGTATGGTTTCCATGGGGGAAAACCATAATAGTATTTTTTTTCCTCAAACTGTGTTTGAGCGATTGTGAATCTTTTTAGGTGATACTCAGACATTAGACACTGTTGTCAGACGAGTGAATATACAGACGGGTACGAGGGTCTAAACCCATTCCATAGATGGTTACAGCACTGTGCTAAAATGAATGTTGTTGTTTTCGCGACATCGGAATTCATTTCCCAATATAACCCGCCAGCATGCTCACCTACGGCCTGCCTAGATCTCAAGATAAGAAATATAGGATGGCTGGTACTGAGGGGGTACTTAAGTGTATCGCGGAGTTTAAGGAACATTTTGATGCTACTCATGCCAAGAGTAGGGAAGATCCTAAAGCATTTCAAGATGAAATAGCGGGTAGATTGGATACAGTAAATAATCAGTTGGAAGCATTTCAAACTGAAATTAACACTAGATTAGAGACCAATCAAACTGAAATGAGCCAGATGTTGGCTACAGTAAACACTCAGTTAGAGACTAACCTATTGGAGGTCAGTCAAAGATTAGATTCAAACTTATTAGAGGTCAATAAAAAATTGATGATGTTAAAGAATCTATGAAACAAGAGGTAACTAAAAATATTGTTAGCGTGGTTTCAGAGATGCAAGCAAATAACGACAAACGCTTTGAGTCAATAGAGGTAAAACTAGAGAATAATCTGCAAGCGTGCAGAGAATCACAACGTGAGATTAATGATAGATTAAACAATATGTCCGTAGAGCTTAAAGATATTCAAAATCAGAACGAAGCGAATACTAAGCGACAGCAAGAGCAATTTAATACGTTCACTCAGACCGTGGATCAAAGGCTTGAAGACAGCGACGAGAAATGGAATAATCGTATGGCAGGCTATGCAAAAGCTGTAGACGAAGCATTAAGGAAGCAGGATCAGAATAACCTTGACCAATGCAAGGAGATCAGTGAAATAAAACTTCCGCTAAAGAAAATAAGGGAATAATCTCAAACATGAAAACGCAGGTTGAAAAGGTTCAAAAAGAGTTATAACAAACTCAAAACGATCTAGCAGTCATTCATAAAAGGCAAGATGAGGACCAGGGAGAAATTACCAAAATAAGGACCGAAATCCTTAATATGCACGGTCACATACAGAAAGAGGTTACAGGCTTACGAGAAGAATTGGAACTTCGAGAGGGCTTGAAAAATGAAGCCAGCGATAAAACGCTTGACGAGCTAAGGCAAAGTCTAGCGGGGGAAATTTCCCATATGAAAGAGAGCCTTAAAGATGACAAGGAGAAAGTCTTCTCTATGGCAGAGAAAAACCGGGATCGCTTGGAAAAAATAGAACGAGAGATATTAGCTCGTTTAGAAAGAGCGGAAAACAGGCACAGCCAAATGGAAACTAGAATGATCGCACATGAGGAGTCCATATTGCGAAATCCGAGATCTAATCAAGGAAGCATAGATGAAAATAGGAGAAATAGATGGGCAGATATAGAGGTACAGCCCACTCCGAAGAATGCAGCCATGCCAAGTGACAGCCCGTATACCACGCCTGGTATACCTATTGCTATGTCCACACCGCATGAAAATGCTCTACAAAATCAGATAGTCACTGTTGTAAGGGCTAGTGACGAGAAACCGAGAAAGTATTCTGGGAGTAACTCAAATATGACACCCAAATACTGGCTCAAAGAGGTTTCTGAGTACTTGAATGACGCAAAGGTACCGCCAGAGCGAAGATTAAGAGCTATCGAAAAACTGACTGAGGGTGAATGCGCCTTATGGTTCAGAAGTTTTCGTTACACGTTTGACACCGTTGAAGAATTTCACCAGCCATTTTTAAGCAGGTACTGGGATGCAAATATACAACAGAATCTCAGATTGGACTTGTACTCCAGACGCTATAGTACAAATAATCCAACGAAATATGCTGAATTCTTCATAGCACAATTATGCCGTTTTAAAGAGCTTGACGAGGCCCCTAGAGAGTCAGATCTGTGCATAGCGATAGCCAAGCAATTAACATACGAAGTACAACGACTATTAATCTCGGCAAACGCCAAGACAGCGATTGAAATGGAGGAAGTGCTGAGGCAGCTCGATCTCACCACAATGCAGCACACAAGGCAGAGTCGGAACACGGAACAAGTCCACATGACTAGTACACCGACTGGACCGACTAGGGTGCAGACTAAAAGTAAGTCTACTAGCACAGAAACTGAGAAGTCAGACTGGCAACGAGAAGAAAGGGAAAACCAGAATTGGAAGCCAGCATACAGAGGGAGATCGAACCGCGGATACCGAGGAAGAAAAACCTGGAATCAGCGCGATACAAGAAACCAACAGCCTGATAACAGGAGAAATTACGGCCGAAATGGGAATAACCGAGAATGGAGATCCCAAGAACAGAGTCGCGGGTTCGACGAAGAAGCAGAAGATCGTTATCACGCATCACTAAGATATATGGAGGAGCGTGGAGACGACAATAGAAAATCGCAAGTGCATTGGGATGAAGCGATTAAAAATAGAAGATCACCCGACATCTATAAGGATGATGACGGAGCCAAGAGTCTGGAACTTCAGCAGCGCGAAGACAGACGGCAGAACTCCACAAGAAATGGAGCCAAAAGAATAACCAGCCAATTATGACTCGGGGAGAAGGAGATACCCGAAAGTCAATGTAAGGTTCATAAACCCTACCTGATTATAAGGGACTTGCAAAATAACGCCTACAGGATCAAAGATGAAGAAACAGGCAGAGAAGTTGTAGTAAACGCTGCGAACTTAAAATTATATAGTCCGCCAGAGGAATATGAAATCATAGAAGAGCAAGCCATTCACACCCAAATGGACAGGGAGTCATTATATATGCACGCGGAGAGGCTTCAGAAAAGCCCACACCGCAGAGAAAGGAAACGAGACATGCAGCTCGTAGACCCAAGGGAGACGAGGGTTGAATGCAGCTGCCAGTTGAAAGAGCTTTACAACCAATTGTGTGAAGCAGCGGTAGAGCTCCAAGCGATGAATGAACAACTAAGGGCGCAGAACAAGGAAATACGAGACGGCAGACGTAGTGGAGTGGGGGAACGAGACAACCCACGGCCCGGGAGCACTGACCGCTTAAAGTAAACAATGTCAACGGAGTCGATGCCATCTAGAGGCCCGAAAGAATTCACTTGTAAAATGAATTTTCCGAGCTTAGCGAGGGAACGATGTGCCCAATTAGACACGGCAGACTGGCATCGAACTCGGGTCTTATCAAAGAAGACCAGGCCCATGATTCTGCCCAGAATCGAATCATTGATCTCTGAGGGGGAACAGCAACAGGGAACCCGAGGAGCAATGAGTTATATCTGCATATAATCATAATAGCAGGATTTCACGGCTAGAACGGGAATATCATAGCTTTTTAAGGTGGTTCATTGCAAGAAAATGCAAGCCCATGTACGTTTTGGAAGCCTGAATGCATGAAAGCAAACCAGCTTGACAGTTGACAAATCTTAGTTAGCGAAAGGGCGTTTTTAGGTGACGCCAAGGAACTAATTTTCATCTGGACCGCAGGAACAGCTCAAGATTAATGGCTCTGGGATTCACCGTCTCACAAGGTATAGACGTAGAGAGGGGGCAGTCGCCCACAGAAATTAATTGATTTCAGCCAATTGGAGCAATGAATTGAAATGAAACTTACACCCAGATGAATATATTCTAGGAGAGATAATTTAGGAGTGTTCTCACGCCTAAATTAAAGCCTGCATCTATAAACGAGCCTCTGCACAAACTGCTTCCGCTCGGGAGGAAGGTTTTGGAGATGAGCCGGAGGGGAATTACCAGGATAGCGTCATGACGCCATGGAAGAAGGCAATTAATTATAATTAATTGGCCGAAGCGATCGCTTGCACGCGAGTGATTTTGGGACCTCTACACTTAGACAAACGAGGATTATACTTCACTTTGCCTGGAAATGCATTATTTCAAGAAAGGAGTCGGTCCTGAGCGTCCAGTGGACTATGTTTCACAAGGAAGCCTTATATAAGGGAAGCTTCGCAGGGAAGTTAGTTCGTCTTCAGTTCGTCTTGACTCAACACGTGAACTAACACGCTGCCAGATCACGCAAGAAAGTGCGCGAATTTATAAAGTATCGACGCTCAGATGTATTTGGTGAACAATGAAAAGCGCATCATGCAGCTTCACAACAGTAATTATGCATCGTGTAAGATTTAGTCTACAGCAGACGTTTAACCAATAACATACGCGAGTATAAGATTCAGTATAGCGTAGAGAGAATTTAGGATGTTTATAGACAATGAACATACCAGGAGGTGTTGTCATAGTTAAAATGACACATTATTGTCAGGATCACTACAGTTACGGGAGCCTGGAAGGCGTCACAAATAGTCGTGGCATGGGATTGAACAGATTTGCAGTAGAGGAGATATAAACTGTAGGTGACAAGAGTCGAACACACACACGCAAGATAGACTTTCATGGAGACTAGCGGTTGTCAGGAGGTTGCTGCATCGCATCTCTGAGGTCAGGCGATAGTTGGAGTCCAATCAAGGATCCACGTGAGAAATAGTGCGAGAATTGTGTATAAAGTTAAATTACAGTGATTTTTAATAGTGTTTGTGTGTATATGCTAAAATAATATATATTGTGTCAAAGTGAGAAAAGCCAGTGATGAAAAATATGATTACCATGTGTAAAGTGTATACAATGTGTCGTGTGATAGATATCATGATGGCTTAAGCCAAGCATCATGGTAGGCTCGTGGCTGGCGTGCTGGACTAAGCCAGTAAAAATGAAAGTGAGTACAAATTTAATATGTTGATATGATTAAATAGCTCACCATACAACGAAGCATCACTCTAAGACTAAGAATTAACAGTCATTTATGTACCAGATTACACCCCTCGTATTTTGGTAAAATATGGTTTGGAGGGTGATTTGTTTACGGCCATTTAGGCCTAAGATATTGATGAAAGTAACGGTAACGTTAAATAATAATAATAATAATAATAATCTGGGGTCGGTAACAATAATGAATAAATAAATGGGCATGTCAGGCCTATAGTACATGCAAAGTGTGTCATGTCTAACGTAAGAATACTGTGTTATTGGTCAATGTAAGAAAGAAACGTAAAATATCGAGATAATGAGAGTTTTTCAGTGTCATTGAATTGTTGAAGGAATGTTTATTATGGTAAATTATACAGGCTTGTATTTGAGAGCCATTAAGGTAGTTAATGTAAGACAGTAAATTTATACTTATTTTGGGAGCTACGTAGAGCTTTGGCTTATGAATAATTCTAGAGAGGACGTGAGTGCTTTAATAATTGAGTCATCTATAAGAAGTATTGTTTGAGCCGCGTTCAGCGAGCATGTAACGTAGAATCAAGAGATTTACGTCAATAAGTTGCGGGGATCATCCAAACATAGCTTGTGCGTTAGGCGAATCCAGTCGGCTAATCTTCGAAATCTACGAGATAGTATCACCTTGGAGCATACTTGTATTATTTGCAACTAAGTTGGGACAGAGGCTGTCTGTATCCACCGTTTGAAGAATTGTTGCCACCAGGGATAACTATTAGAGACCTTGTGTGAGCCCATATATTAATTGATCTGCCCTTAGAGGTAAGACTAATGGTTCTTCGTATAGAAAACGTCGATTTCCTCTTGTTATAGGTAGCTGCACCGGTGAGAGAACTTTGATACTCACTTGAGATGCGCGCCAGAGCCACTAATGTCGCCCACAAAACGGCAAAGCTATACCGTGATCCATCCCCTGCCATAAATATTAATTAGGAGCCGAGATGAGCCCATTATACTCTAAATGTAGGTGTTAAATAATTAGATTGACTCAATTACTAGGGACACAACCCACTCAGGGTACCTCCAGTGTAACTGCACCAGTAAATAAACTTGACCTTGTGAGAAGCCAGATGGGGTGGCAGGGAGACCACTAGACCGGCGGCCATCTTTTTCTGAGCCAGCCGAGACTAATTTATTGTCCGCTTGGAAAGGAAGCCAATTGACCTGATCCTTTTATTTTAAAAGTATAGTGGGACACTGAAGAATCTCGATATTTCGAAAAGTAATTAAGATATGATTGATGTGATGATGCCAATTGAATTAAATGCTTTATTTCCACACACATACCATGTTGGAACGTTGTGATCGGATAATATTTGGCCCAGTTATTCTCTGAGGAGGAATACTGCACCAAATAAATATAGGCATCTTTGTAAAGTATATTTGCCCAGGTCACTCTAATTTATTCATACGGGTAGCGTAATTTCAATGACATGACACGTTTGTAACGATAATGTTTTGACCAGACCCAGAAAGTCGTTGTATGGTGAAGCTATAAAACATCTGTATTGAACCCATGTGCCATAGGGTCCAATGAGGGCGAATCCATGTATTTTGGAAAGAAATGAAAGAAACGTATAGTTTCTAATGTAACTTAAAGAAAGATCCAGCTAAGATGCTAGCCTAATATGGTGCAAGAGGCGAGGACCAGGTGTTCGTGAGATGAGATCACCCTCTTGACATTCAGAAGGGAGCGAGTCATGAGTATTAATAACCGAGTGGAAATTTCCCAAGATTAAACAAGGAAGCCTGACTCGGAAATCGACCTTACGTTGCTGGAAATTGACAACACCGCTTATGCGCCAGAAGAGGAATAATTAAATTTAACCCGTTTACAAGTATAATAATGAGTAAACAAGTACAGTACAGTGAATCATTTCGAATGAGAGATTTTTTAGTAAAGAGAAACCATTTAATAATTGCGCAGGAGAAAACTGCAAACGCAAGACGACGTCATCGGGGAATTACCAAGGCCTGTGTGGAGGGGAGAAAGCAAAAGAAATGCAACACCCACACAATTGAGGACGAGAAATTAATTAATATCTCCGAATTGCACGATCAATTCTTAGGGGCAATGAGATTATTTGACATTGAGAAGACGAGCTTTCGGGAAGGTATAATTTTTATATTTGTGCCACCATTATTTTAGAAATTGGTCACAGAAAGGACTAGAGTCTTATTTTTTTGTAGTGAAATAGTATAAAGCTTCGGGCTTCACCAAGCCAATCATGCAGTTCCGACAGCCCGTGAGGGGCGTAATCACGCATCACGCAGTACAAGTCCGTCCGGGGGACGTGACGCTGGAGCATCAACAGTAAATGCAGTTATTCTGACAACCCGTGAGGGTGTTACTACGCATGCAGTCATTCCGACAGTCCGTGAGGGGCGTAAGACTACATCACAGCACATCAGTATCTAGACAGCCGTGTGGGGCGTAACTCTGCGTCACATCGAAGACAGTTACTAGTACTCCTTGAGGGAGAAACGCTGTGTTACACCGCAGAAGTAATATCCGATAGCCATAGGCGTCGCAGTATTAACAACTTGCTTGCCTCCATAAGGAGTGGTAAAGAAGAAATTTAAAGTATCGCCGTATTGAAATATTAGGAAAATCCTAGTTACAGGATTTAGGCCCGACTGTATACAAGTTATAGTGAAAGTTCGTCAGATATAGTCAGAGCAGGCTACGAACGTCGGACTTAAGGCGATAGGTCGTTAAATAGACGAACGAATATATCATAACGTACGGAAGTACCGTACCAGAAAGATAAACTGTTATCTAAATTAAAGAACCCAAAAAGGGAAGGACAGAATAAGGTTCGGAACGTATTTCAGAAACGTAGGAGTGCTAGAACCGATCAAATAAAGAAGCACGGAGACTATAAACATTATCTCCAGAAAGCAGGCGAATTATTCTAAAAGTACTAGACTCGAGAAGTACTAGCTGCTATAAACTAAATCTATAGGTCATCGAGAGGTTAATGAGGAGACCTCGATCCGAATAGACTTTTGCGAGGATCGATAAACAGATCTACAAAGAAGCCGTTCAAGCTAGATAAATAGCCGGTCATCCAGGATAGGAGTAGAAGAATTTGGATTCCAGGGAACAGTAGATGTTTCGAGACTTTCGTATTCTGCAGGATAGGAAGCCGACATTGAATAAATTTCACCCTTGGAAACGGGAAATTAAGAAGGTCACGTGTGATAGGCTCAGAAATACGGCCTAGTGATCAAGAATTGTGAAGTGTAAATTTATCAAGATTGTGTGTTAGATTAATATTTTTAGTGTTTATTATGTGTTCAAAAGGGACACATCAGTGTATCAAAATGTCGTCAATGTTAAGTGTCTTAAATGTATGTCAAGAAGTGTTTGTACATAAGATGAATTCCTTTAATATGGAGTAAAAGTTCAAAGTGGGCCCAAAATGAAACACCGCACAAGAATAAAGATCATGGGACGATCTTAAAAACATGTGAGTACTGAATTTCATTCTATTTTGGTGTCAGGAATTGGTTGTGTACAAATCCACCTGAGTTTTTGAGTAAAAGGGATGTGTTTTAAGAAATAAATACTGAATAAACAAGAACGCGGTCTGAACAATAATAGAAATTTGAGAAATTATAAATAATTATGTAAAGAATAAATCCCGTAGAGGAAATATGTGAATAAAATGTTAATGTATTTAACGAATGTCATAAGAGCAAGGAAAATATCAGTAATTATTATGAAAGATATTTAAATAAAGTAAAGTTGAGATATGAAAGAAATAGCTTTTGAGCTTGTGTAAAGAATAAAGATAATACTAATAACTAAGTATGGAAATATTAAATAAAGATCAAATAAATTGATGTGAACATAAGAGCGTTAAAGCCTTAATGTATGTGTAAGATATGATGTTCAAGGGAATGTTTTAAAAGGGAGCGATTTATCGGCAACGGAAAAGATTAATATAAGAATTAAAAATAATATGAATTGTTACTAATGAGATTTATCAGTTCTTGGGAAGACATTTCGGCTTAAAATTATGCATAGCGCAAAGGAGCGCAAATAATATTAAAATGTCACGCTAGGAAAGCGTAGAAGTTAAAATACTTGGTAAATTACTTATGGAGGGTAGTTGATTGTAGTGAATTGATAATTGTATAAGTCCTCTATTTGTGACGTAGTATCACGAGGCATTGTGTATGTATTAAAAGGGAGCTAATGTATGGTATTATTGAGCGTATGTCATGTAGGCCACGGCCGACTTTAAATCGTGTCTTGTATAAGTCCTTTATAAGGGAATGGTTCCCGAGGCATGTGAAGAGATTCGAACTCAGAATCCTCTTATGATAAAAGCCCCTTAATTCTTCGTTGTCGAATGTGTATTAATCTTCCCCAATCAATGAGGACCCTCTCATAATTAATAAATGCCAAGGTTACGAAAGTGGTCTATGAACCAAAGAATATTTGTTTGAATGGATACAGAACAGTAAAAGCCCGGTCTCTCCCCAGGACTGAGTATAATGTGAAGGTTTGCTTTGAAAGCCTTGGAAAGGAGTTGCTAACGTGGGTTAGACAGAGAGTCGCCCGTCACCCTCCGTGTCATAAATCGCGCCCGAGTATAATGGCCTGGCTCTCTTAGATTAAGGGTGGGACGGAACCGTCTCGTAAGATGTAGTAAAGACACCGTGAGTGTTTAAAGTTGTTAACGACCCGGGAGTCGAACCGAGGTCCTTGTAGACTGATATTTTCGTTTGCCTGTTCAGATCGTAGTTTCTTATGTGATAATGGTCTTATAAGACATAAGAGATAAATAATAATCCCTATTGTAATGATGTATGGAAGTAGGATTCCACGAGTTAATTGAAGGCAACTAAGTTTCGGGAGTAACTATAGTTTTTTGTCTGTGTCAAGTATCTTCACGCTCTGGAATGCACAAGTGATTTCCTGATTACCTTAATATATTTGTGAAAATAAAGAGAGATGATAATAGCTGAATGTGTGAACATGCCCAAAATATTGAGTTAGATAATTAACATAAGATTTTAAATGTAATTATACATTTGTTTTTGAGGATTAAGAAAATATAAAAGATAGTATTTGAGGTGTACAAGAATGACACCATTATTATGTAAAGCATGGAGCCAAAAGAGCTCGGAGTTATATAAAACTTACAGTTGATGCTTTATGGAAGTAAGACTAAGTAGGAATTGTTGGTTTATGTGGAAACCATATGTTTAAATACAATATTTGTTTTATTATATTTGTGATTCCTTGTTCATTTGGAACAAGTAGATGATTATGGGTCAGTAATTAAATTGTTAAAGTGTTTGTAGCGCCATTAATTTGATTAATTAAATGTGTTAAAATAGGAGTTGATTTTGTTGTTATTCTTGCAAGTGTATCCTCTAATTGATCCAAAATATATGAGTCACAGAGTGGGGGGAACTTACCGCTGCCCCGAAAATTCCGAATTGAGCTACGCTGGTATACTGTGATTGGCATATTTCTTGCTAAAAGGGCACAGTATCCATGTGTATTTTGGAAGGGAAAGCGTACCACTTCAGCGTTTCAAATTGATGGGAAAGAGAATACGATTTGCACGACACAACAATTATTAATTAAGGCATAAGATAATGAATTAATGTTACTGAAAGTAAATGCCCCGTGTGAAACGGATAAATGTTTAATAATTGCAGATTTAATGTCATTTAAATATAATTTGTGTTTATTGTGTTGTGATATTCCAGTTTGTGTTAAATTGTGCCACGTGAAGAACACTATGGACACTCGCAAATGTCAGAGAGTATCAATAATAGGATGTTTTGAATAGACTTGAGTGCGGTGAAGCACTAATTTTAAGGAGAGACTCACAGCTAACTTTGATTTTGTTGTGGGAAGTAAATGTAAGGTATCTTTTTTTGTGTTTTGTGTTGTATTGCCATGATTTTCTATCATTAAATGTTATACTTAGGAATATGTTGTTTCTTTCAAATAGAGTAGTTACCTGACAGACTCAAATCCTGAGCATGTGGTCGTATGGTGGGAAGGAACGCCCCATACCTCGAAAGACCGTGAGTTAGCTGGGATTGAACACATGTTCCATATGACGACGATTGGGTACAGTAGTCAGTCAAAAAGCTGGTTCGATCCTCAAAATGTACCCACAAAACCCAAGGCAGCGCTATATTGAGGCGTACTAGGCAAGATGAGGAGTGGGGTAGTGTGCCATTGCCTTCCCTACTGAGTCAGATCAGCAGAACCTTTCACAGCATCCACAGGCACTGACTGTGGCCTCAATGTCATTACTCAGCTCCACCCATACCTCAGTAGCTTCCATATAATCACACCCATGAGTGAGACTGAGAGAGCGGAGAAAAGCCACATTTTACTCTAGCCTGTGCCAACAGACAAATGAAAATGTATTCATCAAGAGATGGCAAACAGGCCATGATACATTTCAAAGTGTGACTTTAGCAGGCAGACCGCAGAGGAGGAAGCGATTTTGTTTTGTTGAGTGGAGACGGAGAGTGAAGGTTGTCAGGCAGTGGACTAACTGTAAACTGATGCTAATAAAAGACAATCTAGAGCAGGTGTTTCATAAAAACAAGCTAGCGTGGAATAGTACATTATGCAACGAGCCTATAATGCCAATAATTAAGACACGAGTATGTTTATAAAACGAGCGTAGCGAGTTGTATAATTTCCATACGAGTGTCTTAATTACCATTATAGGCGAGTTGCATACGACTCTTTATGTTCGACGATAATTATAACTATTTTATGTTCGAACATAAATATTCATAACTATCTGTCGAGATTTCACCAGTTGTATGTAGCCTACTGGTAGAGAGCGCATGGGACGCAGAGAATACCTTGTATTTGACCATGGCCTCCTGGAATACCTCACTATGACACTCACCACGCAGTGAAATTTAAAATAGGGGGCCATGGAAGTGAGCGCTGGTGCGATGCTATCCTCACCTAATTGGTCACACAACTGTTTCTTGAGCTCTGATTGGTGGGAGAAACTATATCATAATGAAAACCTTTACCATAATGAGCCTCATTATAGTAGTTTTCTGACATATAATATTTACATTTCGCCAGGGTCGAACATCAACGACTGATTGACGTTAGGTAGCGACATTTCTTTGGAGGACATGTTAAATGACAGGAGTTAGGTAGGTCAACTTATTGCAGGTTTAGATGCTGGTAAACATTGTAGCAGAGAGAAAATATTTTAGATCCTTTATTTTTGGGTGCAAGGAAGGCGATTTACTATGTAATCACGCTTATTTAATGCTGTATAAAATGGAGAGTTGACTTGATGATTATTGTTCGTTAGTTATGATTAAAAGGTGCCATAAAATGCACATAAAATAAACGTTGTGATAGAATCATGGACCAGGGATGACGATCAGGCGCGGATTCAAGGGGGGGGGGGGGAGGGTCACGGGGGTCATGACCCCCCCATCAAACGGAGACCAAATTTTTTTGCAAACTCAAAAAAACGAAAGCACAAGAACCAGACAAATAAAACTTAACGAATTTTAACTGAAAAACAGTTTCTTTCATTTTATTCAATACTGAAAATATCTTTATTGCAATTATTATGTTCTGTTACACTTGTAAATATTTACAACTTCATACCTGTTATATAAAAACGATTATTTATATAACAAAATCAACTCGTCTGTTTTGTTCAGCAAACCTTGTGATTACCAAATCGATGTCTATAGTGATGTCACGATGAATGTGCAGCAATGCACGGATAGGAATTTGGGGCTTTTTTCGCACCAAAAAATTTTTCCAACGTCCACACTGCAAGCTTGGTTGGCAATTTAAGCTGTGACTTTCTCCCTTTGTCGGTACCAACTCGACTTGCCGAAACTGTAACGTACCTTGATACTTTTCTCGAAGCTCGATGTAAAAGTCACAAAACACGCCGTTGCAATTCGTACGAATATTTTTGGTGCGCTAAACGTATCAAATTTCTATCCATGTAGCTTGCAAAAAAATTGGTCTGGTTTTGTACGTTTGGTTATTTTGTGATTGCGTTGTTAGTGATACCATTTATCTTAACAATTTCGATTCTGTGACCCCCCCCCCCCCCCCCCCCCCAAAGCCAAAATCTATATCCGCGCCTGATGATGATTACTTCTTCTTCTTCTTCCTCTTCGTCTCCATACGAAGGTTGGCGATCCACGAAGCCAGCTCTGACCTTGACATTGCAGTATGAAATGCTTCCTTCGATGTACACCGGTGCCATCTTCTAAAGTCCTTCAACCATGAATGTCTGCGTCTCCCAACGGATATTTTTCCTTGTATCTTTCCTTCAATAATTAGCTATAATAATTGGTACCTCTCGTTTCGCATGATGTGACCTTGATATTGAGTCTTTCTTTGCTTTATAACATGTCGCAGTTTTTTGTTTTTTTTTTGTTTTTCCTTCCGATGTAGGGCCTCGACATTTGAAATTTTCAATAGGCGGGAAGTCCTGTAGCACCGGACGGCATGTAATACCGGACACACTATAGTTCACGAAAATCTCGCTAGATGTCAGCATCATGTAGAGTGCATTTCAAAGGTGTCTTCCAGTGTACGTCAGCGCAAGCAGTGTGAGTTTGTCACTCAAGCAGTAACCACGCTACGTGGTATTTTCTGATTTCCTGTGTCCATTCATGTGTCTCAAGTAAGTTTTCGAAGAGCATTGTACTGAACTAGATAAGTGAATTGTTACTGTACTGAGAGTAGTTGTTTAATGTGGTCTTAATAACATGTTCACAAAGTATTAATTGAAAATGAAACGTATTTAGTTAATGGCAGGTGTTTCTTTAGATGCTTGCTTGTCCTGTAAGACCGGACAGTACTATGTCCTGTACCATCGGACACGTAATTAGCTGTCATGTTATTATTTGCAGGTTGAATCGCAAATAAATACAGGCCAAAAGACGACAAAAATGGAAAGAGGTGGGGAACGTGGTCCGAAGACGGTATGAAACTGGCAGTGAACACCCTGCCTGCTAATAATTTGAGTGTTAGGGAAGCTGCAAGTAGTTTTAGTGTTCCAAAGAGCACTTTTCAGGACAGACTATTACAAATAAAGAGTGGAGGAGAAATTCAAATTACGCCAAAATTAGGGCGCTTCAAGAGAACATTTGCAGACAATTTTGAAGAAAAATTAGTCGCCCATATCAAGCTGTTAGATGGCATGCGCATGCCCCTTACCAGAAAAGAGTTCCTGAAATTTGCTTATGATTTAGCTGCAACTTGAAAGCTGCCTCATAGGTTCAATAAGGACAACAAAATTGCAGGGAAACATTCCTATTACAGCTTCATGAAGAGACATCGTGAACTTACACCGAATCTCCAGTTCTTACCATGTTTTTTTTTTTAATTTCAAAGGTCTCTTTATTTTAGGGCCATAATATATCCATAGATCTCAAATATGAAGTTCCTATAAGACACTATCATGTCAACTACCACATCCTTTGATAAGATCATCGATATGCATAGAATTTACAGTATTCAAATAACAATCCGAAAAAGTTCTAAACTGTCCGGTATTACAGGCCAGTCTTAATAAAAGGGAAAAAAGCCACAAGTACGTTTATTTAAATTCCCAATAATCCTGCCACTGTTGAAAATTATGCTATCAGGAATATTGTCTTATGCTACATGAAGGATGTCACAAATGTTTTACTTGATTTTTAAATTAAAAAATTTCAGCAGTATTGGCAAAAAAAGTAATGTGTCCGGGGCTAGAGGACTCTCCCCTATCCAATGAATGCGCAGGAGACGACGATATACTGTAGATACATTTCAAAGGCATCGATTCATTTTTCAATAGAAGGATCCATGGTCCAGCATTCGCAACCATATAGAAGAACAGAAAATATGTAACAACGGATCATGCGAATTCGCAACTGTAGACTGAAATCTGATCGTAGAAAGAATTTCCGCAAGGTAAAGAATTGTTTCCTGGCCTGTTCAATTCTAGATTGTATTTCTTGTTTGGAGTCATTGTTCGTTCAATACGGTGCCCAAGTATTTGAAAGAGGACACTGGTTGCTAAGAATTGAGATAATGATTTTAAAGATGCTATTGAATAAGAAGGAAAACTTTGAAAAGTGATATTAGTTTTGGAATGGAATCAAATGACACAATTACATATGTTGTAAGATATTATTCGCAGAGAGATAGAAGTGCATTATGGAGCTGAGGTGAACTGCTGATTTGACGTTATATGATGGAGTAGGGATGTATAGGTTGATGATAGTAATCATGTCTTAAATAATCAATCCTCTGGAGTAAATTTCCTAATAAATGGTTAAAGCATGATGGTAGGATTTTCATAAAATTTTAATTAAATAAAAGTAAACATCATGAATAAATAAGATCTGAGAGAAAATAAACTTATCTGAATTAAGTAGGTCTATGTATGTCTACCCCTCATTATTCCCATTTCCAACAGGGTCGGGGATGAGATGCGATGAAATTCCATGTGGTGGATGGTTCTTACGGCCGGATGCCCTTCCTGACGCCAACCTCATGAGAGGAGATAATGAGAGATGAAATGAATGTATGAATGAAGCTAGGCAAGGATGTCGAAGGAAGCGGCCATGGCCTGTCATAAGGTTCCGTCCCAGCATTTGCCTGGAGTTGAAAATGGGGAATCCATGGAAAACCATTTCAAGGACGGCCGACGGTGGGGCTCGAACACGCGTCTACCGAGTCCACAGGTAGCTTGGTCTCGTAGTCTAGCGCTGCACGTTAGCGAGCGTAGCTACCGCTGTCGGTACTTATGTGAAATGAGCACACCATATTAATAATAACACCTAAATAAGATGGCAGACGTTGTTCTAGCTATCTAAATTGGAGACTGATTATCTATGAGACGACTTATTACCAGAAGTAAGTGAGACATTGATTGAACATTTGAAGTTATAGGCAATGATTAGGTTGTTACATGGATCAAGTGTACTATAGAACTGTACATGTTTATACCGAAGGATTTATGAGTAAGCCCATCGTTGGGTAGAGATGATTATGGATGCTTTTTATAGTGTGGAAGCGAGGTTCTTGCTGACCAGGTTGAACTTGCGTTGATTGTCCGATACGGTTTCGCCTTGAACCGACATCGGGACATAATATAGCCTACTGTTGTGCTGACTCTTGTTTGAACGGGGCTGTAATAGGGCTCCAAAAAGGTGGATGTTTTTTCCACGAAATTTCAGAAAGACTTGGCAGGGATGTATCCACAGTGGCATTGGTGTTTGCAACAATGAACACGGGAAGGCACTATCTTAAGAAGACCTGGGCCCAGTCGCACACGAAGAGAGAAGACCGCCATATTCCCAGCATGGCTGTATTGGATCGTAGCCTACTGTACCTGCAGCAGCCACCAGAGCATCAGTTGGCACCAGAGTGATTACTTCAGGGGCAGCTCCTGTAGCGTTCATGCCACTAACTTCGAATCATTGCCATCTGCGACGTCAGTAGTGTCAAGCTAGAGCTCATTGGAGGGCGGAGTGGAGATCGGTTGTGTTCTCCGATGAGAGCCTTTCCGTCTTGGTGCCAGTGGGCCCACAGGCGGATCTAGGGGAGGGCGAGGAGGGCGACCTCCCAGGGCCCCGCGCTATGGAGTTTTTTAAATTTAATTAATTAATTAATTATACTTTTCGAAGTTTTGGGGGGAAAAGAAGAATAAAACATGAAAATTGATTGTGATGTAACGCTCTCCTTGTGGGGAATTAAAATAAATAAATAAATAAATAAATAAATAAACTTTTCAAACTAATTTATAATTCTTTTTTATTATTATTATTATTTTCAGTGTAGCTATGACCTCCCTTGACCGTTTAGCAGGTTTAGATTTCAGTGAAATAATAGAAGACTTCCGCCGGAAAGAAAGTGGCAAAGTAGATTAATATTTTAATATTTCATAGTTTACATAATCTTCTTCAAGGGGACTTAAAAGTGTCTTTCATATAATTAAAAACATGTACTGTAGCGTATTCAAAATATAGTAACAATTCTTTATTTTATTATTATTACAAAACTACTTTCCATTTGATATGATATTTTTTTTATTTCCTATTGTTGTGGGCCCCACCTTATCATATCGTCCTGGGCCCCGCGAAGCCTGGATCCGCCACTGAGTGGGCCGTATGTTGGTAAGAATGTGGCCAGGTGAGCGCTGGGAACCAAGCTTTCTGCGGCCTCGACACACTGGCTCTACTCCAGGAGTTATGGTCTGGGAAGTGATATCCTCTGACAGCAGGAGAACTCTCGTCGTTATCGCAAGAACCTTGACAGCACATTTATCCGTCAGACTGGTGACTGGACCAGTTGTGCTGCCATTCATTGGCTGTATTCAAGGGGATGTTTTCCAACAGGATTACGCTCGTCCGCATGCCACTGCTATCACCTAACCTGCTCTGCAGAGTGTCAACCAGTTGCCTTGGCATCCGAGATCACTAGATATTTAATCCATTGGGACAACAAATCGAGCGTCATCCAATACCAGCATTAACCGTTACTAGCCTTTCAAGATACGACTGCTGGTGGTCCAAGTGGGAACTATTATTTGGTTACTTGTGCCAGCCTGCTTGGTTGACAAGGACAGTCGCGCGGGTAAGATACGACCCAGCTCCAGTAGTCTCAGTCATCATTCTCCTCTCCATGGAGACATGAGCTCTTGATATGCTTAGCCGTGCTGTTACGAAACTAGAAACACACAATTATTAATGACCCCATTATTATTAAATTTTCCGTTAACAACTCACAATGTAACTTCTGTCCTACACAAGTAACGCGCGCAATGCTGTTTGACTTATGTACAGACTGCACTCCGTCAACGCTGCGTCCTCCTGCTCATCTGGCAAGGCTCCTGCTGCTGTCTCTGCCAAGTCCAGCGGCACTCGTACCTTGAAAGGCTAATACTGATTTAACTGAACAAGTGCAACAGTCATGGAACTCCATCCCGCAAAATTATTAAAGAAACTCGCACATGTTGTGCATTAAGCATACAAATACATTAAATTCACACTCCATCCATTATTGTATATTTCACTTTGTTTCAGTCTTATGGTTCTAAGCAGGTCTCGATTATTGACTTGGATAGTTTTTTGCATATTGCAATGTGGTATCGATCACATGGGCGTTCAGAAGGATCACATACACATGTTTCGTTCGGCTCGTGATGGTTCTTTTCTTTGCACACTCTGTGGTGGCATCCGTGCGTTGCCAATGAGTTCGCGAAATGGCGCAGGTATTGGTTGGTTTCCATCCACGATCTATTCACCATGGCACATGTCTTCTGTCACATATTTGAACCTGTGACCTGGAAATAACTGTTACCTAGACAATAATTGCTCAGTCTAAATTGCATTCCTCTAAACGAACTAATGTCTTCTTGGTGTTGGAATTTCATTTTCCACCAGTGTATGAAACAGAGAAGCTTATATTGTTGAGAATCTATAAGGAGTTCATTGAACCAGAACAGTATCCGTCATTGTAAAAATGAAATTATTTTTGTAAAATAAAAGTATGGTAAAATAAATTAAAGAACAGTTTAGAAATTAATGATACACTAAGCTCACAATCATGTCTTTCAGTTAATGACGACGTAAAATCTTACCTAAAACAAATCTACTTATTTAAATGCGTAGTCTATCATTATTTGTAAATTAACAGGAAAATCTAACCTTGTAGCCCTTCAATGGCTCATAATTTGTCAATTAGAACATCGCCTGCGATTCAATTTCCTTGTAGGTCTAAATAGGCAAAAGTGCAATATTCCACTAGTGTCGATTCTTACGTGGTTAGCGTATTGCAAGTAGGCAGAAGTGCAATTCCACTAGCCTCGATTCTTACGTGGTTAGCCCCCCAGGGGCTCACATCTAGTGGGACGTGGGTTGGCGACCACGGGGCCCCAGCTGAGTCTGGCATTGCTTCCACTTACTTGTGCCGGGCTACTCTCCGTCTTCTTTCCTGTCGACCTCACTTGGTCAACTCTTGTTCTTTTCCGACCCCGACGGTATTAGGGTATCCGAGGCCTAGGGAGTCTCTTCCTTTCCCGCCTTAATTGGCCCTTGTCTCATCTTTTCTGATACCCTCCTTGTACGAGGGGTCAGCCTTCTTTTTCTTTTCCTGTTATCTCCTGCCTTCTGCTCAAGGCCCTCAAGGAGGCCAGGTGTATGTAGCCCCACCACTTCTGGTGCACCCTAGATATCGCTACACCCTCAGGGGCTCACGACTGGTGGGTTCGGAGTTGGCGACCCCTAGGGATTCCTGAGCTGGGTCCGGTTTTCCCCCTTTTATCCATTACCTCAGGAATGGACCCTCTCCTCTTTCACTTTCCTATCTGCCTTTCATGGCTCTCCTTCCTTCCAAGTCCTTCCATCCTCATTCTTCGAGGGTTGAGGGCATTTCTTTTCCTCCTGTCCTTTATTTGCCTTATTCTCCTTTTGTTTTCCATTTCTTCTTCTAGTATATAAGTTAGTAGTTAGTTTTAGTTATAGTTTACATTTCATTATCATCTTCACGATCACCAAAACCATTAGGGGCCGATAACCTAGATGTTAGGCCCCTTAAAACAACAATTAACATCATCATCATCATCTTACGTGGTTAGCGTATTGCAAGTAGGCAGAAGTGCAAGTCCACTAGTCTCGAGTCTTATGCGTATTACTAGGTACATAAGAATACTTGCTGCAGCAAAACGTTGCTAAGTTGATAACAAAAATTACCGCTTTCTTTGAAGTCTCAAAATTTTCTCGGATATTTAGCGGGAGGCTTCAGCCTATCAGCCCCGTGGGGATATTCGCCTGGTTCCTTGAAAAGATAACACCTTATTGTAATGTCACTGCGTATTTATAAATGGTATTTTATTTTCAAAGTACGGTAACCTAGATTTTCTGGCATAATTATTTCATGTTTACCTGACGTGTGATCTGCTCATTTCCCTCCTTTGACGTACATCATCATAGGCTTTCTGCCTAATCAGCAGGAGCAGTAGCAGCGCAAGACTTGTGTGAAGGGCCCTCGAGAGCGGTTAGTCTGGAAGCTGCTGGGCTCAGCAGAAATGGGGCGACGGCCTAACAAGGCGTGGCCGAAGGGGGTTTGTAGGATCGCAGAATGCCAAGAAGAACGAGTCAATTGTATTTGAAGTGCTCCTCGGATCCACCCCCACTCCTCCCCCCTATCCCTCCTCTCCCGACCCACTTCTGCCCTTGTAAAGCTGGGCCACATGCACCAGCTCCAGCAGCCGTCGCAGAAATCTGGAACAAAGTCATACAAAGCTTTCTAACGAGTGAAATGAAAGGAAGAAGTGTGAAGAGCTTTCTCCCGCCACAACGCGTCCGTACATTCGAAATCAGAAATATTTGGTAATGATCTTGTTGTTACATTTAATGGCTTGAGATATAGTGATCATCAGCCCCATGTAGGCTACCTACAGCACATTCTTCTCTGAGATTTCTCTCATAACATACGTTCATCTGGTGTCTATACTGTCCGCCTTGTTGCGTAGTGGTTATTCGCGAACTCAAGCGACGGTACTGCCGTTATCTGGAACTAGCGTAAGGGTGATGGAATCTTAAACAAACAGATGCCATAACATGTGATTTGAATTGATGGGTGTGCTCTTCTCTCGCTTTTTGCAGTTATTTTCATAATAATTGAGGCTAAAAGATGAGTAATATAATTGCTCAGTTCCGCTGTGCTCTTCAAATTCAACAATTGCCATATCAATGCATTACTTCCACAAAAAGAAAGCTTTTCAAACGGAATGGAGTAGATTACTTCGCGTCGCAAAGCCAATTTCGAAGTATATGATCGTATGCGGCTGGCATTTTACAAAGGAGAATTATATATTAATAAATACTAATTAATTTCTTACAATAACCAGTAGGCTACATTCTCCCCTGCACTACAAACTAGGAGACAACTAGCAGGGTAGATTTGACCGCTGATCTTCCCACGTGGCAAAAATTACTTTTAGGGTTCGCTTTATCATAGGCCTAAACGTGGTTGTCTTTCTTTAACTTTCCCTATTGCTGCTTCAAATCTGTGAAGCTCAGGTCTTTTATTTTTTTAATCAGGTGCCTATTAAAAATTTAAAAAATCTTTATACAGTAGTCGACTTTCAGGCTACAGTCTCTGATATATCGACTTCAACAGTCTTAGGCTATATCTTCCAAATGTATCTACTTACTGAGGTATTTCAAGCAATGTAGCCTACCGACTACACGCTTACCGGTATTAAATATTCCTGAACAAATTATTTTTTCTCGGCAACTGGTGACATAATTTCATTTGTGAATCTGATGAGGTAGGCTACACCTTTCAAATTACTAGTTTGCAAGCATAAAGCTTCAAGTCTCATAAAATCTTCTGTTTCTAGAACTTTCCCGCACATAATTATGTGCTTGGCGTCTAAAACTGCCTGCCCTTCAAAAAGAGCCCACCATGAATTCCCAACAACATTCAAGTCTATCACACTTGCGTCCACCATTTTGTCGGCACCGACCTGCCACCTACATTCGATTGAGTTCGCGAATACTAAATAGTCACCTCAAGACCTAAGCGGTCCCTCCGTTAAGAGGCTAATGCGCCAGGAAATAGTTACCACTTTATCTGCTTATTTTTGGCATAAGAGGTTTCCAGCACATGTTGCTGTTGTTGGCTACATTACTTTTCAGAATTTCCTTTTTTTTTGTTTTTGTTTCTTGAAGCGAATGGCTTTTTTAATTCCGGGAGTTTCCGAGGACATGTTCAGCTCGCCAGTTTCGTAGCTGCTTCGAGGCGGGCATCCAATGGGTGAGCTACACGTACCGTCGCGTGTGGAGTGTTGTCTGGGGAGGAAAGTTTTGAATGTAAGGACAAGGAGTTGGAAGGTAGCGGCTGTGGTCTATAGTTAGGGACCAACCCCGGCATTTGCCTGGAAGGAAGATGGGAAACCACAGAAGATCATCTTCAAGGTTCCCGGCGGGGGGATTCGAACCTCCTCGCCTCCCGGATGTGAGCGACTGCCAGCAGTCATGCCGTAAAGACCACGGCTAACTCACCTGGTATTTCCTTGGTAAAAATCTATGAATATTTGTACGTTAATATGAAGCTTTAACAACTTAGGTTTTCATGTGATGAATTGTGTTTGTGAGAATAGTTTTAATGATATTTGGAACGATAGGCAGAGTAATTCAGTACGAATTTGATATTGTATAATTATATTTTGTTGTGTATTAACCTTGTGTGAGCAACAAAAGAGCACCCAAGTAATGTGATTTTAATGGCGAATCAGGTTCAAAGATTGGCAGCACTGTTACGATTGCACAAAGTTCAGCATTGTTTTCTCATGTAGACAACGTGTTCAAACTACAGCTGTAAAGGTTGAATCACCCATAAAATACTTCAAAGAAGTGGAGAGAATTTGAGTAAAAGGTGCAGACAAACGATTTTAAATGTAGACTCAAAAGCCTCCGTGGCTTAGGCGGCAGCACGCCGGCCTCTCACCGCTGGGTCCGTGGTTCAAATCCCGGTCACTCCATGTGAGATCTGTGCTGGACAAAACGGAGGCAGACAGGATTTTCTCCGGGTACTCCGGTTTTCCCTGTCAAAATTTCATTCCAGCAACACTCTCCACTATCATTTCATTTCATCTGTCATTCATTTAATCATTGCCCCAGACGAGTGCGTCAGGCCTCGGCAGCCGGCACAGTTCATATCCTCGCCGCTAGATGGGGGCTTCATTCATTCCATTCCTGACCCGGTCGAAGACTGGAAGCAGGCTGTGGATTTTCATTCACTAGCAGACCCGTGCGAGAACTCTCGCATAATGGGTTGTGTGTGCCCCATGTATACAGACTACCCGCATGGCTCTAGTGCTATGTGGGCTGTACGCAATACAGTTCTCGCAGGCGCTATCGATTTGTTTATTTGTTTCAAAGCACTTTATAAAAAAAATCCGTTGACTTTTCAAGAAATGCAAGAATTTTCCTGTACTATTGAGACGATTTGGAAGATTTTGGTACAAACCACACCTTCTAACTCCCTCTGGTTTAGGAGCTTGAGTTTTGTGAAACATACACCTTAGCGTCAGAGAGAGAGAGGAGATGCAGAGGCCCGGAAATGATCGGGGTACGCTCAGCCTCGTGAGACAAAACTGAGTCGAGTTGGGTTTGATTCTTACCTCAGCCATCATGGAAGTGGTTTTTCGTGGTTTCCCAATTCTACTCCTGGCAAATGCCGGGACGGTATCTGACTTCAGGCCACGGCCGCTTCATACCCAATTACAAATACACAACCGACAGCGGTGGCTAGGCTCGCTAAAGCGCAGCGTTAGGTCATGGGGCCAAGCACTCTGCTGACTCGGTAGACGCGAGGGTTCGAGCCCCACCGTCGGCCATCCTAGAAATGGTTTTTCGTGGTTTCCCCATTTTCAACCCCAGGCAAATGCTGGGACGGTACCTTCTGACAGGCCACGGCCGCTTCCTTTCATAACCTCGCCCAGTTTCAATTATCTTCATCCATTCCATCTCTCATCCCAACGCTCAGGTCGCCCACGGGCGTCGACTAGAAAGACCTGCACTTGGTCTCTCAGGAGGCCACACGACAAAAAATGACAAATACACACACATTAGTACAGACATCACGGTGACACTGGTTATCAGACAACTTTTACACACACCCAAGTACACGGAGCAACATGACCATGATATCACCAAGCCTCTAAAAGATGCAATAACAACACTGATGGGTGTGGCATAGCCTCACATCATTGTTCATTTGATTGTCAGACACGGTACTTTAAAATATTTGTCACGTTCAGAATATTAACGATATAACATTAATTTGTTGTACCGGCCTGGCAAACATTCTACACACTTTCAGGGCAAATCACTGTGTAATCGGGTCGGACAGTTCCGCGAGAGATGTAGGCCTATACTGTAAAAATTTGTTGTTGTTTTATTTGAGGCACTTTGACCTCGTGGTCATTCTACCCCGTGTACTTTGGTGAGTGTGGAAGTTTTGTCAGTTAACCTGTGTTATTGTGATGACTGTATGAGTGTGTTTTTTTTTACCGGTCAGGATTCGGAAGGAGGCTGCCGTAGCCTTAAGTTAGAAACCATCCCGGCATTCGCATGGAGTAGAAGTGGGAAATAACGGAAAAGCACTTCCAGGATGGCCAAGATGGAAATCGAACCCACCTCTTCTCAGTTTTGCCTCACGAGGCTGAGTATGCCCCATTCCTGCCCTCAAACCAGAATTAAATTTCTTGACAGAGCGGGGATCGAGCCGGGACCTCTGGGGGCGACAGCCATGAATGCTAGATGCTAGGCTACATCACGAGGTGGACCTATATTGTTGGCTATATATAGCATGCGATTTGTCATTGCACCACTGACGCCGGTAACTGCATATTGTTCTGTTCTCTGAAGATTACTAAAACGTGCGTATTAAACTACGATCTTCGACTGGTTCTTTCTACGTTTTCTTAGGCTTGAATTTCGATCAAGAAAATCCTCAAACCTTGACGATTAGGAAGGAAGTGGCCATGGTCTATACAGAGGAAGACACCACCCCTAACATGTCGCTTTTTTAGTTGTAATGAAAACTACGAAAATCCATTTCATGAATGGCTGACGGAGCGAACCGAACATACCTGCCTTCCGAGTCCAGAGCACATGGTCACACGAGCCAGCGTTTCAACGCAACGAATTTACGAATTCAGTAAAACTCCATAAGTGACAAGTGTTGGTTGTCTCACGTGGAGGCCCGACCCTTAGAGTGGCGAGACGCGGGGAGTATATAGCCTACTATCATGCCTCCAACATATCGGCCAGCCAGATGGCCACCTGGCTGTGGCCTCACAAGACAGCGACTCCACAAAAAGACCGAATGGCTATGTTTTAAGCACAGATAATACAGTATCGCGCAGCTATAATGCCTGTCCTGCCCAGTGCGGGAGAAGGGAAGTCTTCTACTATGGTTCCGTCGAACATTCGTTCGTAACATCTCAAACTGAACGACTTGGCCTAGTAGCCTATATAATTACATTTTGAAATCACATTCATTCATTCATTCATTCGTTTATTTGCAATTGGGGGTGTGTCCTCCGGTGGCAAATTAGATATACATAACTATTAAATAACTGTATATAACAATTCACTAACAATTAAACTCGAGTATTTACACAAATATTCAGTCTTTCCTATAACACACCTCTATGTTTGGGAAAAGGCTCTAAGACTGCGGCAGGTAGAGAGTTCCAATTATCAATGGCACGGTATACGAAAGAATATTTACCATAATTTGTTCGCTGTGGTCGGCCCTTAACTTTGAAAGGATGATCGCCCCTACCCATGTAGGTAGGCTTTTCCATACGTGTGCTAAGGTCACCCCATGCTGGTTGATTTGTACACGTGTTGTACATTGGGCAGAGTCTAGATTTCATCCTCCTAGCCTCAAGTGATTCCCACCCAAGTTTCTTTAACATACGGCTCACACTGCTCCTGGGATTAAAGTCACTGAGCACAAATCTACCGGCCTTTCTTTGTACCATTTCCAACTCATTGATGAGCCCTACTTGATATGGATCCCAAACCGCCGAGGCATATTCCAGAATAGGTCTTACAAGTGACAAATAGCCTAATTCTTTAGCAGAGGTACTACTTCCTTTTAATACCCTCATTACAAAGTGCAGGGATTTGTAAGCTTTTGAAACTACACATCCTACATGACTACTCCATTTCATATCATTCCTTACGTGAACGCCCAAATATTTGCATGAATCTTCTTCTACAAGTATTTCCGAGCCAATGTTATATTGAAAATCCTGCCTTCGCACTTTCCCTATTTTTAAGAGACTACATTTTCTTGTGTTTATTTTCATTTTATTTACAAGGTTCAGGTCCTCTTGAAGCACTGCATTGTCTTGTGAGTCATGTATCTTTCGATATATTACACAATCATCCGCAAACAATCGACAGTCACTGCGAATCCCATTTGGTAAGTCATTTATAAACGCCAAAAATAACAAAGTTCCGATTACGCTGCCCTGAGGGATACCCGACGTTACGGTAATTTCATCCGAGAATCGGCCTTCAACTTTCACTTTCTGGGAAAGACCCGTCAAAAATTCTTGGATCCATAAAATTTACATGTACCGTAAATACAACCTGTGACAATAAAGTTCGGTGAATAGTCCTATATTATCAACATAGATGAACAATGCTCGACATTGACCCTATTGTCCTTCATAATAGTCCCCTCCCGTAACCATGCAATGCTGAGATCGGCGATACATGGCTTGGAAACTTTGCAAGAAGGCGTCCTTTGGGATGGTGTTCAAAAGGCTCGTCACGTTGCGTTCGGTGAATAAAGTCAGAACGGTCAACCTGGCAACATTGGCGGGACTCAGCGCAATGTGTAAGACCTGTTTGACATAGTGCGTGATTTGAAGGATGAATTTATGCAACCTACCATGCACACCTGTTCAGTGGGTTGCAGTGAGAAGGATGAATTTATGCAATCTACCATGCACATCTCTTTGGCGGGTGCCAGTGAGAAGGGTGAATGTTCTGTGGAATGGAATGGCTTATCTGAAAAACATCGTCACGGACGACGAGACCTGGTGTCTGAGGTACGACCCCGAAGTCAAGCGTCAAAGTATGGAGTGGCGGGGTCCAGGTCCAGGGTCACCGAAAAGTCCTGAAGGGCCAGAGGTTTTCGAACATCATCCAACGTAATGTGACGACCCAACTGAAGGCTATCCCTAAATAGTTTCCAGGATTTGTACAGACATTCTCAGAAGTGCATAACCATCCACGGGGATTACTTCGAAGGTCAGTAACTGCTGTTTCTGGTAAGCCAACAATCCGTTCGTAATATAGACTCATTCACCGAACTTTTCGTTACGTGACGAGCCATTTGAACACCATCCCAATGGACGCCTTCTTGCAAAGTTTCCAGGATATCTATCGCCGATCTCAGCATTGCATAGTTACGGGAGAGGACTATTTCGAAGGACAATAGGGTCACTGTCGTGCATTGTTCATCTATGTTGATAGTATAGGACTATTCACCGAACTTTATTGTCACAGGTTGTAGAATCAAGAATCAAGATGATGATGATGATGATGATGATAATTGTTGTTTTAAGGGGCCTAACATCTAGGTTATCGGCCCCTTAAGAATCAAGACTGAACACACGTGGTCCCAATGTTTTGGTTCGGGACAGACCGAAACGCGGGAGTATTCCCGTTGTTGTTAATTCGCTTTTGGAGCTTGGGACTTATTGTTCATCAGCACCGAGCAATTGGATGTGAGATCAATTTGTCTGGTAACCTGAGTTTCTGTGCTGACTGTAGTAGTGTGTGTAACAGTTATTATCAGGCAGGTGGCCCTGGACTATTCTGGCATTTGCCTGGAAGGAGTGTGGAAAAACTCGGGGTGAGTGACCTAACGCGCACGGCTACCCCGCAGGGTGGAAGTATTACCCTAAACATGGTTGGCTCTAGAGAAAAACTTGCCACATTTTCCAATCTAATGCAGACCAACACAGCATTACAGCCCTCTAACTTTCCACGTTAACGAGCGGCGACTCAAAGGTTAGGAAGAAGCGCACACCGTCAATAACAATTGATCGCTGCTAAACAATAGCAAGCTTGCTCTGTGACTCCACGTGGAGTCAGAAGTCCAGTCCTAACTGTGTTGCACAGTTAGAATACGCGCAAGAAGAGCTTGACACAGAATCCTGCGTAGATCTTCGGCAATGTTCGGGTGGGTTCGGTAGTGGCAGAACACGCCTCTCCCACTTTGCTTCATTAGCTCTCTTGCAGCGGTTCTGAACGGACCGTTTACCTAGCCGGAGGCTTGGCATGCTAAACTGTGACTGGGATTATAGTGAGATCTCAGCGCGTGTAGGCCTATGTAATACCTTACACAGTAGTTATTACCTGAGCCAGGACACAGTAACCTATACCCAAATTAGCCTATATTGTTTGCTGCTTCCTTGCACTCTAGGCTTGAATTACAGCTGTAGACCGCGTCTCGCAGCGAGCCCGCAGGTTTGAAGAATGCTGTGAGAAGTGAGCCCGGTAATCAGCATTCAGGGGACACACAGGAGCCCCGCAGTGAGCATTAAACTACGCCGATTGATATTGGTCTCTGCGCATCGTTGAGTTTCGGCAAGCTCTTCTTGCGGGTACTCTACACGTAGTTCTGTCCAGTATCGCTACTTGCTCAATGATGGAGAGTTGACAACGCTTTACCTCGAGTTAGGAAAGCCTTGGCTCCACGCAGACATGGAATATAAACATGGCCGCCCAGCGAGCTGGTGGTTAATGAGGAAAGTGAGAGAACTAGAGCAGTTTGCTAGTCACGATCTGTTAGGATAGGTAGCTGAGAACTGGCCGATACAGTCACGTGTTCTCCTGTCCTGTGGCAAACTCTCGTTGTTTCAAGGACATGATGATGTGCGCCTGCCAGCATTGCAACTAGAACTTTCAACTGGGGATGTCTGAAATTTAGCCAGTTGGTGGAATACGGTTGTGCAGTTATTTGTATAGAGTGGCCTACATTTATACTGAACAGACCAAGAGGACAAGGGCCCCCACATCAAACAACCACTGAACTATCCTAGGCTTCGACACGGTTCGCAAATTGCTTCAAGTTGGGCATATCTGTCGAGAGTGTGCTCTGCTCACCATGGAGTCTGTTCCAGGCGCTAGTATGGTTCCTGTGGAGAGTGGGGGGATGTGTGAGTTGCGTACGTGAAATGGAGTATAGTTGCATTGTAATAATATTATTTATAATAATAATAATAATAATAATAATAATCAAATAATAATTATCACAGACGACCTCCTAGTAAATCGTGGAACCTTTAGTACCGTACAATAGTAACAAAGCACAAATTCTTTGAAAACTTAAAGGGAAAACTAGTAGTAAGTGTTCCGCAAGACAACACTGTGCATTCATGAAGAGATTTTGGGGGAGTAAGAATGCGAAAACCATCAGTAATAATAATGTTATTGGTTATACGTCCCTTTTAACTACTGCGGCTTTTAGAGACGCCGAGGTGCCGGAATTTTGCCCCGATGAAGATCTTTAACGTGCCAGTAAATCTACTGACACGATTCCCTCGCATTTGCGCACCCTCAAATGCCAGCTGACTTCACCAGGATTCGATCCTGCAACCTTGTGCCCAGCAAGCGAGAACATTTCTACTGAGCCACGCAGCCAGGTGAAAATCATCAGGTCAACTAACAAGTGTAAACGCGATGTTTTAATGTACAAACCGAAGAAGGATAATAATAGCCTAATAATAATAATAATAATAATAACAATAATAATAATGCTCTTGCCTGCTGTGTCAAAGATTGCAAGATCGAATCCTGGCACAGTCAGTTGGCACAAATGCAATTGAGCTGTGTCAGAACATTTATGGACACGTTGAAGATCTCCTTCCGGGAAAAATTCCGGAATCCCCGGCATCTCGAGAAGCCTCAGTAATTAAAATGGACGTGAAGCCAATAACATTATTAATAATAATGATAATAATACAATACGAGGGGTGTTCCGAATATAAGTATTGTCATTTTATTTCACAAGGAAGAAAACACATCGCCATGACAAAAGACGTTCTTTCCTGAATTCTTGGGGGTCTGAGCAAGAGAAGAGGAGCACTGGCGCATGTGCTGTGTGAAACAGCAACGAGAGATGCAGCAGATCAGCGTGCCCGAGTTCATTCGAGTGCAAACCAGTATGGCAGAAGGACATGTCCTATAATGGCGATCACGAATGGAAGTGCGTGCTATCGTGCGCTATGAAGGATTTTCTCAAAGAGTTTGGAGAGGACGGCTGTTAGTCAGATGGGACTGTAGGATGTTACGTCGGAAGGTGGTTTCTGTGGTTTGGGCAAGAGAAGCATTGTCGCTACAGGATTGGAGTAGGTAATTGTAGAGGTTGGCTAGAAACTGGAGGAAGATAGCAGGGGCTTCTTTAATATAAGCATAGCGGATTTGGTCAGGACGGGGGCGCAGTGTTTTTGGTATTGGAGAAGGCGAGTTGAATATCGACAGGTGTGATAGGGTCATTGATTTGATGGGGGAAAGGAGGGTGTAGAGGTTGTGGTAGGAGGTAGGGGTGATTTTGGATGGAGTTAATGGTGTCGTCATCAATTTGATGTAGGTTGAAATTACGGGTGGGGTCGAAAACCTGCTCGAAGCGCCAGGCGGGCAGGTCAGGTAGGACAGTGCCTCGGTGTATGATGGGGTAGGAGGGGGTAGGGGAACGGCCAGTGAGGGTGTTTAGCCGCTTCCAGAAGGTAGCAAGGGAGGATCATTGCTTTTGCAGGCTGTTAAAACTGTTACCCAGTTACGGTGGTGGAAGATTCGATTATATGAGTGAACTTGGCGAAGGAGTTGACGATGTAGTGTGAGGAACAGGCGGTGACAGGTGTGTTATTTTGGGCAAGGTATCTATGTGACAGTCGGAGGAGACGGAGGGCTTTAGGGGGCAATGGGGGTCGAGAGGGAGAGTAGGGGGTGAGGGGGAAGTGGGAAGAAGCAGTGATGGTAAGGGTGGATTCTAGGGTTTGGGCATATGCGTCCACCGTGGTTGCAGATGTAAGGTTTGGGAGGGGGTGGTGTAGGGAGTCGGTGATATGATTGCGGTAAGTGGGCCAGTTGGCTTTTTGGAAGTTTTGTCAGATGGCAGGAGGGGTGGGAGTTTCAGGGGTGGAGCTGATGGGTATGGTGACGAGGATGGGGAGGTGGTCACTGCCAATGTTTTGAAGGACGTCTACGGTGAGGAGGTGGGCTAGGCGGTTATGGGCTATTACGGTATCCGGTGTGGAGTTGTAAATAGGGCGGGTTGGTTTGGGGATGGTGACTAGAGAAGAGTCAATGGTTTGAAGGAAGTGGTTGAAATCAGCTAATTCCGCCGTCGACCGGGAATGCATATTCAGATCGGCGAGGATTAGTATCGATTTTATTCGTAAATAGATCTTTGAAGTAGGGTGCCAGCAGCGGTCGATATTTTTTTATTAAAACGTTTGTTAATTCACCCTTATTTACGGGCGTAGACAAGATTTCTGACAACGTAGGCTGACTGGAAGTTGAAGGTGTTTAAGCAATGACAGATGTCTTTAAAAACCGTGGAATGGGTGAGGATTTTTCAGGAGTAAACACTTGATCATCCTCATCATTACTAGAACTGTCCAGTTCCCTTTGTTCCTTTTCCACAGGGACCTCTAGTAGAGTCTGAGTTGCTTTTGAAACTGTTGGTAGCTTTTCAGATGGTTTGGAAGATTGTTTAAACATGGCTTTTAGAGGAGGCGCTATATGTTGTTGAATAAACAAAGCCTTATCCGCACGTGATCGTTTCAATTGACGAAACCTTTGGCGAATATTATTTTTGCTCTAATAATATGCTTTTTCAATTGACTCTCTGCTGTTGCCATGGTGTCTTGACAAATGACTTAAGAGGGAATGAGAGAGCCCCTTAAATAGTAATAAAATGATCAAACCCTAAGCGATAGCGTCCTTGGTCAAGTTCACTTTGTTTGTCAATAAGAAGACAGGCATGCCGTTGAGTGTTCCAACATTTGGCACACAATTCAGTAAATGTTTGAAAGGTCATATCCGGATTGACATGATCGTTGTGAAGGTGGGGACTATTCCGCTCATACTGGCGAAATAAAACGTTGGCATTGGAGGTGTCGCGAATAAGTTGTTTAGACATTTTAGAATACGTTTGTCCAAGAAAAAAGCAATCGATATGTTTGTGACGACCCATGCTGAAATAGCTTTGAATGATGGCTTGTCGTTCGGTGTATACATCATCGAAAATCATCAACGAATCAGGCCTTAGAGCATCCGGGCAATAACATTTTCTTGCATGGCAAACGTAAAATAACCCTTATTCTCTGTTCGTAATTCAGACAAGACCTGATCCAGGAACATGTAGAGTGGTTGGTAGATGGATTTTGCAAAAATATAAATATTTTGAAAACACAGACTATTTGGCGCTGTGATGAGCGTGAGCAAAAGATTGGTCTTTCCACATCCTGAAGGTCCCACAATGATGTAGGGAATGGAAGACGGAAACAGTGAACCGTGGCGATGTTCACGTGATGTAGGATAGAGATGGGAAACCATGTCTCCCACGGGGAATGACTCTTGCTGCTTAATAATCTGCATATCAACTAATGGTAAAAGAGGCTAGTAGGCTGTCTATATACATGGGACCAAGCCTTGCAACAGGAACAGTATGACGATGGATGTCTTTTACGTGTGTTAATGGCCAAGGCCAAGACTGTCCCATTAAATGATCCTGCCAATAAACACTATGTGGATAGGTCAGTGGTGCCACGCACTTAACAGGGAGATTATGACTTTAATGGAAAGCGGTTAACCTATGTAAAACATCCTCAAATTTCTACTGATGCCACTACCAAAAAAAACTATGTGGATAACAAGGTGAGAGGGTTATATGACAAAGTGCCCAAGCTCACTGCCGATGGCTATACAGCTAATCATAAACGCATTATTCATGTGGCAGATCCTGTGAACCCTCAAGATGACTGTACCAAACAGTTTGTAACTTTTGAAATGAACAACGTGTGTGAAATTAAAGTGAAGGATTTACACATGAAGCGAAGACGTCTAGACGACGTTTTAAACCGCATAGAGCCTCATGAGGTTGCAACAAAACAATTTGTGGAAGACTATGTATCCTCAATGATAAAACCACACCCTCATGTATTTCTCATGACCATCACTCATCGAGGTTTTGTAAAAGACACTCAAGATTTTACCTAAGTTTTACCTTTAGGTATCATTTACAGCATGATGGAAGTATTCGTATTATGGACTTTACACCAGATGTAAGACATTTATCGATACGATTAAAACATAGTGCCATGTCACTACTTAGTTATTAAATATTTAGTGTGGGTGATAAACTATCTTTCCATTTGGTTCTAACCTTAGATGAAAAAGAAGCCGGAAACACGATAAACAACTTCCCGCTTTATGTAGGACTTGAATATACAGCCATGAAATAAAAACCACACGTTAGTTGTCACTCAAACTTTCTTGTGAAAGGTTGTTCATCATGGTGAAACAATGATACGTGGTGAATAAGACTAAAAAAGGACCCAGTCGTCACAAAAGAATGGGGTTAAAGGTTTTGTTGACAAGCCCTTGCGAAATAAAAAATTTAGAATAAAGTGTTGACTATTAAGGAAGCACTCCGAGCGGCACAGAGATGTGACAATGTAAAAAATTAACGACAGTTTTTAAAACATGGCCGAGTGATTCCTAAACGAGGTGGATTTTCACGGCTTTGTTTGCAAGCCTTGCAGCCCTGGGTTCGCTTTTGGGCGGTGTGAGCGCTGTTGCCAGAGCCATCACGTCGACTCAGGTAGCAAAGCAACAATTGGGAGAGAGCCAACGACACAACGATACGATGGAAGTCATTGCCATAGGGGCTAGAAACACAAATTTAAAGCCAGCCTTCTATAAACAAGTACTTGGTATTTACCTATCACCAAAAAAAATTACAACAGCCATACCAAGACATGCTCTGACCCATGAAGAAGTCAAAAGCTATGCAAAACAACTAAAGATTTTACATTTTCGAGCCGTGTTTATGCGCAACATATTACCGCCATGACCATGGAAACAGGAATGTGCCATCATTAATCTAGATGATCACCGAGGACCAGGAGCCCATTATGTAGCCTATGTCAAAGATGGTTCCACGGTGTGGTACTTAGACAGTTTTGGTAAGTTCCCTCCGCCTATAGATCTATACAAGTATTTTGGAAACAGGACAAAGATATACTATAATGATAAACGTTAGCAAAAGTTCAACGCCCAAGAGTGCGGGCGCTTAAGCCTTATGTTTCTCTATAAGATACAGCGTAAGCAAAAACGTAAAGAGTCTGACAGCAGAAAATAAAACGTTCACACTGCATGGATATGGACCTGAAGTTAGCCTTTTCCCTCCTATTGAATTGAGTAAAAGACCTTATGGCTTAGGAGGTGTTTCTCTTGAAACGTACAATAGAATTTAAAACGTATGTGAAAATGTCAATGACAAGTTCCACTATGATGATTCAGTGCTAGCCCTCCCCCTGGTGGATATACCATAGAAGATATGTATGAACATGTTTACGTGGTGATGTTAAAGAAATATGGTTTAAAGCCATTCCTTGATGGAACACGCTAGTTTGAACTTGTCAGCCATACCATAACTCATCGTTGCAGTATTTTATCCTCGTTTAAGATTGATTTTAAATCACAACCAGATTCCATCGTCCCTATATTGGGGATTCTACCACAAGTGTTGTAACCCAACGAAAGACATGATTCGGACCACGAAGTGAAATTGATTGAGGACCATCACGTGTCGGGTAATATTATTAGCAACGTGTACAGTGTAACTTACACGAATCAAGAGCCATCTCACTCGCTCTACGATTTTATTGTGACATCGCCCAATGGCTAAATTATTCGTCAAAAACCTCCAGTGGTGCTTTATCATTCTGTGGGTGTTGATCATATTAGTAATATAACCTTAAGACTGGTAAATAGATACAAACAACTGATTCAACTAGATTCCCGCACACCGGTGACCTATAAATTGATTCTAAAGCCACTATGAAGTTGGTGTATAAAGCAACAACGCCGTCTACGACGGGTGTTAGTTGTTTGCCAGGTGAATACACGTTAACACGTAAGGACAAGAAAATTTTACAGCATCTGGGTTACAACCTAAGCCTACATGATGATTTCTATCATAGAGGTGGTGAACCGCATTGAGGAGCAAGACGGCATTCTAAGAATTGATACGCATTCCTATCAAGCTCAAACACCAGGATTAAAAAACAATGATGAAATTCAATTTGTTATCAACAACCAAGATACTTACACCCTACCACTTGAAAGTGTTATTCAACTTGAAGTTCGGCTCACAAAAGTGGATGGCTCTACACCCACGACATCCCAGTTAGCCAACCATGCTTTCGCCTTTCTGTTTTCTGAGGTGCGCTATGTGATTAATGATATTTTGGTGGATAGCACTCGAAATGTAGGCATGACAAGTGTCATGAAACTATACCCCTCTTATAGTGTGGAAGAAGGTAAAACACTTTGCATGGCTGGCTGGTGCCCTGACTCGACCAATGACTGGATGATTCACACGGATAGCACCTTTACTGGATTTTACCACTTAAAATAATTTTAGGTTTTGCCGAAGATCACCAGGGTATTGTGGTAAACGCAAGGCAAGTGCTTTATCTTGTCAGAGACAGGGGCGATTATAATGTACTCAAGGGAGCCAATGATGATGTCCCCGTTTCGAAACTTCAACTGGAACGGATTCTAAGGAAAGTACCACACGTTACCCTTTCAGATAGAAAAAACTGGAGATGCTCAAGATTGTGGGAAAGGATATGCCTCTATCCATGGAATTTAGAAGCTGGGCACTACATGAGTATCCACTATTGCCAACGACCAACATACACAGTTGGTCTGTGAAAACAGCACGCTAAACAGAGAAACCTCTCCACAATATAGTGGGTTTTCAAACGAATCGCAAGTATCTTCAAACCAATTTGATTACCTACAATTGAGAAACAAACGACTTTTCCTGAACGGAGCTGTTTCTTCCCCATGGAGGACTGGATTTGGATTTTCCAAAAAATAACTTGTTTTTTAATTTAGATGGTCGTATTATCAAAAAGGAAATTGCTCCATGTTGACACCCCAAGAGTTTAAGACAAGGGCGCCACTGGTGGTCTTTGATTGTTCCTACTTGGAAGAGTCTGTCAAGCATTCCAATATTGACATTCGACTGTATTTTGAAACGCATGACAATGTACCAGCCAATACGACCGCCAACAGTTTGATTATTCACCACAAACAAGTCAACTTTTATCCACTGTCACACCAAGTGACTAGTATATTAATAACAGGCAAACAAATGTCAAGCAGCTCAGTCATGGATTGCCTCAATGCCTCAAGAGGTGTTACACTAATGAATTTAAAATCTGAGGAACAACGTTTCAAGACATTTGCAACGTGGCCTGTGCCTTTCATTAACCCTCAAACCATGTCAGCGGCTGGTTTCTATGTATTATTTAAAAACAAGAGATGAAGTGAAATGTATGTATTGCTCAATGACCATAGACAATGGGAAGAGAGTGATGAACCTATGCAAGAACATCAGCGCTGGTCACCAGCCTGCCCCTACCTCCATAGAATGGATGTGGGTAATATACCATGTCATTCAAGCTACCCCTCAATAGTGCCCCTGAGTGATGGAAAAAGTTATGATACGTGTGGACCTTATGGTGCTCCGGTTAGCAGTACAGAACAAGATAAACAAAAAATAAATATGGAAACACTCTGTCTTGAGACATTGGGACATCATAGGTACCATGGACGCTATAAACACAAAATACTTTTTTGTTGTATGAGTTGGTACCGTCTTATCCCAGAATGACAAAAAATTGTAAAGCTTGTATGATTTTTATGCCAATAAAATGATGTAATAAAAATATGTTGTTATTATTTCTAAACCTTAACTACTTCTAGTAAGTATTCAGTTGACCTAAGCTAACCTAAGTGGGCTCGATTATAGTGGGCGCGATTTGACTTGGGCGCTATTTAACGTGGGTGCGATTTTTACTAGAATGTGATTTGAGTAAATGCAATTGGTTCACCTTAGTAGTCGATAGTCAGTAGTCAGTTGGACTTGGTCCAGGCAAGCGTAAACATGCTGCGTACGCTGAATGTTGATTGTCAAGGGATTAAATTTGCTGATAACCAATTTATATTTAAAGAAGTGGCCTTTATTGACTGTTCCAAGTTTTAGATTTCAAAACCAACCCATCTCGTGTTTAAACCGCCCTATGCTTTCATTCTGTTGTGTGAAAAAGACCATAAACAAACACAATGGATTGAAAATCATTTGCAACTACAATGGAATGGGGGACTATTTCTTATAAACACCTCGACATGGTGATGAAGGCGAATTTGTCTTCGGCCAATGTGGTATTTGTCAAAGGTGGTGAAATGCGACAATGGATACAAGAGTTTTTGGATTCTTACTGCCAATGTATCGATCTCATGGATTTAGGGTGTCCCTCACTACATACACTGATGGACCACTGTCCATGTGGTAATATTACTAATAAAGCCCTGGCGCATGCGTGGAACCTGTTTCATTGGTTAACCACCAATGCTTGCTGGGACATGTTAAATAAAATTAAAACTGAAGTATCACCCGTTGGTGACTGCAGAGAGATTCCTAAAAGCGAAGTGTAAACATCTAAGTCATAGGATGGAGGGCAGTGCTACAGATAAGGCCATTGGCAAATTCTTTGTTTGCAAAAAGAAACTGGACAGTTTTACTAAAGAGGAATTAAATGCCCTACCAAAATATGTTATTTATTATGTGGCGGCTAATGCAGTGAAAGAAATCTGGCAACATGTACCAAAATCAAGGACTCAAGTGTTAAGTGAATTGCATCCGTGCACCATTACAAAAAAATACCATCTATGCGGCAGTGTGCTAGTTGTCAGCTTGTCAAACTGTATCACGGTCATAAAACCTTTAAGCAAGGACTTAGTTTCCTCATTCCACGGGTGTGATGGCGAGAAAAAAGCAACAACATCCTCAACTGAGGGGGAAGATTAAAACTTTTCGCTGCCGATTCAAGAGAATATGTCGGGCTTGTACTGGTCTTGGCGTCATTGACAAAGTAGTAAATATAATACCTTTTGAAATGCACTTACCTGGGTATCGCTACTGTGGTCCTGGAACAAAGCTGAATCAACGTTCGCAGCGTGGCAATGTACCTATTAATCCTTTGGATCAAGTATGCAAAGAAAACGACATTTCTTATCGCCATAATCCACCTGCATTAAGACGTGTGGCAGATAAAGTGTTGTTGAAAAAAGCTAAACAACGTTTGACATCTTGTGATGCCTCAGTGGGAGAGAGGTTGGCAGCCCTGATTGTAATTAGTGCTATGAAAGGAAAGTTAATGATGAGTGGACATGATCATTAAAACATAAAAAAGAATTGGAGAATTTTTATTTTGTGTTCTTTTTTGTAAATCCCTATTCCTTGTGAAATACATAAAAACAGTATTACCAGAGCACAATATCTTTTAATTTTAAAATGTAGATAACCATTTATTCATTTTCATTTTTGACACATCGAAAATTACAATTTGCATTTTTTTTTATTTCATTTTCAAGTTTCATATTTTGCACATTACCGATATTGAAAAGTTCATTTCTAATTTTGCTGTTTAATTTCTTCATTTTGCCTGCGTCAAAAGTTCAGTTTTTTCTCAAAGACGTTTTCACATTTTTAGTTTTCAAATTGTCTTGATGCGAGTGCTTGGCTGTGGCAATGGTGCAGTCCCTCCCTCTCTCGCTATCTGTTTCCAGAAACGTAATGGCAAACTACAGGTAAGACTGTCTTACAAAAAAAAAGCCTATCTACCACTGCATTGAAAGAAAAATTTAAAATACAAAATTACTATTTACAATTAATTTAAGCTTTAATTTTCCCCTCCACCCTCTCTCTCCTTGTTTGCTATGGTCGAACGACGAATTTTACGTACTCATGCTCTCTCTTTCTCTCAGTAGTCATACAACCTCCTCACATACATACATGTCTTCGGGAACAAACACAACCACCATATTTATTCCCAAAGAACATCCTTCACATGCACACCATCCCAAAGAACGTTCAGTTAACCATTTAACCTTACAAAAATACCATACATTTAATATATAAAAAACAAATAACACATTTGTACAGTCTTCAAAAAATATTTACAATGTCCAACACGGTCAAATTAAAAACAAAAAAGAAGGTTGTGCGGGGCAATAAAGAGCAAAGGGCCTAGCTTGTTTCTACTATTTATAATTTCTAATATTTACAATTAAAAATCTAATATTTACAATGTAGATCATTAACAAAGCAAAAATACTAAATCTACTGTTTTCAAAAAGCAATTTCCCTAAACGATTAAAAAAACAAAAAAATCACACGTCCTCCTCGTTGTGATAACCCCATGGAAGGCTGGTGAGCAGGTTATTAGTCCACTCACGTTTGTTATCCATCGAGGCGAGTGTGTGTTTCCTCTGTTCCACAAGATACAAATTATTGTTGCTGGATTGTATCCTGCACTTTTGGTGGGACATAGCTTTCCCAGTTCGTAAAACCTCTAGGTAGTCGTCCACACGTAGCGATTTTTCGACTGCCCTACCTACGCCTTTTGTTCTTTTACCTTCTTGATGTTCTTGTGTGCGATAAGCATACATTTTAGAAGCAAGACCAACGAATTCCGTCATGATGGAATCACTGCATTCAACTTTTAAAACACCCAGTTTCTCCTTGCTTTTTTTTCATGGGCAGCTGAAATACGTTGTCATCACTGTAGGAAGAGGTGTCGAACCAGTCACTATGTTGCTTCATCACGACATAGGGATCACAGTGGCGAATGTGGTATATAAACGAGTCCGTATCCATATACAAAAGAGATACGTCCCCGAAATGCTGTTTGGCAAACTCTTAGTGGAATGTATACATGACCGATTTGGAAAAGTCTAAAATAACTTGGCCCAAGTAGATGGGTTCATTCATGATCACACTGGTCTTACTCATTTCAATGGTCGCCAAATTCTCATCGATAATTTTGATCGATTTTGGAATTTGGCTTGGCAATGTACCGCCGGGCACTCCACTGCCCCTCCCAGACATTGACTAATATTATGTCCCGGTATTTGCGTACATTTTCCTTGCTCTTGCCATAAATACAGTTGTTCATCAATTTGAAAAAATTGATTTCAAACTGCTGTGTCGCCATTTGTCGGTGCTGGGTGTTCAGTTCCATGTATGAATGGAGCCATGCTTTTTGGGCAAAGGAAGTACCCCTGAGGATTTTCTTTAACACTAGGCCTTGGGCTAGGCACTGCACCAACATTTGGATATGTAGCACATACGATTTTTGTTGTAAAGCGTGCCCATCAACTTTTCCACTTTCACTTTACTTTCAGGAGAACCATTCGCTCTAGACAGAACGGGAAATCAGCATGTTCTTTCTACAGGGATGAGGGATATCAAGATCGACCCCTAAAACATAACCGTGGCTCGTTTCGAGGCTGGCTCTGTTCACATCAAAATGTGGGACCTCTTGCACATAGAGCCAGACAAAATACTTATAGGGTAAAGGCTGGCTCATGGCATAGCCATGCAAATTATTCACTTCGTAGTACATTAAATACGATTCTGGTTTGTCTTGTGAAAAGGATGGCATGTATTTATTATTCGCTTCGGCATGGCACCGGTTAAGCGACACAAACCCGCCGCGAATGCCTTTCACAAAGAATAAGACCATGTCTACATCGGTCAGTAAATCCAATTCCACTTAGGTGTATTTCAAAGCAGCATCTAACGAGAGACCCGGGCTTGTAAGATAATGAGGTGGGCCAAGTCTATAGATGAGGAGACACAACTCACGAAACGTTTCAAACACATCCGTGAGCAGCAATACATCCAATATAGATAATGCATAGCATAATCCCCTAGAGTGTTTATATTGAACACTCACCAAACATTATAAGCATGTGCATAGTCTTCATCGGAAACGGTACTGCGTGTAAGCATGGAATAAAATTTATCTTGCGGAGGCAGAGTCTTTTGCTTTAACACATCCCAGCTGTTACAAAATCAAACGGGAAAATACCTATCCGAATGCAAAATTAAAAGTGTTCAGGATTTTCAAAATGCATCCTGGTGTATTTCAATTCCTTCTCATCCAAGCCATTGACTAGGCTGTCGAGGGATTAGGCCACAAACTTGAAGGAATCCAAAAATCGAATACAAAATTTGCCTACCACCATGTCAAAGCTGTGAAACGCTCATGGTTTTGGGGATTATAGAAAAAGTCCCCTTGCCGACATGACCCAATTCACGAATCAGAAACTGAATATTATAATTCGCCAGATTGTGGAAAAACAAACTGACGAATCGTGGAACAGGGTAATTCACATTACATGTTCTGTGCGCTACTCCACGAAACTCCCATGTAATGTGAGAGTGATCTCTGACGGTGTCTTTGGCACTCACCAGCGGCTTTTCGCAAATATGACATGTCGTAGCATGCTCATACTGTTGCTGCTGTTCTGGAGTTAGACTCATAGGCACTGGGTGGTCCAGTAACCCCCGTACATGGTCAGCTAACTCAAAAAGTTCGTTCAGAAACCATTTAGCACAATCTATCCCCTGATAGGATTTAAAATGAGGTGCCATAGGCATACGCCACATTAAATCCTATGGCAAAGGATTCATGCTTTTGAATGGGTGTGGTTGAGCTAATGGTGGGATCTGGATCGCATTCCGCCATGGGTGCCGTGAGAGCTCCAAAATCGGCATAGACAACAAAAGGCTCTGTATCACGCATGTGGATGTTCTTAAATTTCATCAAAGCTTCCTCCCCTTGTGGCAATACCAGTCTCACTGCCTCTTGGGATAAACAATCTTTCCTATGTCGTTCCAAAAGGGTAAGGGTAATAAAATATTGGAGGCATCGGTCGCAAATATGGTTTGCACGCTTATGCTTGGACAGTTGACTGCCTACCAATCTACTTAAATTCTTAACAAGGCAATAGTGATTCACCTCTCCTTCAGACAAATATAAAACATTAATGTGGTGTCGTTTTGGTTCTTTCGTGGCATAAAGAGGGCCCTTAATTTCATCACCGTCAAGGCCATAAACCATAAACTAATAGTCAGTATTATCCTGTTCAAACCTGTGAATGTTGGTTAAGTCCATAGGGAACGACACGTGAATTAAATTTAAATTTCGTTTTAAAGAATTAAATGCAGCCTTGTACATTCCAGGTCGACAACTATGACATTGTGCTGGCTGGAAAAACGCAGCCATCGACCAAAGGAAACATTCATTGCTCCTATTTTCAATGTTAACCTCAGCACTTTTCAAAGCTATTGCCTGTGGTGTAGGGATATAACTAGACCCGGCATTAAAAGGGTTGAATTTGCAAATGTTTATTTGCAGGTGATGAATTTTATCTAAGGCAAGGCCGCTGGGTCCTTCTTGCAGTTTATCAAATTTAGTCAGCAAGGCATTCACCACGTGTGATTCATACCACTGTTCCAAATTTTGGACTATGAAAAGCTCTTGCATTTTGCTGTAAATATAAAATTTCTCTTTATGCTCCACGTCATTCTTTTTGTATACGAAATCGCACACACGTTTTGTATTCACCATTAAAGCCGTGTGCAACCTTTGAGCTGTACAAATTTGCTCACTATAAATTAAAAAGCAAGATTCCAAAAATTCTTTGGGAATCAAACTTTCTGTAACATTTACCACACGCCCCGAGCAAACACGGAATTTTAATCATGAATCAAGGAGTTCCCAGTTTAAACCATTAGTAGTGGTAGCATGCGACATAATTGCAAGCTAGTCTTACCTGTGTTTTCAGCATTTAACTGCACAGCAATGGTCCACTTAAGCGTCTTTTAAGGGTTTTCAGCGGCTGTAAAAGTACTGCTTTTACCAAATATCTAAAAAGAAATAAAATAAACCACCATAAATACATAAATTCAAATTAATACATGCATTTCATAAATAAAATATGGTATTAAACAAAAATCAGACAGGTTATATCAAAGGAAATCTCACCTTGGCTTGTAAAGCCTTGCTTAATTCCCTTCTCGTGCGCTTAAGGGTGAAATGGTCTCTCTCTCTCTTTCTTTCTCTCGCTCTGATATAGCATCATTTATGGCGGTATAATCGTGAGTGAGAGTTCCTAGCCAGAATTGCTTTTAGAAGGTGACAAAGTAGAAGCAGTGTATTGCTAGAGTGATCAGTGTGAAGAAAATCAACAGCAGAACGATCGGTGATGAACGCAGTAAGTTGAAATATTGCTGTTATTTTGATAAACAGGTATTAAAAGTGTGTGAGAGGTTAGAGTTGAAAACTACAAAATGACGGGCAAGGACAAACAAAAGAAGGCAGTTGACCGCATTGGGGAGCGCGGAGTTCGTTAAAAACGAAGGGTGGACAGCGCAAGCAAGTGAAAGCAGACGACCCTAGCGCCCTAGAGAGGAACGGAGCAGGTAGCAGCTCGGCAGAACAACTGAAAACCGTGGATCACAGTCAGAATACTGTTTTATGCAATGCTAGCGAAGCTGACAGCACAAAAAGAGACTTGGAGGACAGTGGCACTCCTTTTTCTTCAGTGGACCACAGCCAAACTACGCAGGATGTGCGCCGAGACTCAGTTGATATTTTAAGCCTGCTGAGTAATACGAACCTCATCAAGGAGCCCGTGAATCGCGTTTCTAATAAGGTGATTGATAAACTAAAAGAAACAATAGATTCTAACACCCAGGTCAACAACGAACTCAGACAGGAACTTGCCAGGCGAGACGACACTATAAATCAACTGGAGCTGCAACTGAATGACCGCACTGATGAACTTGAGCAGTACCAGCGTCGAAATAACTTGAGAATTTTTGGTATTCCAGAAACTCCAGGCGAGGAAACCAACAGGTGTGTAATGGACGTTGCTGCCAAGTTGAATGTGACAATCGATCCCCAAAGAATAGACGATGAGATCCATCGTGTAGGATCCCGGGATGCTGGAAAGAAGCGGTCAATAACTGTGCGGTTCGTGTCCTATGCAGATCGAGCAGCACTCTTCAGGTCGAAGAGATTCTTAAAGAATACCGGCATAACTGTAAGGGAAGATCTGACGAAAACCCGGACTGATATTGTAAAACAAGCAGTAATCCACTAATCCTGAAATAAATTACATGAGATTAATAAAACACTAGGATGACCAGGTTCGATCGTCAAGCGATCATCATCAGATCCATTACACTTAGGCTACAAAATCTATGTTTGAAATACAGGTGAAAATATTTACAATATGTACAATTATTTAGTTGCAGTATTGGTACTGCAACTGTCAGTGTATGCTAAATGCAGTATATATGTTAGGTGAAATGCTAAATGGTGATAGCTATCCGGAGATTGTACTTTAGAGAGATTATATGGTTGTAAACTATGGTTAAACTATAAAATTTTAGGCTAACTACTTATCTGATTGACTTCCGTACTACAGCTACTCGCAGTTTTCGTGCTCACTGGAACTCACTGTGCTGTCGACTGCGGTGGTTATCTTAACGACTGGTTTTTCCTGCCTTCTCCCCCCTGTCCCTACGTGCTGTGGGGAGTGATAGCGATGTGTTTATGTGAGGTGTTGCCAACCTAGATAAGATGTATGTTATTGAATGAGGTGGGTCTACAACTATTAAAGACCGTGGATTAGCCCTCGCCACGCGTGGAGCATAACCCATTCGAACTAAGCGTTGACGGTCTTATGAGGACGTCCCGGCACCTTTAATACTGCCGCGGATATGGGCCTTGGTTTATTGCAGAAGAAAAGTACATCGTACACCTGATCCAGATAACATTTACCTATTAAAAACCTCCTAATTTCCCCCCATTTTTATCTAGCTTGGCTGTGTCGCTAAATTGTGTTTTGTTTCCGACAGGGTGTGTTTTTTAGTAGCGTGAAGAGGGGTGAGCTCTCCATGAACGTGTGTTCATTTAGATTGTTGGGATTGTTTCGTTTGGCTAGGTGTATCTCGATTGCTTCCTTTATGTCAAGAGCTCTGCCTTTCGATTCGTGATGGATTATTTTAAGGTCCGACTCTATGTTGGTAAAGCTGTGCCCTGCGTCACACATATGTTCGCACGGCTGAATGGGTTCCGTATCTTATCGCATTCCTATGTTCATTATAACGTGTGTCTACTCGCCTTCCACTCTGCCCGATGTAATTAGCTTGACAATCGGTGTCTTGGCACGTTATAGAATATACCCCTGACCTTGAATACGGGTCACGTTTATTTAGATTACTATTTAGGAGGTGCCTAGCGGTTGTGTTTTTCGTCGTGAAAGCTATCTTTATGCCTTGTTTTTTGAATAGGTTAGTGATTTTATATGTATTCGCATTCACATAGTTGAAACGCGCAATTTTTTTCTCATTACTGTCCGGTTTGGGAATCGTTTTATCTTTATTTTTATGTTTGGCTATAATTTGAATTATTTTGCTTGGCGAGAAGTTGTTTTCCTTTGCTATTTGCATAATAGTTCTTATTTCCTTATTATAGTTGTCTTTTGACATGGGTATGTTTAAAGCCCTGTGCACCATTGAATTGAAACCCGCTAGTTTGTGCGTACTGGGGTGATTAGACTGATTGTCGATTGCATGCGAGGTTTGTGTTGCTTTCCGGAATATGGAATATGAAAGGTCGTTGTCTTTACGTTCAATAGTTATATCGAGATAATTTATTTTCTGGTCTATTTCGGATTCCTTAGTGAATTTGATAGAGTGCTGAAGGCTATTAATGGATTGGAGAATTGTTTCTTCGCTTGTTAGTTCAGTATCGTAGATGCAAATTACATCATCTACGTATCTTTTCCATATTACTATTCCCTTTTTTGAAGTCTTTTCTAAGAACGCATTTTCTAGTGCATTGATGAAGATGTCAGCGATTAACCCACTTAGTGGCGATCCCATTGCTAGGCCTTCTCTCTGTGTGTATATTTTATTGTCGAATTGAAACACGTTTTGGGTGAGAACGACCCTCAGTAATCTCACAATCTCTTCAATTTCTTTTACCGAATTGTTGGATTTTAAGTTGTTTTCGATAGTGTTGATTGCTTAAATAATCGGAATATTGGTGTACATGTTAGTTACGTCGAAGGATACTAGCCTGAAGCTAGGTTTCATTTGTAGTGTGTTCAATGCTGTTACTAGTTCTGTTGTGTTCTTTACAGAGTTGTTTTTGTCGTTGGAAAGACGGCATTTTAAGATTTTTAGTAACTCTTTGCTGATTTTGTAATTAGGGGCATTCCTACAATTGACTATGTAGGCATTCCTTTTTGTGTATTTTTGGTTGTCCCCTCAATGACGGTATTTTCGGGTTCATGTTTATTAGTTTAGTTTTGATTTTTCGGCTTTGGTCAGTATGTATTCTGTTTCTTTTAGCGCACTTTTTATTTGTTTTTGGAATTTGTTGGTGGGGTCTTTTGTTAATTCCTTGATTTCGTTGTTGTTTAGGAATTCGACTGTTTTTTCAATGTATTCTGTTTTGTTCAAAATTACTGTAGTGTTTCCCTTATCTGCTTTTGTGATGATTAAGTCATGTTCTTTTATTTTTTGTTTCAACGACTTTATTTCTTTGAGTTGTTTGTTGTTTTGAATGTTATTGCTATCGCCCTCTCGTTTGAGGATTTTTTTGGCTTCGTTGGTGGCGAGATTTTTGGTTAATTCCCTGTCTTCTGCTGGGAGCTTGTGACTGGCTATCTCAATATCTGCGATTAACTGTTTTATATTGTGGTTCGTGTGTGCGTCTGTGCAGTTGTATTTCAAACCTTTGTCTAACATATTCATTTCACCTTGAGAAAAGGTTACGTTCGTTCTGTTGTTTACTCTGCTGTGGAAAATGAATTCATTGTTATTCGTGTGTTGTTCGTTAGATTGATGGTTCTGTGTTTCTCCTAGTTTTCTTAATTTATTTTCTAGCGTTTCATGCTTCCTCGTTGCTCTGATTTTGATGGTGTCATGTAGGTGCTCGGTGAAGCTGTCCCATTGGGCTGCGTGCCAGAAATTACTTAGTTGCAATTGAATGTCGTATAATTGTTGGTTAATTTTTTGCTTTCTTATGTATGCGTGTGCACTAATGGAATAATGGTTGTGTTAATTTTGGCTGGGCAGTCTCCTGGTCGAATTTCTAAGTAGGCAGGTAGCATGTTTGGTTATCCTTTGGCCAATAAAGGAGCAGATGTGATTTTACGAGGGCTGTTTCTTTTTTATCTGTTTGTTAATTCGAATTAGGGGGTTTGCTTTTGAATCCTGGTTCATTTTGTTTGCCATCCCAACCCGTAAACGACCCGAGACCCTTTGTCTCTAGCTCGCTGGAGCTTTGGTTTTATTCTTGTCTGTATGAACCAAGATTCACGCCCTAATTCTCTTTACACCCACTCCCTTGGCCGTTTCTTCTGATGGGGCCGGGATGTTGGCCGGGTGATCGCCTGTCCCATTGGAGAAGCGGGCACAGTACTATTTATTTGTTTTATAGAGCACCCAAAGTCGGATTCATGGAACTACTATTAAATGACATGCTTTCACACATTTTTAGTTACAAATATGTAATATCAGCTGGCGATATCAATGCCCATTTTGGGTCGGCTACATTTGAAACGAAAAATATAGTAGAAACTCTACATACGGTTGTCAAGATGGCGGCCAGCAGGTGTGTAGCAGTTAGAGTGCTCCAACTTTTCCTCGTGTTCTACCTAGTAAAAAGCTCAGTGGGTGCCTCGAAAAAGATCCTCGATCATTCTATAACAGTTGAAGACTCGTGTGTGAACTCGGACCTGAAGGAACACTTCATGGTAGTTTGCAAACTCAATATATCTTCTCTCACATGGTGTGGAGGCGAGGGACTGATAGTCACGGCAGTAAACAGAGGGCGCCCAGCGCTGCGCGGGGTTGCCAGACCGCCCGCTACATTGGTTGCGTTCACGGTAGCAAACAGTTGATCAACTGTTGAAGAAAGTACGCTGTGATCGCGGTGTGATGGAGCGCTCCCTAAACTTGTTCCATGGAGCGGACGCCATTTTATGGAGCGTAGAAAAACTTCGCTCCATCCATGGAACATGTTTAAATCCAACATGGCGTAGCATGAAGTAGATTTAAAAACAAATGTAAACATTGTGGAAATCGCTCAAAATAGTTCCTAAACTGATGAATACTGAAATAATAATGAAGAACACAACATCACGGTCCCTCTATAGCCTATAAAATGACCTGCATTGTGTTAAATTCGTGATAAATCTTTATTCCGATTTACGGACCGCAGTTGCGACAAATTTTAACCTATGTGTGAAACAACATAACCTGATATATCGGATGTTACATTCTTTCTTTTGTTACAAGTATTAAAAATTATATGAATTCAGGTGTGTGGTTTCATTTTTAGTGGCAATGTGCATTTTTAAAGTTTTTAAATCGATGTTTCAGCGTTTTTTCATCACTTGTCTGGGGGTAATTTGGTCTGAAAATACGATTTTAACCTATGCTTTGGGCTGAATACTGTATCTCGATGAATATATTGTTGTGTAGGCAGTATAGAGAGAATCAAACTTCTAGGCTACCGGTAGGCCTACTGTATAAAAATACCTTTCATTTGGAGCAAGCATAGGCTACCAGTACTGTATAAAAATACCTTCATTGTACTGGGCCTACCCCAAATTCTGATAGGCTAAGACCTATTGTCAAGAGTCTTGACTCAAAAATAAATTATTTCAATACCGTTGGCTACCGGTACTTGTTGGGTTAAGGATTTGTATGCAATAGAATATAAGAATTACCGTATATCTGTTTGTGCCTGCATTATTAGGTGATTCTTCCAATAGAAAACTAAGTGTTTGGCTGATCAGAATGTAATGACTGGGAAATACTAGTAGCCTATCAGTATTTTTTTTTCATGGTATTATCAGACGTATCTGAACAGTTCTCTTGCTTCTTGGATGCTGTTTAGGTCTAGGTTAGCCTACACATCCACATTCCTTTCAAGAATGTTGAAAAACCTATTCACTAGGCCAATATTTTTTCTTGAAACAATCGTAAATGTTTCACTAAATTGTACGGTATTTTAAATTCACACAGCTCATTATCAGACCGCATGACCTCCCCCCCTCCCGGCTTTCAGCTTGGACTGAATGAAGTCAGTTTGGTCTTGTACAGGCCCTAGCCTATAAATATGTTCCTATGTTTGAAAGAAACCAGCTTCCCTTGGTAAGCATTTCAAGTACCGGTAACCATTACTTTTCTTTTCATGGCATTAGCAGTCTTATCTTAACAGTTATCTTGCTTCTCGGTTGCTGTTCAGGTCTAGATTAAACATCCACATTCCTTTCAATGTAATGAATATTACCTACCGTACTGGTACCGTACCATTGGCTATAATTGGACAAGCTCAATAGCCAATGTTCACTGCAGTAGGCTACCAGTACGGTACATCAAGAAGCTGGGAATGATTATGCACTGAAACTCAAGATATAATACATATATACTGTATATAAATTTCTTTTTACACAAGGAGAGAAAATTAAACACTCTTCAACATAGCACTTTGTCCTTTGTCCTTTATTTCCTTCACTTACGGTATCTCAACATGCCTGAGTATTAACATTTTGTGACAATTATTGTATGCACATACTGTATTTTGTCCATGCTTCAACTAATCCAACACCAAAATTTCCATCCTTGACTTCCTTTTGTCAAACAAGCGATGATTTTCTCTCTGATGACAGGTTAGGACTCTGTACTCAAATAGGAACTGACTATTAAGCAAAATGCATTATGAGAATGGATTTAGAAATTGTGACATAAGGCTAATTTATTTTACTCACTCTCTTGTGTGTATGCTACATATTGATCTATATTTTAACAGTAGCCTAGGCTACAGGATACATTTCAAAATGCTGTGGTGTCAGTAGTTGTGCATGTATTTTTAACTGAGGCTAGGATTGGGAAGGAGGCTTTAAGTTACAAGCTTAGTAACCTGTAAAGGAAATAGTTAGTAAAATGAAAACTTTAAGGGAGTGAGGAGTCATGTACAGTAGGCTATAGGCTACAATTGGTCAAGCTTGCTAGCCTAGGTTCACTGCAGTAGGCGACCAGTACATCAAGAAGCTGGTAATGGTTATGTACTGACACTCAAGATATATAATATATTTTTTTCTTACACTAGCAGAGAAAATTGAGTACTGTTCAACACAGCACTTACCCAGTTTGTCCAATATTTCCTTGCCTTATCTCAACCTGCCTGAGTATTAACATTTTGTAACAGTTATTGTTTGCACATACTGTATTCTGTCCATGCTTCAATTAATCCAACACCATAATTTCCATCCATGACTTCCTTTTGTCAAACGAGCGATGATTTTCTCTCAGGGAACAGGTTCGGTCTCTGTACTCAAATATGAGCTGACTAATAAGTAAAATGAATTATGGGAATGGGTTTAGAAATTGTGACATAAGGCTAAATTATTTTACTCACTCCCTTGTCTGTACAGTATGTTATGGTACATATTCATCTCTATTTTAACAGTACAGGATACCTTTCAAAGTGCTGTGGTGTCGGTAATAGTGCATGCATTTTTAACTGAGGCTAGGATTGGGAAGGAGGCTTTAAGTTACAAGCTAAGGAAATTGTTAGTAAAATGATAACTTAAAGGGAGTGAGGAGTCATGAATATTGCCTACTAGTACTGTACAGTATAGGCTACAATTAGGCAAGCTCACTAGCCTAGGTTCACTGCAGTAGGCTACCAAGAAGCTGGTAATGGTTAGGCATATGTACTGAAACTCAAGAAATATAATATATTTCTCTTCTTACACAAGCAGAGAAGATTGAGCACTGTTCAACACAGCACTTACCCAGTTTGTCCAATATTTTCTTTCCTTATCGCAGCTTGCCTGAGTTTTAACAGCTCATTACAGTGATGCTTCAGTTTATAATCTGCATATTCATTCACACAGCATTATTTGCTGCTGACCACAGAAGACCTGATGTTCTTGTACGGTGACTGAATGAACTATGTTTGTTACAAAACTACACCTACGGTATAGTTCTTTTGTACTGTAGTTTCATTTGTATTCAATCTGGTATGGTAATGAGCCTAGGTGGAAGATATTACTTCTTTTAACATTTAGTTTGCTGATTCGTACCAACCATCTATCTACCAGGCACATATTGAGCAACAAAGGGAATTGTTAGTAACCAAGTATCAATATCTTTAAGAGAGTGATGAGTCATGAATGTTACCTTCGGTAATGGTATGCAATTGTGCGAGCCCACTAGCCAAGCCCCATTGAAGTACCAGTATCGTACATCAAGCAGCTGGTAATGATTATGTACTGAAATTCAAGATAAAATGTAGTCATCACTGCTTTTCGGGTACAAAATTATAAATATATAAACACTCTCCTGGAAAAAATTACATGTATTAGTTAGTTATCACACCTAAATGGGCAATGGACAACTAATACATGTAATTGTTTCCAGGAGTGTGTTTACATATTTATAATTTTGTACCCCTTGTTGACCGACTGAGAAGCAGCAAAGACAATTTGTATAGGCAGCGCTGAAAAAAGGAATGACTTCAAATTATCACAGAAAAATGTATTCTTTAGCACTGCTTCATTTATATCTGTTCCTAGGAGTCATTCATCCTGGTACTTTCCTGCTTTTTACATCTTATTTTTTTAGTTTATATTTTTGCAGTCTAGTTTCCTCTACCTCATTCTATACTGTCCAGACTTGGGTTGCAATAATTTTAAAATGCCCTACTTTCCTTAATTCTTTCTATGTTACTGGACCATTTGTTGACATGATCTATTGAAAAATCAATTGTGAAAGCATCTTTTAGACAACTGTTTTCAACCAAAAATCTGTAGCCTAACATTTTTCATTTTCATTTTCATTAGATGAACAGTAGCCTATAGGGAATATGGTATGGAAACCAGTTGTGTATTGATAGGAGGAGAATGGACTGCCAAGTAAGAGACTAATATTTAAGGTAATCCATCAACAGTTCATGTTGTGCCTTTCTCTTTAAGTACTAATATTGGGGTGTAAACAAGTAAGGTACCGGTATAACAAGGCTAATACAGGCTCGTACCATGATTTCCTTTGCTTTAGATGAGGGACCCAGAAATTTTATTTCTAGATGCTGGTTATAATTTTAATGGGTGGAACCTTGAGGTCATCTGACCTTATTGGATAGGAGAAGGGTAATGATCCAGATAAATACCCCTAGTTGACAGGTAGGGACAATGTGTTTTATATTCTTGTAGTGTTTCAAATTAATTTTGCAATCTAACCTGATTTTTTTGTAAATACAATTAATTTGTATAGTACAGTAACTAAAAACTGTACAGCACAGTTAAGCTGATGAATAAATCCAAAAGCTTCAAATATAAGAAGCAGGAACAAATTAGATAGATGAAGCAGTGTTAACAAATAATGAAGTCATCATGTGTGGATGACTGGTAAGAGGTTTACTGCTAGACTTACAGACTCTTGACCCTTCTCATATGATATAACCCTACATTAATAAAATCGAAGCTACGTATATTGATATTCTTGAATAAATATTCGTCTATTGAGACGTAGGCCTAACCTACCGTGTTCAATTTGAAGGGATTAAAATGACTTCAATTATCATAAATCTTGAGATATACCACCTTAATATACCGTAGCCTACCATACGTTAAACTGTCAAGTATTCTTTACCGTCGCCGAACTAGCATAACACAATAAATGCCGTATCAGAAAGACAAGAAATTTACGTACGTAGGCCTAATATTATCGGGAGCAAGGTATGGTTTTATACATGTTCACAGCCTTCGGTACATAGTTTCAGAGCAATTTTGTTCCGAGTTGCAAAACTAAAGGTAAATTAGATACTGATCTAATATCAGCATTCACTCTCATAAGATTATCTGATCATTTCAACATCGCCCTTGTCCACTTTCGAACAACGCGCGCTGCTACAGATCAGATGGAGCAAACCGTTCACAGGTACACGTAAAACCTGATCCCACTCCCGATGCATCAGCTTTGGAGCTGTTGATCAACTGTTTGCTACCGTGAACGCAACCATTATTATATCTCGTGGTGCTGTCTGTGGCTCTCAGTGGAGATGTGGAGATGAACCCAGGACCAAATAAGGTGTGTATAATTTGTAATTCGAAGGGTCGTGTGAATCAGTTATTTGTGACATGTACATCTTGCCTCTCTGAAGCGCACAGAACTTGTGCAAAAATCAGTGCTTCAAAACACAAAATAATCACCTCCGGGAATCAATCGTGGCTGTGATGGAACTGTTCTTAACCCCAGTTCTCTAACTCATTTTTAATACGTCGACACAGAGTGCAAATAGTGTAGAAAATGACGAAACACCCTCGGATGGCAAGGCATTGTCCATTTTTCCTTTAATGCCCGAAGTGTAACATGTCCCTCCAAACAACCGGACCTGCGTTCTTGTCTCACAGCACTTAATCCGTCAATTGTGTGTTCTGGGGAGACATGGCTGAAAGAATCCACTAATGACCCAGAAATATTTCCGGTAACATACACAATGTTCCGCAAAGATCGAATCTGGACATCAGGGGGAGGGGTTCTAATAGCCATGTAACCAGAGTTCAGGCCTGTTCGCCAACGGGAGCTTGAAACTGATGCTGAGGCTGTGTGGGTGGAATTCACGTGTGCGAACAATACATTTCTAATAGGCTCTGTATACCGTGCTCCAAATTCAACTCGGCACATCAATGATGAACTTTTGGAGTCCCTCCGTCGTGTACAATACATCCAGCACAAATAAAAGGCCATTTACATAACAGGCGATTTTAATTTAGAAATAGACTGGCAAAACTCTCCTCCCACTCCCAAGGATCCCATAGTTAATGAATTCCTTACCGCATTCTACGATTTATTCCTTGACCAATTAATAACCGAAGCAACTCGAATCACAAAAAATACATGCTCCACAATAGACCTATTCCTCACAAGCCTTCCTTCCTCCGTACATAAAGCTGAAGTCATTCCCGGTTTCAGTGATCACGCAGCCATCTTTACCACATTGCATTACAACAAACCACGCAGCAAGAGCACAGTGAGGACAGTATACAATTACAAAAAGGCAGACTGGAAACTGTTATCATCTTTATTCCTCAAACACCTTCCCACCCCAGGTATTCTGGACACCAGTGATATCAGCTCAGTGTGGCACGCCTGGCGAAATTGTTTCTTTGAATGTGTGGATATAGTTATACCGAAAATAACCATTAGTGGGAAGAAAAATTCTCCTTGGGTGACGAAGGAAGTTATTAAAATGATTAGGAAAAGAAACATTTTATACATGAAATGGAAAAGTTGCTCAACTGATATCATGTGGGAAAAATACAAGAACATCAGGAACCAAACAAAGAAATTAATTCGCGAAACATACGAAAATTATATTCGCAAAATAAGCAGCACCAGTGAAATGAGGAAATTCTTGTCCAGAAGACGTGGCACCGCTACGCCAGGCTCCTTTCACTGTAACGGTACATTCCTCAGTGCACCCCAAGATATTGCAACAGCCTTCAGTGACAGTTTCAAGCAGAACTTTTCTAAGCCGGATATGACCATGAACCTGCTTCTGCCAAGGTCATCACTTCCACCCCTCCCTCTCTCCTACCTGTACTTCACAACAAATGAGGTGATTCAGAGCCACATGCGGCGACCGGCCCAGATGATGTTCCCGGACGGATCCTGCTGCAGTGTGCGGAAGCATTTGCACCCTCTCTGTGTGCGATATTCAACCTGTCTATCAACCAAGGTTCTGTGCCGTGTGGGTGGAAATGTGCTAACGTGGTGCCAATCTATAAGCAAGGTGACAGAGAAAATGTTGCAAATTACAGACCGGTGTGTCTAACATCTATAATTTGTAAATGTATGGAGCGGCTAGTAGCAAACAGTGTGCTGGAATTCCTGCGGGAAAACAATCTGCTCGACCCAAATCTGCACGGTTTTCTTCCGGGTCGTTCTTGCACTACTCTATTGACAAAAGTCATTGATGAATTTCAGTTCTACTTGAATCAGCCAGAAGTGAAACAAGTAGACTGTATCCCACTGGATTGGGCTAAGGTCTTTGATCAAGTGTCTCATGAAAGACTTTTGTTAAAGCTACAGCAGCTTAACATACGGGGTAGCTTACTTGCATGGGTGAGGTCATTCCTAGAGGGTCGAACGCAGTGTGTGGTGTACGGAGGAGCTCGATCACAGGCTGTTCAAGTTACTACTGGAGTGATTCAGGGTTCTGTGATCGGACCTCTTCTCTTCACTATATATGCGCTCGATCTTCCTGGCTGTGTCACCTCATCAATGTAACTATATGCAGATGACACCGTGCTATACAGGTTCATTTAAAGTGAAGAAGATTCCCTCTGTCTTAAATCAGATCTGGACAACTTATTGCTGTGGTGTTCTGTGAATAATTTAAATATAAATGTACAAAAATGTAAATACATAAGAATAACCAGGTCAAAAAAACATTGAGAATGAATACAAAATTATGAACAGTGTCATCCCACAGTGAACGAACTTAAAGTTATTAGGGGTAACAATCTTCGACACCCTGAATTGGAACATTCAAAGTGAAGAGGCAAAATGTAAGGCCACCAAAGTTCTGGGTTTCTTGCACAGAAACATGAGAGGTTGTAAACCTAGAGCCTTCAGGACGGCTTACATATCCATGGTCCATCCGATATTAACGTACGGCTTACCTGCTTGGCATCCCACTACAGCAGAAAACATGAACAAGCTCCAGCGTGTACAGCGCCGCGCAGAGAGGCTAATAGCTCGTTATTCCCCTTCCCCTTTGCCAAATTTCCACACATAAAGGCAACAGCCAAACAAATTGACCTAATTTTTCTCAAAAAATCCCTTACAGGTTCCATGGCACACTGTTCTCGAGCAGCAAACTATAGATGAAAATGTCGAAACTTTCAACACATTTTAATTGATTTATATGATCGCCATGCCCCCAGTGCGCTCAGCTAACTTGAGGCACGCACCAACTGCCTGGATTAACACAGAAATAAAAGATCTAATAAAATCTCGAAATAGAGCCAGAAAGAAGTGCAACAGAACACAGAAACCCGAGGACATTGTAGAATACAAAAGCTTGCGCAACAGAACCCAGCAAGTTATTCGTAATACAAAGATACGTTACACTTATTCGCTAATTAATTCAGCTAAAACTCTTCGGCTTTGTGGAGAGCTGTAAGAACTCCCGGTGTTGGAAAATCAAGACACAAAAGCAATAACCCATCAATGAGCGCTGGTGATCTTAATAAGCATTATTTAAACTGTTGTAGACAACAATAGAGGTTTGTCAACTGTTGCTAACTACAGGGAAAAACTTACTGACCGACGGGAAAAATTTCATTTTGGCCATATATATCCAGAGGACATTCATTTAGTCATATTTAGGATAACTTCAAAAGCCATAGGACCAGATCATATATCTATTACGCTATTGAAAAGGAATATGTACCTCCTCATGCCAGTTGTATTGTATATATTTAACTATAGCCTGCAAATGGGTATTTATCCGAAACAATGGAAAAAAGGCAACATCAAGGCAATACCAAAATTCACGAACGCCTTAAACTGTAGTGACTTTAGACCAATAACTATATTGTGTGCAATTGGGAAAGCGTTAGAACGGATAGTTTTTGATCATTTTTATGAATATATAATTTCCAACAATATCCTAAACCCAAATCAATCTGGATATAAATCAAAACATAGTACTCTGACAGCTCTTATCAAAGTCACAGACGACATTCGTCAAGCAATGGACCGGAAGGAAATAACTATATTATCTCTATTCGATTTCAGCAAAGCTTTTGAGAGAGTTCACCATGAAATCCTTCTAGTTAAATTAAGAAATCAAGTTCTTTCAAAGTCAGTAACGAACTCGTTTAGGTCTTACCTAACAAGCAGATGTCAGAGAGTAGTCCTAGCAGACGACAATGATTCAGAATGGTGTGAAGTAACCACAAGTGTGCCGCAACGTTCGGTCCTTGGTCCACTCCTGTTCTCCGTGTATATAAATGACCTTCCATCTGTCCTTAAATTCTGTCAACAGCATATGTATGCAGACAACCTACAGCTATATCTACAAACGGATCTGAAATCCATTCATTTGAACGTAGCCCTAATTAACAGTGACATTCAAAGCCTATCTCAGTACGCACTCTATCATAATCTAATACTTAACTTCGAAAAAGCACAACCGATCACCATCGGTTATACCAAATTACTCAATTCTCTACCCGACCTAGTACCACCTTTACAGCTTTCATCCCAAACCGTTCCGTACCAGTCAGCAGTAAGAAATCTGGAAGTTATTTTTGTCTCTCGATTTCGTGGCAGGATCACACAAACATGATTCTGACAAGGGTTGCATCGTCATTATATCAAATTAGGCGAACTTGCTTCTATTTGCCGCAAAATGTACGGAAGAGACTGATACAGAGTTTGATATTACCTATATTTGACCATGGATCTATAATTTTATTTACCATGATCTGGGAGAGATCCTCAATACAAAATTGCAAAGAATGCAAAATGCTTGCTTGCGGTTTGTTCTCAATGTACCAAGAGTGGCTCATATATAACTCCATTTTACGTCCAGATTGGATGGCTCAAGTTAAAAGAACGAAGACATTATGCCATGGCTCTGACTGTGATAAAAATTCTAAAATTCAAAATTCCGTCTTATATTTACTGCACATTAACTGCCATGCAATCAGTGCATAACCGTGCAAAGAGACTCACTGCACAAATGCTCCAGTTACCTCATCACAGAACCGAAAAATGCAAAGGTTCATTCCGTATTTCAGCTAGTATTCTCTGGAATAAATAAAAATTGAACCAGTATTCAGGACTTCCTATCAGAGCGATAAGACACTCCCTTCATGGTAATCTATCAGCTATACAATTATCATGATCAAGATGAACAGATGTAATAATAAGAACTTCTATTGTCAACTGAATGTTTAGTTTTTTTCTTTCCTCGTTTATTTTATTGTATTTAACCGCCCTCTGAATGAAGAGAGCTGCATAAAGAGGTTTTGTAGCCTCAGTGGCCTGTATAAGAGAAACAATAATTTCAAATTCAAAATTCAAACAACAGGATATCGTAGACAACAATTATCTAAAATAAAAATAAAAACAATCAATCAATAAATGTCAATCAATCAACAATTTAAAACATCCATTAGCATTAAAACATCAAACACCATTAGTAATACACCTACCTCTCAAAAAAGATATCAATGTATCACGTCATTAACACTCCCTACGAATAGCAATTGTCCGGAATATCTGTAAACAAATAAAATTAATTAATCACCTCATCAATCAATGAATAATTGTCAGTAATTATATAAATAAATAGGTACTGTAACCGTAAATTCGGGAAGATGCCTGTTGGGAATCGAAAGCAAAAGCTGGATTTATTTATTCCTGAATGGAGCTCAGGCAAAATCCATCAGAAATTGCTCCAACAAGGTCTTCGAGAATCCACACAGTATTGATCAGTGTTATCGTGGCTACACAACAAAATCACTTGCTCAGAAGCACCTACCTTTTAGTTTTCTCGGGGTCTCTCGTGGCTTAGCTCCAACCTATAAATGGATCCGCGATACTACTGTTTCTAATTATATTTAAAATGAATCAATTGACGACAACAAAAACAAACGAACTAATAAATGTATTTAATAATAGTAAACTAAATCTAATATTTAAACATTAAATAACAACAATTAATTAATAAAATAACACACACTCGTATACGCACTCCTCTATTATAACAAATATACTATTACCTTTACGGTTCTCTCATTTAAATATAAACAAATTTTGAAAGGCTTGAGCCTACTGTGCGTATTTAAAATGTTTAAGACAAATACCTTGCGCGCCAAACATTCGTGAAAAGCTATATAAAAACTGTCACGCTTACTTGTAAAGCACCTGGCCACACGCTTTCAATGAATGAAACACTTCTCTATCAGCCGCGAAGTCGTTTGGCTCCAGAAGGCTGTGAGTTCTCGATAATATAACAGACTGGCCTTTAACGAACTAACGGAAATACACATGTTACCGCATTAACTGTGGTCGAGCTGTCGAGAGGACAGTCGCTATGTTTGAAAGTTACATTTTCTGGTTATAAAATCCTTCATATCTCTCACACCTTTCAAGCAATCACTCTCAGATTTAAACAGAAGCATCCCTGCCCACACCCTCAACATTCATGACTGTCGGGGTTGTTCAGTCATTCATAACAATAATAAAATCATTCATGCCAAAAACATGCATTCAGCAATACCCTATATTTCAAGAATCATCGAACGAATAATTATTTCACACATTATTTACCTAACTAAATGATTACGATAATATTTACAAAAATGGATCGTTATGTTTAACGTTCTAAAGCAGAGTCTTTAAACAATAATCCTTCTCTCCCTTCACTATATACAATATGTTCTTCACATATACTATCATGAACATTTATTAATGTTATTATACTGCACACATTTGGTCACTATAGGTTTTCTAGACAAAGTCAGTCCAATGCGTTCAATCATTTAAGTTCAAATGCACGTAAATACTCAATTCCTTGTTACTATAAGTCAATAAAGGTATTTGCAACAATCTGTGGACAATTACTTTCTCCGACTATTTTTCCGCTTACTAAAACTCTTGTCAATACTGCTAAAGTCGCAGATTTATATACATGTAGGAGTTCTCAACACACTGACTCCTCTTCTGTACTATGCCATGATCTTATCAACAGAACTATACTTCAGTAATTTCACTCCAATGTGGTAGAACCTTCACATGAGTACACATATCTCTCCATAAACCTCATATATCCACTTAATATGGTATTAAAAACTCATCTACTATGTCGAACAATTCTTAATATAGCCATTGTTACCAACATCTCTTCTGTAGGAACTTGCATTTAAGTTACTGGCTTTATCTTCAGTATTGTAACAGTCAATTACTGGCAGATTTGAACTCTTCCTTTAGTTCTTAAAATACACTTTCTGTAAATAAAGAACGACTTCAGACAAGTCGTATATGACCTCCGTAAGTTTACTTCATAAAGGATACTTTAATATACACAATGTTATCACATATACAATGAATAAAATACTGTTCCATCCACCTCTCTTATCTAGCTTTAATTTACACGTCTATGTAATATCGGGTCCACAATGCGACGCGACACCACATATAGTGTATAATTAACCACATATGTTATTTATCATGTCCATTAGAATTCTCTCTTGACTAGGGTAAACCAGCTTCGAATCCCTGTCGTAAGATAAAAATTATCTTCTATCAAATTATGTTTCCTAAAACAATTAAATGATGAAAGCTCTTAGCTTTCAGAAATAAAGTAAGGATTGTCACTTTCGCAATGAGTCTCCATTCGATACAACGAATGTCTATGAGTATGACTTCTGTCACATCCTGGCAAATAATTCATGTCAGAGCGACGTAAAGTTCATAATAATTATGATGATATAACAATAGCATTCGTGGTTTCTTCTGATCTTGATGACTTCTGTACATTGAAGGTGCCCAAATTAAATTACCGAAAAAGAATTTAATTGGCATCTTCGACTAAATGTCTACAGCCATAACTCGAAATAAAATTCAAATCGATGAAAGTTAAAATGGCTGGTCTAAAATAAGGAATACTGATTCCTTGAACAATTAAATTATGTCAGTTCAGAAACTGATCCGTAGAATAAAAATGAAAAACTGATGAAAGACGATCATCTAAAAATGATCTTGCAGAATAAAATCTCGTTACACACATGAAGAATAAAAATATGTCGAAACATAGAAATACATGAAATATGGAGTAAAACGTTTGCTCAGAATGTCACTATAAAGCTCTCAATATACAAGTAAACAACACTGCTACCTTATCAGACGACATCTAGAAGCTCAATTTAAGTATTTTGGGAAAATACATAGTTGTTCCTCAATCCAAGATACTGAGTTGGACCTCAGTTCGATTCCTCGGACCAGCAATCTCGGATAAGGAAAGACGTTTCCTCTCCGGAAATCACCAACCTCCGTCTGGCCTCGAATGACATCCTTCTGGCATATTCTTCTGGGTTGCCGGGATCTTTCCCTGGACATCTTGACAAATCTTCTTATGTTGCGTCTTCTGTCTCCGTCATAGATATAGTTCAGTGTCATCGTTGAGTAGAATCGTAGAAATATTTCTAGAGCTCGAAGTTGTTAAATAATATTCGTGAAATGACGTGAATGCACAAGATGTAGGAGTACATAACGTCTACATTCTGGAGTATTCTGGTTAACGAAGCTCCATGTTGTATCTATATATCTGCATCAGATATGTCCCACGCGCATAACGTTCTTATCTCATCATCGTAACATCTTGATAAATATCGAACAAGTCCTGATGAATATTAGCAGTCATAGTGAAAATGTTCATACACTGCTCCAAAATGTAAGTAAAGACACTATTACTCACTTGGTTAATGTTCAATGCTGTCTCGCATCAACTAAAATGCTTTTCGCCTTCGATTTCCAGCACTTTTCTAAGTCACTTTTAAAAAGTCTATAACTCCGAAACTATACAATTTGTGATGCTTAACTTTTCACAAATACTAGAATACAGCTTGTACTGTATGTTAATTCAATTGGCTGAAGTCAATTCTCACTTATTGCTGAGTTACTGCAATACTAATAACTTGCAAACTTTGCCTAGTTTCAAAGTGCGTGGATCTCCTATGTCGCCTCGGCGATTGCACTGTCTCCACGAGTGGTCTCACTACCGTACTCGTATAACCTTCGGGATCTCGGTTAACCCGGTGAACACATCTACCTTCTTCGATGTCTGTAGGAATAAGAGCCTCGATGCTTGTGTCTCCCTCTCCAAGTCGATATTTTGGCGGCCATTTCTGACTCCCTCCATAAATTTAGCGCGCACTTTAACAATGCTTATTACTGCGTAATTAGACCTTTCAGCTCCTTTTAAAGTCTCTGTAATATTTTTCCTTTGATTTTCTTCTCATTACCATTGAATAAAATATCCTTCTTGGGGCCTAAATGCATATAATCTAGTTGAAGTTATTTTCGTCTTCCATAAGAGCTCTCCTCATTGGCTGGGGCTTACGTCCAATGACATAAATTATAACAATAATTATAATATTCCTTATCAAATTCCCTGTTGCTATGTCGATTTCAACCTTCTAGAAGCATCTATTGCGCTGGATATCACGTGATTGGGATCTCCCTGCCTTGCTTGCTACTCTGACACGACTGGTTTGTGTCAAGTTCCAGCATTTATACTGCTATGTTAAACTGCATCATGAGCTAGGAAAATATTCTAATTTAAGTCCAAAATAATTCAATTTTTGGGGGCAGTACATAGCTCACAACTATTTCAATTATTTCCGACCAACACGTAAAAAGAACTGTTAAACAAGACCAAGTGTTCACGCTGTAGCGTCTTGCCAATTAATGATATAAGTGAGAGTAGAATTGATTAAGACATGTATTTTATGTCACACCGCATGCCTTACCATCAACAGGTCTCTGGCTCCCCCTCTCACCCTGCCTACACTGCCGGTTACGTCATTCATACACGTGCACTGTACTTTTAACTGACTCAGCGTTTCACATACACACACTTGGGCTTCAATTGTTCTCTCTCACGCTAGCAACTAGTCGAATCATCTTTCATGTCTCGAGCAGATAAGATTCGCAGACAGCGGACAAAATCATTCTCTGCTTGCTACTGTATGTAGCCTCATCGCTCCATCGACAACACACACACAAGTTCTGTTGTAAGATGTATATATATATAAGTTTCTCTTTCCAACGCGTTAATTTTCATGTGGTTTTAAACAATTCCGTAAAATATTCAATGCGTCTTACCCGATTTCACCAGCGTGCTCGAAGTTTCCTACTCAATTTTTCTTCTTTCAGTTGGTCAACCTTCGAGCTGTCATGCGTCAAGTAATTAATATCATGGGTTATCATGCATTAAGTTATGTTTGAACAAAACAAAACCACAGGTTAACCTTAACAGCATCAACATCTTAAATGCCAACAGCAACCAGCACCTAGCGAACAGCAGGTTATAAATTGTAGTCATGAACATTATGTTGTGTGGAGCAATGCTATTTTACGTAAGGTTAAATAAATAATTTAAAAAATACCATTTTAACATAAAAAATCCCGTTTCCCTCATTTTCAAGAATTTTACCCATATTCATACGTCATGTTTCATACGGCAACGCGCTGAAAAATACAATACCTCGCATATAGTCCTACGGCCATTCCTTCCCAAGATAAAACCAAAAATCTTAAAATAATTTTTTACCCAAAAAATCTGTTTCTCTAATTTTCAAACATTTTGCCCATCTTCATGCGCTTCGCAAGATTAACGGTCACGTTAAGCTACAAGCATCCTTTGCTTCCTTCTTCATGTGCCATGTTAAACAGAGCATCGCGCTGAAAAAGCATACCTCGCGTGTCCAAATCCAACCATTCCATCCCTAAATATCACAAAAAATCTAAAAAAACATGTTTTACCCCAAAAGCCCGTTTCCCTCATTTTCAAAAATTATTCATTGTAAAACAATCACTGTGCCATAAGGTACATGAGAAAATTTACCTTCAAAGCGAGTCATCGTACGTCCAAATCCGACCATTCCTTCCCCAGATATCACCATATAACTATATACCCATATAGCCAACATGGATAAGGCACATATGCGAATCTAAGCAGCTATCTCCTTGTCTCACTACTGATAGTTTTTGTCCTAGAGACCTGGGACTTGTTTTAGGAGTCAAGGGGGGTAAAGAGCTTTAATTTAAGTCAAACACGTCACTTTGTAAAATTCCTAGTTTGGGAAATATAGCCTACTTTCAAATTAAACATTTTTGGAAAAAATGTAAAAAATATATTGTTTTGTTTTAACGTCAAAGGGTATAAAGACCTTTCGTTTAAGCCATTGCAGAACGTTCTATGATTATTAGTTTTAAAAATATAGCCTCTTTCCTAGACAAAAATGTTCTATATTTTATTTATATATCAAGTTCTCCATATGAAAGGGGACGTCACCCCGAGTCCTGTGGTACCTCATATGTCCAAATCCGACTATTGGTTCGCGAGATATCAATAAATGTATAATGGACGCTCCGCGACGCCAGCCGTCGAGTGTTTTAGAATCCTCACCTCTCCTCTACTGACATGCATATCGTTTTGCATCACTTTTCGGTAGCACATACATAATTATGCGAACAAGTGTTTACAATTAACTCTTATCTAAAATAATTGCACGAAGTTATATGTTCTAAGATATTGGTTGATATTTCCGGGTATTTTGCGGTGACAATCCCCTGAGATTACTCACAACTTTCCAGGATATTCAGCCCCCACCCCCGCAAAAAAAATGTAAATACGCCCCTGGGCTGAAGTGGGAATCGAACTCACCTCTTGTCAGTTTTACTTCATGAGACTGAGTGTACCCCATTCCAGCACTCAAACTGGAATTAAAATTCTTGGAAGAACCGGAAATCATCAAACTTGGACCTTCGGGGCGATTGCCAAGAATGCTAGCCGCTACACCACGAGGTGGTCAATTTAAGTGTAAATTATCGAGTAGAATATAAAATAGCAAACTCGGAATTAACCAGTCAGCTGTGACTTCGCAGCGCGAACGCTCACTTGCACAGTGTAGCCAATGACGGTGAGTGCTGCGTACCGAACCGGGGGAAGTCCCTTGCTAATCGCCTGTATCTTGTTATCTGGGCTCCATCTCCCTTCTCCACTCACCACGCCCGTGCGCGTCGCAGTCAGCAAACATCTGCCTGACTGCGGTTTTCACGTTCTGGTTTTGTATTCATTTACAAAGTGGAATAATTTGGGGGCATGTGTTGACATAGCCGCTTGTCCTCCACCCGGGGCAGGGGTTTGGATCCCGGTGCCAGCGGGTTGCGATTTTTATCTGAAGATTCACGAGTCGAAATGCTGAAGAATATCCTGGGACAGGTAAGTGTGTACCGCTCTTCTGTAGGGTCCTTACAATACCAGCCTGAACGCTGTAACGGGGTACACTCAGCCTCGTTAGGCAAACCTGAGAAGAGTGGGTCCGATTCCATCTCCCACCTCAGCGATGTTAGAAGTTGATTTTCGTGGCCCCCTCTCGCCCCTCACTTCTATTCCAGGCACATTGATTGCCGCTGAGCGTGGCTGCGCCTCTGTTTGTTGTTTATTGAAGCAGCTGCCCCGCGGGGCGAAGTAGGAAACAGAGCGATGTCAGAGTGCATTCTGCAAAGAAGTCAAGCAGCATTGCGCGTCACAGGAGCTCATGTCACCACGGACAGTTACACGATGACTGAAGCTACTGGAGCTGAGTCATATCCTACTCACGTAACTGTACCTGTCAACGAAGCAGGCTGACGTGTGACACAAGTAAACAAAGAATAGTTCCCATCTCGACCGCCGGGAATCAATTGGTGAAAGAGTAAATACCACCCGAAAATTTGGACAGCGAAGTCAAGAGCGTTACTAAATACGCCACACAACCGGCAAAATTGAGTAAAACATGCTCGGTTCATTATTAAGGTCTGCTCCTGCAGCCACCCCATGGCGTAGCTGTGCTTGTTAAACCGCCCACCATGACTTCAATGGGCAGCTGCAACAAATTTGGATAAATACCGTAATAATGATGTTGGTTTTACTTACCTTTTAACTATCGAGGCGTTAAGAGACGCCGTGCCAGTGTGCATGAAAAGGATCTGTAACGTTATTCCCTAGGTTTTTCACACTCCCCCATTACAGTCTCGGAGCACCCGACACAATACTACAGTAACCACAGGAACACAGGCTAAGACACATTGAATGCAGTACTATGTACAAGGGGCTGATGACCAAGATGTCCCAAGCCTCTCCTGCAGTCGGACTAGAAAGAGGTCAATGACCGATCACAATCGTATTTTAATTTTAAAATGTTGCGTAAATTTCTTTTTTTAGAAGTCAAATTGAGGACCCTCCCTCCCTATAGAACGTAGCCTAACAATGGCCGTGTTGCGGCCCGGACACTGTGTATTGCAGCGTGTTGAGCAAGGCATTGATGCTAGAAGCAGGGTAGCGCCCAACTAGCTTAACACACTTACACTTTTCAACGTATTAAATATTCATAATTAATTACATGAATTTCGGAGTAGCTGCTGGAAATGCTGACCTTCTTTTGCTAAACACACATTGCACCGACGTATGAAGTTTTGGTACACTCGCTGTAATTTATCGTCACTGATATTTGGTATCAGTGCAGTTATTTCGTTCTCGAGAGCCTCCAGAGTGGGCGGATTGTTTCTATAGACTACACGCTACCTTTTGTTTGAGATTACTCGACTAGAAAAGATCGCACGGCGCTGAAACTTACGAACACATTTACTGCAAACTTCTTCATGAGAAGATTAGTTTCCACTAGGAAAATTCGATGTTTTGTTTTATATACAGGCTACCTGTCCATGTTCACGGGATACGTGGTAAGCAACAGTATTTCACAGCAAGTCTTAATTATCACAACTCTGGTATCTTATTAGCTGCGTGTGTAATAACTGTTATGACAGCACCCAGGGCTTCCCGACCTGCTGTTGTAATCCTTACATGCTATAAATCTGGCGGTGAGTCATTGCGACCAATTCGCGGTACGGCCTCTGCAATGTTCCGTTCTATAGGGAGGGCCCTCACTGACTTCATAAATTAGAGTATTAGTATTTCTGTGGCCGAGTTGGAAGTTATTCATGTTTACTTGCGTGATGCTGTCAGCCTGCTTGATTGACAGGTTAGGCTACAGTCGCGCGGGTAGGATATATCTCACGTCCAGTAGCCTCCCCGTGGTGACATGCCTGATGTGCTGTTGAAACCCACCCTTCATAATTCGGCCATTATTATGAACTTAAATGTTCACTATATCACAATATAACTTCTCTTTAACACAAGTAGCGCGCACTGCTCGTCCCGAAAGACTCCAGCTGCTATTATCAGCAAACGCTGGCGCACCCCCAGGGGCTCATGACTGGTGGGACGTGGGTTGGCGATTACGGGTCCCTAGCTGAGTCCGGTACTTCTTCCACTTACTTGTGCCGGGCTTCGCTCTGTCAACTTTTCTGTCGACCTCCCTAGGTCAACTGTTTTTGTCTTCCGACCCCGACGCTATTAGGGAACGGTATCCGAGATCTAGGGAGTGTCTCATTTTCCCGCCTTAATTGGCCCTTGTCTCATCTTTCCTGATCCCTCGTTCGTCGAGGGATCAGACCTCTTCTTTTTCTCTTCATGGTATATTCTGCCATTTGTTCAAGACCCTAAAGGAGGCAGTGTGTATGTACTGCCACCACTTATGGTGCACCCTGGATAGTGCTACACTCTCAAGGGCTCACGGCTGGTGAGTTCGGGAGTTGGCGACACAGGATTCCTGAGCTGGGTACTGTTTATCCCCTTCTTTTCCAGCGACAGGACCGGGCCCTTTACTCACTCTCTGCCTTTCATTTACCTTACTCTTCGTTTTGTTTTCCATTTCTTCTATGAGGGCGTGGTGGCGCAGCGGTCAAGCTGTATGCCTCTCACCAAGGTGGACCGGGTTCGATTCCAGGTCAATGCATGTGAGATTTTCGAAGTGAAATGCCATGTCCTGTGGTTCGGATTTCACGTAAAGCGGAGGTCCAGTGGCTTATGATCGCGAGATTGACGATCACGTTAAACTACAAGCTTCCTTCCTTTTTTTCCATTTCTTCTTCTAGTCTGTACTTAAGTCGGTAGTTAGTTTTAGTAACAGTTTCCCTTTAATTGTCATAATCACCCATCTCATTAGGGGGCCGATAATCCAGATGTTTGGCCCCTTAAGGGGACCTTGTCACCTAAAGGGGTCAAATTTGGGATTTTTATGTTATTGTTTAGTTTAATTAAGCACACTTTTCTGAACAAATCTTAGTTTGTTTCATAAAGATCAGACTGTTAGTTTTTGAAATGTAAATTATGTTGTGCCAGCATACATCTTAGAAGCCAAACCAATGAATTCCGTCATACTGGAATCACCGCATTCATCTTTTAATACACCCATGGTCTTCTTGTTTTTCATGGGTAGCTGAAACACGTTGTCGGTGCTATAAGAAGAGGTGTCGAACCAGTAACTATGTTGCCTCATCACGACATAGGGGTTACAATGGCGAATGTGGTAGATAAAAGAGTCCGTATCCATATACAAAAGAGATACGTCCCTGAAATGCTGTTTGGCAAACTTGTAGTGGAATTTATACATGACCGATTTGGAAAAGTCTAAAATGACTTGGCCCAAGTAAATGGGTTTATTCATGGTCACACTGGACTTACTCATTTCAATGGTCGACAAATTATCATCGATAATTTTAATCGATTTGAAATTTGGCTTGGCAATGAACCGCCGGGCACCGTACGTCCTTCCCAGACATTAGCTAATTTAATGTCACAATATTTGCGTACATTTTCCATGCTCTTGCCATAAATGCAGTTGCTCATCAATTTTAAAAAAGTTGATATCAAACTGCTGTGTTGCCATTTGTCGGTGCTAAGTGTTCAGTCGCATGTATGGCTAAAGCCATGCTTTTTGGGCAAGGGAAAAACCTCGATGGATTTTCTTTAACACTAGTCTTTGGGCTAGACATTTTACCAACATTGGATATGTAGCACATACAAATTTTTGTTGTAAAGGATGCCCATCAATTTTTCAATTTTCACTTTAATCTTCGGGGGAACCATTCGTTCTAGGCAGAATGGAAAATCAGCATGTTGGTCATACAATGATGAGGGATATTCAAGATCCACTTCTAAAACATATCCGCGGCATGTTTCTTGGCTGGATGTGTTCACATCAAATTGTGACACTTGTTTCTCTGTGAGCCAGCAAAATCTTTATAAGGTAAAGGCTGGATCATGTCATAGCGATACAAATTATTCACATCGTAGTACATCAAATACGATTCTGGTTTTTCTTGTGAATAAGAGGACATGTATGGATTATTCGCTTCGGCATGGCGCTGGTTAAGCGACACAAACCCGCCGCGAATGCCTTTCACAAAGAATAAGACCATGTCTACATCAGTGAGTAAATCCAATTCCACTTTGGTGTATTTTAAAGCCGCATCAAAGGACAGCCCAGGACTTGTAAAATAGTGAGCCGGATCAAGTCCATAGATGTGCTGACACAACTCACGAAATTTTTCAAACACATCAGTGAGCAGCAATACATCGAGTTTTAGGTAATGCATAGCATATTCACCTAGAGATTTTATATTGAACACCCGCCAAACTTGACATGCATGTGCATAGAGTTCATCGGAAACGGTACAGCGTGTAAGCTTAGAGTAAAATTTATCTTGCGGTGCCAGAGTTTAGTGCTTTAGCACGTCCCAACTTGCACAAAAATCATACTGGAAAATACCTTTCTGAATGCTCAATTTAAAATGCTCAGGATTTTCAAAATTCATCCTGGTGTATTTCAAATCCTTTTCACCCAAGGTGTTGACTAGGCTGTCTAGGTATGATGCGATAAACTTGAAGGAATCTAGAAATCGAATGCAAAACTTGCCCAACCACCATGTCAAGGCTGTGAAACGTTCATGGTTTTCAGGAATAATAGAAAAAGTCCCCTTACCGAAATGACCCAATTCACGAATCAAAAACTGAATATCACAATTTGCTAGATTGTGGAAAAACACAGTGATAAATAGTGGAGCTGGGTAATTCGCATTACACTTTCTGTGGGCGGCTGCACGAAACTCCCCCCGAAAAGTGTGAGTGATCTCTGACATTGTCTTCAGCACTGACCAGAGGCTTTTCAAAAATATGGCATGTGGTTGCATGCTCATAATGTTGCTGCGGTTCTCGAGTTAGGCTCAGGGGTACTGAATGGTCCAGTAACTTCCGAACATCGACTGCCAACTTGACAAGTTGATTTAAAAACCATTTCGCACTATCTTCTCCCTGATAACATTTAAAATAGGATTTTGTGGGGTCATAGGCACACGCCACTTAAATCCTATAGCAAATGGTTCATGTTTTTGAATGGGTGTGGTTAAGCTGATTCATATTCATATTATTTCATTTATTTGCAATGGGGGGTGTGTCCCCCGGTGGCAAATTGTATATACATAACAAATAAATAATTATACATAACAATTCAATAACAATTATTATACAACAATTAAACTGGAGTATTTACACAAATAGTCAGTCTTTTCTTAAACACACCTATATGTTAGGGAAAAGGCTCTAAGACTGCGGCAGGTAGACAGTTCCAGTTATCAATGGCACGGTTTACAAAAGAATATTTACCATAATTTGTTCGCTGTGGTCGGCCCTTAACTTTGAAAGGATGATCACTCCTACCCACGTAAGTGGGCTTTCCCAATCGTTTGCTAAGCTCACTCCATGCTGGTTGATTTGTATACGTGTTGTACATAGCGCAGAGTCTAGATTTCATCCTCCTAGCCTCCAGTGATTCCCTCCCAAGTTTCTTTAACATACGGCTCACACTGCTCCTGGGATTAAAGTCACTGAGCACAAATCTAGCGGCCTTTCTTTGTACCATTTCCAACTCATTGATGAGCCCTACTTGATATGGATCCCAAACCGCCGAGGCATATTCCAGAATAGGTCTTACAAGTGACAAATAGCCTAATTCTTTAGCAGAGGTACTACTTCCTTTTAATACCCTCATTACAAAGTGCAGGGATTTGTAAGCTTTTGAAACTACACATCCTACATGACTACTCCATTTCATATCATTCCTTACGTGAACGCCCAAATATTTGCAAGAATCTTCTTCTACAAGTATTTCCGAGCCAATGTTATATTGAAAATCCTGCCTTCGCACTTTCCCTATTTTTAAGAGACTACAGTTTCTTGTGTTTATTTTATTTTATTTACAATCGCCCACTTATAGACCAGGTTCAGGTCCTCTTGAAGCACTGCATTGTCTTGTGAGTCATGTATCTTTCGATATATTACACAATCATCCGCAAACCATCGATAGTCACTGCGAATCCCATTTGGTAAGTCATTTATAAACGCCAAAAATAACAAAGTTCCGATTACGCTGCCCTGAGGGATACCCGACGTTACGGTAATTTCATCCGAGAATATGCCTTCGACTTTCACTTTCTGGAAACGACCCGTCAAAAATTCTTGGATCCATAAAATTACTCTTCTATCAATCTTCGTCGAAGCTAATTTATGGAGTAGCATGTCATGCGGAACGACATCAAATGCCTTCGCAAAATCTATAACCACGGCGTCGACTGAAACTCCATGGTCTAACGATTCGCTAATGTCTTGAAAAAGTGATAGCATCTGACTCTCGCATGAGTAACCTTTCCGAAATCCATGTTGCCTATCATTAAACCATGATAATGTTTCCCACTGTTCCCTCAAGTAGTCGCAAATGAGATACGCCATCTGTTTACAAACGACGGACGTAAGGCTAACCGGCCTGTAGTTGCCCAATTCAAGTCTGCTCCCTCCCTTAAATATTGGGACTACCGTAGCTCTTTTCCAGTCGTCTGGCATTTGCGCATTGTTTATGGACACATTAAACATCACCTCCAAGTATCGTGTCACGGCCCTACCTCCTAGTTTAAGTACTTCACTAACAATATTATCAGGACCCTTTGATACATTGAAACGTAGTTTTTGTATTAGCTTTACAATTGCTGACTGGTTTATTTGGAACAGGGGAGCCCCTGATTCGTCGTTAAGGTCCAACACACAGCTATTGGATTTATTGAACACACTACCGTAAAAGACATTTAATTCATTAGCAATGGCCTGTTTCTCAGTAATTAATTTACCGTCACCGGACATTATCATCGACAAATTATTTGAATTTCCCTTTCTTCTCCTAACATAACTGTAAAAAAAATTCCACCCATCACCTCCCGAACCAAGTAAACCTTGCATATAACTGTCATGAGCAGCCCTCTTTTTTAAGACGAGCTCTCTTGATAAGGACTTAAATTTCAACATATACTTGTCACTATCATGTCTTTTATTGTATAATTTCCTAATTTTCCGTTTTAGACTCCTAATTTCTCGTGTGTAATACTCAGGATCTGGGTTTTGTTTCAGCAATTTAAATGGGACAAATTTATCAACAGCGCTATTTAAAATTTTCAAAAAGTTAGTCCACAGGATATTAATGTGATTTCCTTCCGATGCCCATCCTACAAATAGCTCATTCAAATACCCCTGAAACTTGCCCTGGTCCGCCCTGCGATACTGGAATATGATCTTTTTTGCTACATCAGAGTCTAATTTTGTAATATCACCATATCTAATATTTAATTCAACCCCAGAATGGTCACTAATACCTGGTACTTTCAGACAGTTAATATACAGCTCTACAGGCCTTACGAGATAAACATCTAAGGTATTATTGTCTCTAGTTGGGAAGTCAACTACTTGGGAAAATCCCCCCTCCCTTAAGAATTTATTTGCAGCGCTCTGAGCCTGACCACAGCTAGTTGACTCACCAGACCAGTCTACTTTGGGGAGGTTTAAATCTCCTGCAATTATTATGCTCTTTTTCATAGCATTGCCCGTACAATTTTTATCATACAGTGTTTCGAGGAGAGAAAGGTTATCTTTCGGTGCTCTATACGCCCCTATCACCTGAAGAGGGAATCTTTTTCCTTTATCCGAAATTTGTACACATAACATTTCATGATCCATATCAGCCCACTTTAAGAAACTAGCTATATTTTTGCGCACACAAATAAATAGCCCACCACCTCGCTTCCCCCGATCCCTTCTGTACATCTCGTAGGTCCCTTGAATTATTTCGCTACTATTTATGTCCTCATATAACCAAGATTCAGTTGCAATGACAATGTCCGGAGAATACGTCTCTACAAGATTCCAAAATTCAATTAATTTATTTCCTAAACTCTGACATTAACCTGCAGTAATCTTAGAGTCTTACCTCCGCAGCAAATATCTCGAAATAGCTCCTTCTGTTCCCATCGGCTGGCAACCTCTGGACCTGCTCCTCCTCACAAAAGCCGGCACGAACCGATGACCCTGTCATGTAGGCTCCCTAGATTGAAAGCGCCCCGTCGATTTAGATGCAGCCCATCTCGGGCGAAGTCACGGCCACCAATCCAGCAGTCAGCTTCTACGTACACTAATCCCAGTTGTGCACATACCCAGTCCATGCGGTCATTTACAGTCTTAACTCGCCTCAACGGAACATCTCCCTGCCGAACAAAGCCACTCATTATAATTTTTGCATTTCTAAACTTGCTTTTAGCTTTTCTGCCTAGTTCGTAGAGCTCCCCCATGATGTAATCAGCTGTAGCCCTCTTCTTCAAATCGTTCGTCCCAACATGGAGCAACAACACTTTAACTTTGTCACAGTCCTCTACATTTGCTTCTTCCACTTGTTGGGCAAGCTGGTCAATCTTAATCTCCGGGTAACACCGCACTTTCGCACCTGATTTCCTCGAGATATTCGCACTCCATCGTATCATAGAACCACCCATTATGATAACGTCATCCTCAGTTTGCTCCTGCACGCCCTCTTCCACACTGATTCCAGTAGAAAGCCGTTCAGTCACATCCTTCACCGTTTCTTCTGATTCACGAAGCTTTGCTCTAAGTTCCTGTATTATTTGATCCCTTGCTTTGATTTGCACCCTCAAACTGTCCGGCGTATCACATACTTTACAAAACCAATTTCCGATATCACAATCCTCCTTCTTGACCTTAATACAGCCGAAGTGAAACCATTTCTCACATAGTCCACACTCAACACCATTCTTCAATGTTTTACTGCACGTCGAACACTTTAAAGATGCCACTGGATCATTTGCCTGATTCACATTTGGAGTAACAGGCCCTGGATTCACTTCCACTCCACCAATAACTAACAACGCAGCTATCACTAGGGCTATAAACCACAAGTTACTAGGTCCCGTACGCACACACAAACACCGGAAATCCCGACTACCCTTCGCATACCACAGCCTGATCCTCGCCCGATAACACTCCAGAGAACAACCCATTTCAGCACACCCGAGAGCTCGGGAAAAACGGAACCTTCCACTTTGACTGCCAACTGATAACTGATGGTGGGATCTGGTTCGCATCCCGCCATGGGTGTGGTGAGGGCTTCAAAATCAGCATAGACCACAATAGGCACTGTGTCACGCCTGTGAATATTATTAAATTTCAACACAGCATCCTTCCCTTGTGGTGAGACTAGTCTCACCACCTCCTGGGATATACAATCTTCCCTATGTCGTTGCCGTTCGAAAAGGTTAGGGGTTTTAAAATATTGCAGATAACGATCACAAATGTGTTCCTTAGGAAGATGTTTTGGCAGTTGACTGCCTACCAATTTACTCAGGCTTTTAATCAGGCAATAGTGATTCACCTCTCCTACATACAATATAAAAGATGAATGTGATGTCGTTTTGGTTCTTTCGTGGCATAAAGAGGATCCATAATTTAATCACCGACAAGGCCATAAACCATAAACGAATAGTCTGGATTATCTTGTTCAAACCTGTGGATATTAGTTAAATTTAAATGTTGTTTCAATTGTTCAAATTGCAAATACGCAGCTACGGACCACAGAAAGCAATCAATGTTAACCACGTCCCTTTTCAATGCTATTGCCTGTGGTGTTGGGATAAAGCTAGACCCGGCATTGAAAGGGTTGAATTTACAATTGATGATTTGTAAGTGATGAATTTTGTCAAATGCAAAGCCACTGGGTCCTTCTTGAAGTTTATCGAATTTATTCAGCAAGGCATTGACCACGTGGGAATCATACCACTTTTCTAAATTATGTGCTATGAACAGCTCTTGCATTTGACTGCAAATATAAAAATTTTCTTTATGCTCTACGTCCTTCTTTTTGTCTTTGTCTCTTATTTTCATTCGATATTTGTCTATCTCTTGATTCCATACAGTAACTTGTTCTTGCAATTCGATCTCATTTTCTTCCCATATTACTATGTCATCTGCGAAGAGTAAGGCCTTAGTCTCCTTGCTTCCCATTCTTTGTTTCACACACTTGTGGATTTCATCCATGTCAGTTATAAACAGTATACGGGCTAACCCACTTCCTTGTCGAAGTCCTGTTTCAACACTGAACAAGTTTGTTAGTCCTAGCTTGGTCTTCACACTACTTACACACTTTTTATACACGGCTTTGAACATTTGTATTTCTGCTCTGCCTACCCTGGTTTTATCCATGCGTCCCAGACCAATCTTCGTGGTACACTGTCGTATGCCTTCTCAATATCTAGAAATATCATCACAAAATCCTTTCTGAACTCCCATCTTTTCTCCATTGTGTTTCTTAGAGCAAATATTAGATCGAATGTTGATCTATCACTTCGGAATACATGTTGTTCTTCCTCCATTTCTGCCTCGACTTTCATTCTCACTCTTTGCTCTAATATCCTCTCAAAGATCTTTGCAACAAGGGAAATAAGTGTGATTCCCCGATAATTGTTACATTCTTTCTTATCACCCTTCTTGAATACTGGAATAATCAGATCCTTCCTCCAATCTTCTGGTACTTGTTTCACCTTCCATATCACACGAAGTAGTCTATACATCCAATGTAACCCTACTGGTCCAGCTGCCTTTATCATCTCTGTAGTCACTTCATCCACTCCTGGTGCTTTACCATTCTTCATCTTCCTTAGGGCTTCTTCTATTTCCAACATTGCTATGTCTTCATTTCGGTTTTCTTCCACCTCTTCTTCATGTTCTTCCTCTTCAGCCAGTTCCTTGAATTTGACGTTAAGTAATTTAGCGAAATACTCTTCCCATCGCTGAAGTATATCCTCTCTTTGTGTCAAAATGTGTCCACTGTCCGTCTTCACAAATTTTGTTTCTCTTTACTTCTCACTTTGTTTCAAACCAATCCATACAGAAGTTTCTTACTTCTTTAACATCCTCCTGTGGGGTTTCTGTGAAGCTTTCCCAGCACTTCCGTTTTTCTTCCTGTATGGTTTTCTAGCATGTTTTCTTTGCTACATGATATGTTTCCTTACTCTCTGAGTTTCTGCCTCTGATCCAGCTCCTCCTAACCTTTAGTTTTTCCTTCACTGCATCCTTTACTGTGTCATTCCACCAGGGTGTTTCCTTTTTCCTGAAACTCTACCACATGCATCCTCTGCACATTTTACCATTATTTGTTTGAAACAATCCATTCTTCTTGTACATTGCCAACCTCTCCTTTGGGAATACGTTTATTCACCTCATCTTGGAACTTTTCCTGAACCTCCTTTTCCTTTAATTTCCATGCCTTTATTTTTCTTTCTCTTTTCTCTTTGAATCAAACTATTCTACCAAGTCTTAATTTAGCCACTACAATTTTATGGTCTCCTTCAAAATATGCTCTTGGCATAACCATGACAACTTCCAACTGTCTGCGTTTCTCTCTCACAACTAAAATCAGATCAATCATTGATTTTGTTTTCTTTCGCCCCCTACCATATCTTGTTATTTTCTGACTGTTCTTCTTTCGGAACCATGTATTGCCTATAATTAGTCCATGTGTAAACTCTTCTCTTTAATTTCACACCGCTTGTTCATTTCCAAAGTTAAAAACTGTTTTGTACCACTTTGTCATATAACTCTCGCACTTCGTTATCCACATACTTTTTGTGGTGGCATCCGTTGACACTTGTGGATGTTTGACATAGGTTAACTGCTTCCCCTTAGAGTCTAATCTTCCCGTTCAGTGCGTGCCACCATAGACCTATCCACATAGTGTTTATTGGCAGGGTCTGTCTCCGGTTTAGGATCATAAAAGGGAACAGTCTTGGCCTTAACCATTAACGCATGTCCAAAGACATCAATCATCAACCTGTAGTACCGGCCTACTGTTCCTGTCACAAGGCTTGGTTCCATGTATATAGACAGCCTGCTAGCCTCTTTAACCCTTAGTTGATATGAAGATTATTGAGCTGCAAGAGTCATTCCCCGTGGGGGACATGGTTTCCCATCTCAATCCTACATCACGTGAACAACGCCACGGTTCACTGTTTCCTCTTCCATTCGCTGCATCATCGTGTGGCCTTCAGGGTGTGGAAAGACCAATCTTTTGCTCACGCTCATCACAGCGCCAAATGGTCTGAGTTTTCAAAATAATTATATTTTTGCAAAATCCCTCTACCAACAACTCTACGTGTTTCTAAATCAAGTCATGTCTGAATTACAAACTGAGAATATGGGTTATTTTAAGTTTTCCATGCAAGAAAATGTCAATGCCCCGGATGCTGTGAGACCTGATTCTATGATGATTTTCGATGATGTATCCACCCAACGACAAGCCATCATTCAAAGCTATTTCAGCATGGGTCGTCACAAACATATTGATTGCTTCGATCTTGGTCAGACATATTCTAAAATGTCCAAACAACTTATTCGTGACAATGCCAATGTCATTGATTTATTTCGTCAAGATGAGGGGAATAGTCGCCACATTTATAGTGAACATGTCAATCCAGATATGACTTTTCAAACGTTTACTGAATTGTGTGCCAAGTGCTGCAACACACAACGTCATGCCTTTTTGGTGATTGACAAACAAAGTGTACTTAACCAAGGACGTTATCGCTTAGTGTTTGATCATTTTATTACTATTTAAGTGACTGACTCATTCCCTCTTAAGTCATTTGTTGAGACACCATGGCGTTAGCAGGGAGTCAATTGAAAAAACATATTATTGGAGCAAAAAATAATATTCGCCAAAAGTTTCGTCAATTGAAACTATCACGTGCAAATAATGCTCTGTTTATTCAACAACATTTAGCACCTCCTGTGAAAGCCAAGTTTAAACCCTCTTTCAAGCCATCTGAAACGCTACCCACTGTTTCATAAGCAACGCAGACTCTACAAGAGGTCACTGTGGAACAGGAACAAGAGTAATTGGTTAGTTCTAGCGATGTTGAGGATGAGGATGATCAAGCGTTTACTCCTGAAAAATCGTCACCCCTTGCAGAGATTTAAAAAAACGGCCATGGCTTAATCACCTTCCACTTCCAAACACTCTACGATGTCACAACTCTTGACCACGCCTCAAAATAAAGCTTAATTAAAACCCATTTTACGAAAATATTATGGATCGCAGCAGGAGCCCTATCTGTCAAATCTATTTACTGGAAAGACTGATACGACGTATGGCGTCCGCTATTAAGAGGATGGTTTTAAAATAATATGTGATTCATCTATTAAATTTAGTGGTACTAGGGTCATCATTAAAAAATAAAGTATCAATTAACTCCAGGTCTATTAAAGCTGATATTTTCCCGTACCCCATCTTCAGAAGACTATACGTCTGATGATCGTGACAAATATAAATCCACTTTATTGGAAACCCATATCCACAAAAGACAGCATAACCCCTCTCAACAACTGAATTCCAATATATCTCAAAAATATAAATCATCATTGCGAAAATGTTTCCAACCAGTGAGAGTGTTTGACGTAGAGTGTCAGTTTCGGGAGCGACATATAAACCATTAAAACCCCTTGTAGATGTTACCTACTGGCGTAATCCCAGTAATCTAGTCCAGTGGCTACAGGTCTTGCAAGCTTCACGTCATGCTGACCACACCGGTCGCTATTGGGAAATCAAAGAAATTTAACAAGAACTCCGAAATGCCAAAATTATTGTTTAAGCGGAGAGAAACAGCTCGCGAGTTGCATCGCCCAGCTAGGCGTATTTATCAGCGACTCAAGGATATTTCACGGGGTATGGATGAACCTTGGCTGGCTGATTTGGTAGAGATGATTCCATATGCCAGCGTTAACGATGGTGTACGCTATATGCTGACTGTCATTGATGTGTGTTCTAAAATGGCCTTTGTTCAACCTGCGAGTCGCAACTCTGGCCCTCTAGTCACCAAGACCTTTAAACGTATTATTCAACAATCCAAACGTCAACCCCAGTTGTTGCAAACAGACCAAGGTAAAGAATTTTTCAACAAGGATTTCTCCAGTTTTCTCAAATCTTTGAATATTCACCATTACACCACGTACAAAAAGCCAGTGTGGTTGAAAGATTTAATCGCACGCTAAAAACCAATACGTGGAATGAGTTTACAGCTCGAGGCTCTTATCGCTGGCTAGACTTATTACCAGAGCTAATGTCACCTCACAACGATAGCAAAAACAGAACCATTAGAATGAAGCCATGACTAGTAACCAAAAATATTCCTAGGCTGGATAAACGGTTTAACCCCATCAAAACAGCTAATCCTAGACGTCATCTCCTCAAAATCGGAGACCATGTTCGTGTGAGTAAATTTAAGTCTGTCTTCGACAAGGGATAAACCCCAAATTGGGGGATAGAACTATTTCGTATTCGTCAAGTCAACCTGGACAGCCCAGTGACCTATTTACTCGAGGACCTGAACCAACGACCTATAAAAGGCTGGTTTTATCTCCAAGAACTCCGAAATACAGCGTTTCCAAAACATTACCTTGTGGAAAAAGTGTTGGAACAATAAGGAAACAAAATGTATGCGAAATGGCTGGGATTTAGCTCAGATTTCAATTCTGGGATTAATAAATCAGATTTCGAGTGAACCCGTGCGTCTATTATTATTTATTCACTTATGCTTACTAAACCTATACCCCTCTGTACTGCACTCAAGTCAAAATACAAATCCACATGCCTTTTGATCAACAGGACTCTCTATTCCGCTTCCTTCACTCCCCTCCCCTCCCCTCCCTACAGTCCCCGTTCACAACTCACACCAGGCTATTGGTGGCGGTGTGACCTACAGCTCTCCCCCTCCCCGCCCCCCCCCCCCCCTCAACCCTGCCCTCCCTCCACTACACTGCCGGTGACGTCCAAGGCTAATACACAGGCATGGCACTGTTTGACCTTCAACTGTTCTCCGTCCTTCTCACACTAGCCCCGTACTTTTCCATTGCACTTTTGCCAGGTGAGGTCAGGACATTCCTAAATATAGCGTTATCAAGTAGTGGTGATGGTGGGAGAGACTGCACCTGCAAATCTCTCTTTGCAACTTACTGATCTGTTGTGCCTTCAAGCTACAAAACACTTGCGGCTCGCTAGCGGGCTACCAGCTACAATAGTTAAATCATACATTTCATTTAGCCATTCAAAGCTTGTATTACTGTATGGGAGAATACTGCGCTGGATAGAAGGAAATGGAGGCAGATAGTGAGAGCGGCACGGGATCGTCACGTCCCAGAAAAGCCAACGGAGTGAGGAGTGAGTGAGTGTATTCAAAGCTTGTGTTTCATCCTAACTCTGGTGAGCTATCTTCTTAGCCTTCATTCTGCTTAGCTACCCAGTGTCTAGAGCGTCACACCGCGCAAAGCGACAGTTCACATAGCCATCTACGATTATCCGTTTATAAAATACCTGGTCCATGACCTAGCAGTTCTGTTGGTTTATTTCAGTCAATGAGTGCGCCGTAAGATAAATCATTAAAAATATTCTTATAACGCACCGTCGTATGCCGTCCTGCGATCAATGGTTCGCGAAATATCCATTCATTTCTTGGGGGCATGGCCACCGTGCCCAGCAGCATGCTCGTTTAAACACATGCCACCGGTACCGTCTCTCTCTACTACCACTCTTAATTGAAATTTAATGGTAAAAAATCAATTTTAACATGTCTCGTTAGGCCCTTTGTCAACATTCTTTGCAAAAATAAATAATAAATTGGAATGGGGGCATTACTCCAAGGCTATGACACCTCGTACACGTCTCTAGCGTTATTGGTTTGCAAGATATAGCAAAAAGTCTAAAAATCCTGTTTTAGCCCAAAGAGTTTATTTCCCTCATTCTCAAAACTTCATCATTTTAAAGAGGACAACATGCCGAAAAAAATGACACCTCAAATATCGTTCTAGCATTATTGGTTCGCGAGATATCACCAATAATGTAAAAAACACGTCTTTACCCCAAAATAGGTTTCATAACTTCAACCTATTAAAACAATAACCTTGCCTTGATATAGATCAGAAAACATACCATTAAAATGACCCCTCACTCTACCCTCTAACCCTATTCCTTCCCCAAATATCACCACATCACCATACTGACAATAAAGCCCTCTGGGACTCACCACTTGCTTTCTCCGTAGAAGTCCCGTTGCTTTACTGCTACTACTTTTGTCCTAGAGACCTGAGACTTATTTTGTGGGTAAAGGGGGTAAAGACCATTAATTTAAGTAAAACACACTTCTTTGTAAAATTTCAGAAATTTTTCAAAATTGAACTTTTGGGGGAAAATGTAAAAAGTATAAAGTTTTGTTCTAAGGATAAAGGACATAGAGACCTTTTGTTTGAGCCATTGCACAACGTTCTATGATTATTAGTTTTTAAAATATAGCTTATTTTCCAAAACAAACATTTTCAATTTCTTTTTTAATATAATTAATAATTTGATACTAATTCGCACAATGTGCATTGATATACATAAATAGATACATTACACTATATAGTTCAGATATCTAAACAAAACTGAGTCAGTGATACAGTTCTGTTAGAGCACGTTACAACATGGTACTTATCACACACTTTTCCACATAGCTGACAAATGCACTCTTCTGTTGCTTCATGAAAGGTCTTCAGTCTACAAACGCGGTGGTGGAATCCATGTGTTGCCAGGCGCGTCACTATATGTCTCAGCTCATATTCTGCCTGCATCCAATCTCTGGTTTTCATAGTGGCGTATGCCATCCCTCTTCGCTTGTAGTTGCAGTGTCAATTCATTGAAGGCTGCTGTAGATGGCAGCAGCATTTGTAATCTCAGATCATTTATTAGAAACGTTTCTCTGACTAGAACGTAAGTGTATCAGGATTTAGTATATTTCGAGAGCCCAAGTACCCATTTCAGGAATCTCGGCTTTAGACTTTCTATTTTCCCTTAATTGCTTTTTCGAAAGATGTGCCCAGACTAGTTTCAATCCATATGAAAGCACTGCCATGACTTTTGCTTGGAAATGCTTCATAGCCGTGGTTACTGACATTCGAGATATGTTGCGTTTTATGGCCGCAGCAAGTCTTTCCTTTATATGTACTGAGAAGGCCGTCGCTGTTCCTTGAAAGGTGATTCCCAAATATTTGAAATGACTCTTTGGCTGTAGCAATAGTCCATTGCACGTGATTACTTCATCTCTGGCCAATCTACCTCCTTTCCTGAGCACGACAAACTCTGTTTTCATCTCGTTAATCGTCAGTTCATTTTCTATTGCCCATTCAGTGATGGAGTTCATTGCCCTCTGCATTTCCCTCAAGCTCTCTGCGATGCACGCCATATCATCCGCATATATGTAAATGTTCGTGCCCTGTGACCCTTCCTTGACTCTGGCAATTACATCACTTCGATGTTAAACAGTATCGGGCTTAGCGGATCGCCTTGTAGCACACCAACCGTTTGGCTGATCCAGTTTGATTTCGATAGCCCATCATATACCTGCACTTGGTTTTCCGCCAAGCTGTTGGAGATAAGTCGTGTCAGCTGTGATTTACCAATTAACTTCTCAAGCTTTTCCATAATTAAACGTCTGTTCACCGTATCAAATGCTCTGCTAAATTCAATGAAGACAAGTAGTGGTTTTGTAGCGGTTCTACAGCCACCTCCACCTCCCCACCTCACAAGATGGCGGCGGCGCGATATCTCTCGAACGCATGGTCGGATTTTGACGAATGAGGTGTCATTGAACTCGGGCTGACACCCCCTTTCCAATGGACAACATATTTCAACCCCAAAAATAAAATCTACCCTACTAGGGGGTGAAATTGTAATTTTTTAGAGAATCTCTCTTTCCAATTGCAACATGTGAGAGTTTGAATGCCGATATGGATTTAAACGTTGTTCTACATAAAGTGCATGTGTTTGGTGGATAGCCACTATGAATTAACATGCTTGTTTTTGTTTTTACGCATGCCCACTCATGGCTTTTGTAAGAGGGTGGGAGAGCGGATCCCTATGGATGGGTTATTGTTGACGGGTCATTGTTGGCAGGTCATTGATGACAGGTCCTTGTGGACAGGTCCTTGTGGACGAGTCCTTGTGGACAAGTCCTTGTGGACGAGTCCTTGTCCCTTTGGACTGATCCCTTTGGACGGGTCCCTTTGGCCTGGTTCCTACGGACTAGCCCATGAATTTATTTAAATTATGTCAAAGGGCCTAACTACATTTTTGTGTGTTGAATTGACGTTGTTCACTAATCCCCCACTAATGATAACGATATGAAAGGAAAGTGACGAAATACATGTGAACATACAAGGGATCTAACTGGGTGGATGGATGTGTTCTAACGAGTCATTTGTAGTTGAAAGAGAATAATACATGTTCTTAAGATGTTAAAACTGAGGAGATGGCACGTGCAGTAAGACGTCTTGTTACTTCCTGTGTCATATTACAGACATGACAGAGAGCGCGCAGATCTGTTGCTATGACTAACACTGCAGTAATTTGAAACCGCAAGTGTTCATTAAGACAATGGATGATGATCATGCAAAGTTAGCAGTTATTGGATAATACGCAGGTGTTCCTTCCGGTGTCATGTTGCTGACATACCAGAGAGCGCACACTGCTGTTGCTATGACTGACGCTGCAGTAATTTGAAACCCCATGTGTTGATTAAGACAATGGGTGATGATCATGCAAAGTCAGCAGTCATTGGATACCACACAGGTGTTCCTAGTGTACTTTGGACTCTCAACTGTATTGGGAAAGGAATTGCAATGATCTGCAAAAAAATGCTGACACGAGCGATGAGAGTTTATATAAGAGGGGTGTCATATATCTCCCTACTGTCAGTCTTTATTACTCGCTTTGAGTGAACAGTGCTCTATTACTGCTCAAGAGTTGTAAAAAAAGCCGTTTTGGTAGAAAATCACTAAATTATTTTGCAAGGTAAGTACTTATTATTAATGGATTGTAGTCTTTTATTACTAATTGATGTTGAAGTTATTGATTGGAATGTATTTATTGATTGATTGCTTGATTGATTGATTTGTTTACAGATAATTGGGTACCTGTAGGTTACCAGATTCCTACAATCTGTTCATTCAGTGACAGCAGTTGATAAATTATAAAAAGGTAAGTGCCCCCCTCTAATAACTTTTAAACAGTTAAAGTGATATTTTCCAATGTTCACCCCTACATGTTAGCGAAAATGGTATATTTGGCAGTCAAAAGATGGAACTACTTGACCATGGTGTGTAAAGCTAATTTTGTAGGTTAGATTTTGATTACCGCTCTATTAAGTCTGAATGTTCATTGCTAGGTGTCAGTGACAGAGGGAATATTTAAAGACTTAACCTCAGTTCACCTAACATAACCTAACTTTACCTAACTTAACCTTATCATGTGACATGTTTTACAATTTTAAACTTGTTTTAAGACTGGCTATGACGTTACACTTAGCTCACTTAACTGGCGATCGCTGGTTTTTATCACGTGACATGTTCTACAAGTTTAGACTTGTTTTAAGACTGGCTATGACGTCACACTTAGCTCACTTAACTGGCGATCGCTGATTTCTATCACTCTATCATGTTCCAATGTTCACCGCTAGATGTCAGTGACAGTGGTATATAGTAACCCCCAGTTAGAACTACATGAAGTTAGACTTGCTAGGAGTTCACAGATGATCGATTTAAATACCCTGCTATAACCATTGACTGGAATGTAATTAAACTATTTATATTGTACTTTTGTTTATCATTTATTAACATTTATGATTTCTTTCTTTTATAGGTAATTTCGAAAGGGATCATCATGTTCAAGTGTGGTGACTGTAAGAAACAGTTCTCAAGACCTGACAGCCTTCAACGACACGCAAATGTTAAACATGACAAGAGTTTAGTGCTTTTCAGTCGGTCAACACGAATGTACCCAAAAGAGATGGGTTATGCCCTAATCCTGAAATAAATTACATGAGATTAATAAAACATGTAATTTATTTCAGGATTAGGGCATAACCCATCTCTTTTGGGTACATTCGTGTTGACCTACTGAAAAGCACTAAACTCTTGTTTACTAAGGCAACACTGAAAATATGGCTTCAAACACCACAATTAAACATGACATTAAAATGTTTGTGTGCAGTCATTGTGCTACCACATTTAACAGACAAGATAATCTTGCAAGTCATGTAAATTTATTGCATGTTAGTTCAGCACCATTTTCAGGTTCAGTGTGTGAACTTGGTTTTTCTGCTGTAAAGCGATATCAATCCCACATGGTTGAAGTGCATGGTGAACAACAAGAATTAAAAACTGTAAAACCAACAACTAGCATGGAACCATTAAATGAATGTAATGCTCAAAAGCGTAAACGTTCTCAAGATTGTGAAAATAGTTGTGCAACAAAAAGAAAGAAGAATGGTGAACCTTCGATAACATATTGTGATGTATGTAATATTGATATACCTTCTTCATTCATTCATGGACATTTACGCAGTATTCATCATAAAAATAACGCTTGCCATGAAAGAAATTCTGGAAATGTTCAACAAATTGGTAGTGCATTTAAAAGTCGAATTGCTAGTTATAGACTTTATAGTAAAGAAAAAACTCAAAGTATTGAATCATTTTTAAAAAATGTTCAACCAACTGTGTTTGGCTTAGTAGAAAATGTTTTATTAGAGCATAAAACATTTAAAATGAATTTTGAACTTTTTGGCCTCTATGTAAAAACTGGGAGCGAAGGTGAAATTACGGATATCAAATCTTTTAATACAAAAAACGTAATTGTTAGTGAATCAACTAATATTAGTGATATATATCAAAATATTTCAAGTGCTATCATCGTGAAGAGTGAAGAGTTCCAGGAAAGGGAGTCGGGCTGGGCATTGGTTGAAGTACTTTATTTAGAAACCAACATGAATAAATATAATCCCCTTCGAGCATCATCATACATTGATTTACCTGCATGGATTAAACGGAAGAAAGCTTGTGTAAACGTTATGAATAGTGACCATGCATGTTTTGCATGGGCTGTAACCTCAGCTCTCCATCCAGCAGCGATGAATGAAAAGAGAACGTCATCTTATCCTCACTATTCTTCAGTGTTAGATTTAAAAGAAATAGAATTTCCTATGGCGATAAAAGACATTCAACGTTTTGAAGAGCTGAACAATGTAAGTATTAATGTTTATGGAATTGAAAATAAGAGTATAGTTGGTCCTCTATATTATACTCAGGAAAAAAAGGATGCTCATGTAAATTTACCGTACATAACTAAAAGTGAAAACGCCCACTATTGTTGGATAAAACATTTAAGTAGACTTGTTGGTAGTCAACTATCAAAATATGAAGGTAAGAAGTGGTTGTGTGAAGGCTGTTTGCTGCATTTCAGAAAAGAGGACCAACTAATTCAACACCAAAAATGGGGGTGTAATCATGTTTGTACGGTATTACCTACTCCTAAAAATAACATTCTAAAATTTAAGGATTATGAGAAACAGCTTCGAGTACCATTTGTTATATATGCTGACTTCGAGGCTTTGCTAAAACCATTTAATACATGTTCATCAAATCCAGTCCAACCTTTCACCAACACAACTCACATTCATGAACCTTTTAGCTTTGCATATTATATTAAATGTAGTTATGATGACTCTTTAAATAAGTTTGAGCTCTATAGAGGACCTGATGCACCTAAAGTTTTTATGGAAAGGCTTGAGAAAGATGCCATTCGTATATCCTCTATTTTAAATACGATCATTCCAATGGAGCCACTAACTTCATCAGAGCAAATGAATTTTGAAACTGAAACTAATTGTTTTATATGTTGTGAATGTTTATATACAGACAGGGTTCGCGATCATGACCATTTAACAGGAAAATATCGTGGTGCTGCTCACCAAGAATGTAATTTAAATTATAGAGTAAGTAAATTCATTCCGGTCATTCTACATAACGGTAGCAAATACGATAACCACTTTATCGTTAAAGAATTTGGAGCTTCAGATGTGAAAATTGATGTGATTGCAAATAATAAGGAACAATACATATCGTTCACAAAATACTTCAAAACTAGCAATAAAAAAAACATTAAACTGCGATTTTTAGATTCATTCCGCTTTATGCCGAGTAGTCTTGATAAGCTGGCTAGTAATTTAAAATCAGATCAGTTTCATGAAATTCATCGTGTCTTTCCTAAAGAAGATGATTTTAATTTAATTCGTCAAAAGGGTATATTCCCTTATGAATATATTAGCTGTGTGGAACGTCTTGAGGAGTGTTCTTTACCACCGAAAAATGCATTTTACAGTTCCTTAAACACAAGTCATATCAGTGATCAGGAATATTTACATGCACAACGTGTATGGACACAGTTCCACATTCAAACTTTAGGAGAATTTTCAGACATATATTTGAAGACAGATGTGTTATTATTAGCAGATGTTTTTGAAAATTTTCGAAATGTTTGTATGAAAACTTATGACCTTGATCCTTGTCAGTATTTCACTGCTCCTGGGTTAAGTTTCAGTTCAATGTTGAAAAAAACGAAAGTAAATTTAGAATTAATGACTGATATAGACATGATCAATTTTATAAAATCATCAATTCGAGGTGGATTAAGCCAATGTAGTGGACGGTACTCTAAAGCGAATAATAAATACATGCCTAGCTACAACCCTTGTGAAGAGTCAAAGTATATTGTCTACCTCGATGCAAATAACCAATATGGTTGGGCTATGAGTCAATATCTACCACTGAAAGATTTTCGCTGGCTGACACAACCTGAAATTGATGTCTTACATGTTGATACTCTTAATGATAACGATGATAAAGGATATATTTTAGAGGTAAATCTTGAGTACCCTAAAGAGTTACATGATGATCATAATGATTTACCATTTTGTCCTGAGAATATAAAATCTCCATACATCACATCACGAACAAAAATGTTAATTGCTAATGTAAATGATAAATGTAAATATGTAATACATTATCAAAACTTGAAACAGTGTCTAAAGCATGGATTGAAATTAACTAAAATTCATCGCGTATTGCAATTTCATCAGTCAGCATGGCTCAAACCGTATGTTGATCTAAACAATAATTTAAGAACGCAGTCAACAAACGCGTTTGAAAAAGATTTTTATAAACTCATGAATAATAGTGTTTTTGGAAAGACTATGGAGAATGTTGATAAACGAGTTGATGTAAAGCTGATAACAAAGTGGGAGAATGATGGTGAAAGGTATGGTGCGAGCAACTTAATAAGCAAGCCTAACTTTCATAGCTGTTCAATTATTCATGAGGATTTAGTTGTAATACAAATGAATCGTCTTAAAGTAACTTACAACAAACCCATATATGTTGGTTACACCATTCTGGAATTATCAAAAACACTTATGTATGAATTTCACTATGATTATGTAAAGAAAAACTATCTTGATAATGCTAAATTACTCTACACAGACACAGATTCTTTTATTTATGAGTTTAAAACTGATGATTTATACGAGGATATCAAAACTGAGCTAAATAGGTTTGATACAAGTGACTACCCCAAGGATAATATTTACCATTTACCTCTAGTAAACAAAAAGGTTCTTGGGAAATTTAAGGATGAATGAGCTGGTGTTATTATAGACACCTTTGTAGGCACAAAATCTAAATCATACAGCTATATGACAATTGATGATGTAGTAGTAAAAAAATTAAAAGGAGTGAAAAAGAATGTTGTTAGTAAAGAGTTAGATATAAGTGATTATAAAAACTGTATAGTTAGTAACCCATATGTATTATATAAGAAAATGTGTGTATTTAGAAGTAAAAATCATCAGCTACATACCAATTTGTTGAACAAAGTTGCTCTAAGTAATGAAGACAACAAACGATTCATTATACCCAACACATTTAATACTCTTGCTTGGGGAAACAGTCGTATTGACGACTATTACTTTACTTAAGTCTAATGATCACTATATTGTAATATTTGTAGTGTGTTTTATATTGTAATATTTTTTGTAAAAAACTGTAAGTAGAATGTATAATGTTAGGCTACAGTAGTTTAGTAAAAATAAGATAAGTAATACATTTTAGTGTAAAATGTTTGCTTTTGTATATTTCGAAAAAGATTTTAAAAAATTTACTGAATGTGTGAACTAAACAAGGGGAATGTAAAAAATGTAAAGTGGAAATTGTAAATATACATGTGTGAAAAAGTGAAATGGCTATCACCATTTTAAAATTAAAAAGACATTGTAATCTGGTAAACCTCGTTTTTTTATTTCACAACAACAAAAATGTACAGAATGTGTAAACTAAACAAGGAATGTAAAAAATGAAAAGTGGAAATTGTAAATATTCATGTGTGAAAAAATGAAATGGCTATCACCATTTTTAAAAAATAAAAGATATAGTGATTTAGTGAACCTTATTTATATTTCACAAAAAAAATGTACAGAATGTGTGAACTAAACAAGGGGAATGTAAAAAATGTAAAGTGGAAATTGTAAATATTCATGTGTGAAAAAATGAAAATTAAGAAATGACTCACCATTTTTAGAATTAAAAGATATTGTGATCTGGTAAACCTTGTTTTTATTTCACAACAACAAAAATGTACAGAATGTTTAAACTAAACAAGGGGAATGTAAAAAAATGTAAAGTGGAAATTGTAAATATTCATGTGTGAAAAAAATGAAATGGCTATCACCATTTTTTTAAAATAAAAGACATTGTGATCTTGTAAACCTTGTTTTTATTTCACAACAAAGAGAGCTTTACAAAAATAGAATACAAAGAAATTCCAATTCCTCAATCCTTTGCAATGTCCATGTCCACTCATTATTAACTTTCCTTTTATAACACTAATCACAATGACGACTGCCAACCTCTCTCCCACTGAGACATCACAGAATGTCAAAAGTTGTTTAGCTTTTCAACGATACTTTATCCGCTACACGTCTTAATGCAGAATGACTGTGGTGATCCAAAGGATTAATAGGTATATCACTATGCTGCAAAGGTTCTTCAAGACAAGTTCCAGGACTACGCAAATAATAACCAGGTAGGTAGATTTCGAAAGTCAAGTATTGAATTACTTTGTTAATGACGCCATGGCCAGTACAGGTCTGGCATATCCTTTTCCATCGATGGTAAAAAGGTTTGATCTTCCTCCTCCTCTGTGGATGATGTTTGTTGTTGTTGCTTTTTTTCTTCATCACGCCCGTGGTATGAGGAAACAAAGTCTTTACACTGACTTTTATGACCATGATACAGTTTGACTAGCTGACAAGTAGCACACTGTCACATAGAGGGTATTTTTGCCATAGCCACTTGCTTATGGTGATCATAATCCGTACATGGTTGCAATTCACTTAACACAGGGTCTTGAGTCCATGATTTTGGTACATGTTGCCAGATTTCTTTCACTGCATTTGCTGCCACATAATAAATGAATGATTTTGGAAGAGCCAATAATTCTTCTTTAGTAAAACTGTCTAGTTTCTTTTTACACACAAAGAACTTTCCAATCGCTTTATCGGTAGCATCCCCTTTCTCCATGGTATCACGTTGATGTTTACACGTCGCTTGTAGAAATCTCACTGGTGTCATTCACAGGTAAACCTTTAGTTTTAATTTTATTTAACAACTCCCAGCAGGCATTGGTGGATAGCCAATGAAACAATTGCCACACCTGTGCCAAGGCTTTATGGGTAATATTGTCACAGGGGCAGCGATCCATGAGTGTTTGCAGCGATGGACAGCCCATGTCCATTAAATCGATACATTGACAGTAAGACGCTAAAAATGGTTGTAGCCATTGACGTTTTTCACTACCTTTAACAAATATTACATGGGCAGAAGACAAGTGAGCTTTCATGACCATGTCCAGGTGCTTATATTAAATGGTTCCTTGCTTCCAGTCTAGTTGCATATGAATTTCAATCCACTGGGTTTGTTTACGGTCTTTATCACACAACAAATCAAACGCATAAGGTGGTTTAAACACCAAATGAGTAGCTTGTGATATCCAAAAAGTGGAACAACCGATGATGGCCACTTCTTTAAATATAAATTTGTTATCTCCAATTTTAAACCCTTCACAGTCGACAATCAGTGTACGCAACATGTTCACTCTTGTCTGGATCAAGTCCAACTGACCACAGACTGACAATTGTTCAGTAAGGTGTACCCATGTCATTTACTTACATTCCATTCTAGTAAAAGAAAAGAAAAACATCGAGTAGTCACTATAGAGGTTAGGATATGACAGGGGGGCATAAGAAATAATAATATAACAACAACAACCAATTTTTGTTATTTCATTATTTTATTAGCATAACAAGTTTTACATTCTTTTTTCATTCTAGGATAGAGGCGGTACCATCTCATACAACAAAAAAGTATTTCGTGTTTATAGTGTCCATAACACCGATGATATCCCAATGTCTCTAAACTGGATGTTTTTAACTGTGAGCTGCTCACTGAAGCACTGCCGGCACCATAAAGTCCACACGTATCATAACTTTTTTCATCACTCAGAGGCATGAGTGAGGGGTAACTTGAATGACAGGGTATATTACCCACCTCCATTCTGCACAGGTAGGGGCAGGCAGGTGACCAGCGCTGATGTTCCTGCATGGGTTCATCGCTCTCTTGCCATTGGTCTAAGATGATGGGACAAAACACGCATTTCACTTCATCTCTTCTTTTTAAATAGTAGAATCCAGCGGCTGCTAAGGCTTGAGGGTTTATAAAAGGCACCGGCCACGTCGCAAAGGTCTTGAAACGTTGTTCCTCAGATTTTAAATTCATGGATGTAACTTCTCTTGAGGCTTGAAAGCAAGACATGACTGAGTAGTTTGATGTGTGTTGACCTGCTATTTATACACTTGTCACTTGGTTGGACAGTGGACTTGTTTGTGATGAATAATCAAACAGTAGGCCGTGGTATTGGCTGGAACATTGTCATGCGTTTCAAAATCTAGTCGAATGTCAATATTGGATGGTTTGACAGACTCTTACAAGTAGGAACAGTGAAAGACAATCAGTGGCGCCCTTGTCTTAAAAGCTTGGGGTGATAACATTGGACAATTCTCTTTTTGATAATACGACCATCTAAATTTAGAAAACAAGTCGTACAGGGGGGGCAAATTTATTTTTTGAAAAATCTAAATCCAGCCCTTCATAGGGAAACACAGCACCGTTGAGGAAAAGACGTGCATTTCTCAATTGCAGGTGATCAAATTGCGTGACATCTTTGGTGTGTTGATACTTGCGATTCGTTTGAAAACCCACAATCATGTAGAGAGGTCTCTCTGTATAGCGGGCTGTTTTATAGACCAACTGTGTGTGTTGGTGGTGGGCAAAAACGGGTACTCATGGAGTGCCCAGCTTCTAAATTCCATGGGTAGAGGTATATCTCTCTTTACCATTTTGAGTAAGTCCAGTTTTTTGTTATCGTTAAGGGTCACATGAGGCACTTCCCATAGCAAGCGTTGTAGTTGAATTTTTGAATCAATGGGGGCATTGTCGACTCCCTTGAGTGCGTTATTATCACTCCTGTCTCTCACCAGATAAAGCACTTGCCTTGCGTTGACCACAATGCGCTGGTGATCTTCAGCAAAGCCTAAAATCAGTTTAAGAGGTAAATATCCAGTGAAGGTGCCATCGGTGTGTACCATCCAGTCATTGGTCGAGTCAGGGCACCAACCCGCCATGCAAAGTGTTTTAGTTTCTTCCTCACTATAAGAGGGATATAGTTTCATGACACTGGAAATACCCACATTTCGAGTGCTATCCACCACGATATCGTTAATGACATAACGTACTTCAGAAAACAGGAAGGCGAAAGCATGGTTGGCTAACTTGGATGTAGTGGGTGTAGAACCATCGGCTTTGGTGAGCCGACCTTCAATCTGAATAACACTTTCATGCGGTATAGTGTAAATATCTTGGTTGATGATAACAAATTGAATTTCATCATTGTTATTGAGTCCAGGTGTTTGAGCTTGATAAGAATGCAGATCAATTCTTACCACTCCTGGTTGCTCCTCCATGTGGTTCGCTACCTCTAGAATAGAATTCATCGCGGGGGTTAATGTGGTAACCCAAATGCTGTAAAATCTGCTTGTTCTGAGATGTTAACGTATATCCACGTGGTAAACAACTAACACCATTCCTAGACGGTACTGTTGCTTTATATACAAACTTCATAGTGGCTTTAGCACCAACTTGTAAGTCACTGGTGTGGTAGAATCTAGATCAATGAGTTGTTGCTCTCTATTGATCAGTCTTAATGTTATATTACTAATACCATCGACAGCCATAGAATGAAATAGCACCACTGGAGGGTTTTCACGAATAATATAGCCATTGGGCGATGTTACAATAAAGTCATAAAGCGAATGCGACAGTTCTTGATTGGTGTACACTTGACTAATAATATTACACGTCACCGACACATGATGGTCCTCAATGAATTTCACTTCATGGTCTGATTCATGTTTTTGTTGGGCTCTAACACACGTGGTTTAAATCCTAGTAATGGACCAATGGAATCGGAGTGAGTTTTAAAGTCAATTTTGAATGTAGAAAAAATACTGCAGCGATGAGTGTTGGTATTTCCTACAAGTTCAAACTTGCGCGTTCCATCGAGAAATGACTTTAAACCATATTCATTGATCAACACCACATAAATGTGTTCATAAATGTCATCTATCGTGTATCCACCAGAGTTCAGGGTGAGCACAGAATCATCATAGTAAAACTTGTTGTTCACATTTTCACGTATGTTGTATATTCGATTGTACGTTTCAAGAGAAACAAGTCCTAAACCATAAGGTTTTTCACTCAATTCGATAGGTGGGTAAAAGTCTAGACTCACTTCAGGTCCATCTCCATGCAGTGTAAACGTCTTACTTTCCACCGACATACTGTTGACGTTTTTGCTTATGTTGCGTCTTATATTAAAAAAAATAAACACAAACGTCCACACTGTTGGCTGTTAAACGTTTGCTCACGTTTCACATTATAATATATCTTGATCCTGTTTCCAAAATAGGCCACTAGTTCCATGGGCGGGGGCAAATTCCCAAAACTGTCAAAGTACCATACAGTAGTTCCCTCTTTGACATAAGCTACATAATGTGTTCCAGGTCCTCGGTGATCATCCAAATTGACAACAGCACATTAATATTTCCAGGGTTGTGAGGGTAATTGGTTTCGCATAAACACACCTCGAAAATGAGAAAGCTTCAGTTGTTTAGCATAGCTTTCCACTTGCTGATGCGTCAGGGCATGTCTTGCTATGGTTGAGGTTAAAGATGTTTTTTTTTATTTCGAAAAGGTGAAATTCCAAATCCTTGTTGATAAAAGGCTGGCTTCAAATTGACATTTCTAGCCCCCATAGCAATGGCCTCCATTGTTTCATTGTGTCGCTGACTTTCATTGAGTTGTTGCTTGCCCTGTTGCACGGCTTTAATGGTTTTTGCCACTGCACTGGCGCCGCCTAAAAGTGAACCTAGAGCAGCCAGACCAGCGAATAATGCAGGTAAAAATCCCGCTCGTTTGGGGACGGGGATCACTCGCCCTTGTTTGGACCCTGTCGCTGACGTTTTGGAATAACATGTCTCTGTGCTACTCGAAGAGCTTGCTTATGGTCAACACATTATTTTTCTTTTTTTTCCTTCGCAAGGGCTTGTCCACGAATGTCATAAGCCCAGGCTTTGCCAAGGACAGGCTCATATTTTTGTCTTTCTCACCACATATCTTTGTTTCACCATGATGATGATGACCAACAACCTTTCACAAGAAAGTTGAAGTCACAACTAACATTAGATTGTTATTTCATGGCTGTATATTCCAACTCTGCATAAAGTGGGAAATCATTTATGGTTTTTCCAGCTTGCTTTTCATTCCATGTCAACAGGAGATGAAAGGATAATTCGTCTCCTGCATTGACCATTTCATGGTTATGGACCAACATCCTATGACCATTTATCTCTATTTGTAAATGGTTCTCATCAGGTATGGCATATTTGATGTGAATGGTTCCATTATAGTGTAGTCGATAGTGGCTTAAACCCGAAGCAAGCACATAGGTCAAGTGCTGGTCATGAACTAGCGGTATATGGTTTCTCTCATTCACAGGTTTTACATTTGTCAGATGCACTAAAAATACAGATGGGATAAATTTATAAAGACTTTTCATTTCATAGGTCACCTATCGCTTGGTACAGACATCATCATCTTCTTGTGGGTCTTCCACGTGAATAATGCGGTGATGATTAGCGCTATAGCCATCCACCGTAAGCTGAGGCACTTTATCATAAAACTCATACACCTTGTTATCCACATACTTTTTTGTAGTAACGTCTGTAGACACTTGAGGATGTTTTACATGAGTTAACCGCTTTCCTTTAAAGTCATAATCTCCTTGTTTTGTGCGTGACACTACTGACCTATCCACATAGTGTTTATTAGCAGGATCTGTTTCTTGTTTAGGATCATGTATGGGAACAGACCTAGCTTTGACCATCAACGCACGTCCAAAGACATCCATCGTCAACCTGTAGTACGAGTCTACTGTTTCTATGACAAGGCTCCGTGCGATGTATATAGACAGCCTGCTAGCCTCTCTAAGCCTTAGTTGAAATGAAGCTAATTAAGCAGCAAGAGTCATTCCCCGTGAGGGACATGGTTTCCCATCTCTGCCCCACATCTCGTGAACAACGCCATGGTTCACTGTTTCCATCTTCCATTCGCTGCATTATTGTGGGACCTTCCGGCTGTGGAAAGACCAATCTTTTACTGACACTTATTACAGTGCCCAATGGTCTGTGTTTTCAAAATATTTATATTTTCGCAAAATCTCTCTACCAACCCCTCTACGTGTTTCTGGATCAAGTCATGTCTGGATTAAAAAATGAGAATATGGGGTATTTTACATTTTCCACGCAAGAAAATGTTATTTCACCGGATGAGGTAAAGCCTGATTCACTCATGATTTTCGATGATGTATCCACTGAACGACAAGGTATCATTCAAAGCTATTTCAGCATGGGTCGACACAAACATATCGATTGCTTCTATCTTGGACAAACGTATTCTAAAATGTCCAAACAGTTGATTCGTGACAATGCCAATGTCATTGTTTTATTTCGCCAGGACGAGAGGAACAGTCGTTACATTTATAATGAACATGTGAATCCGGATATGACCTTTCAAATGTTTACAGAATTGTGTGGCAAGTGCTGGAACGCACAACGTCATGCCTGTTTAGTGATTGACAAACAAAGTGAACTCAACCAAGGGCGGTATCGCTTAGGGTTTGATCATTTTATTGCTATTTAAGGCACTGTATCATTCCCTCTCAAGTCATTTGTCACGACATCATGGCGTTAGCAGAGAGTCAATTGAAAAAGCATATTATTAGAGCAAAAAATACTATTCGCCAAAAGTTTCGTCAATTGAAACGATCGCGTGCGGATCATGCTTTGTTTATTCAACAACATTTAGCACCTCCGCTAAAAGCTATGTTGAAACCCTCTTTCAAGCCATCTGAAACGCTACCTACCGTTTCACAAGCCAGTCAGACGCACCACGAGGACTCTGTGGAAATGGAAGATGAACAGGAAGATTTAACTAGTGTTAGCGAAGTTGAGGATAATGAGGAACAAGTGTTTACGCCTCAAAAAAAAGGCATCACCCCTTGCAGAGTTTTTAAGAAAAAGGAAATCCTTGGCCATGGTCGAAACCCCTTGCCCTTCCAGATTGTCTCCATTTTCACAACTCTAGGCCACCCCTCAACATAAAGCTCAACTGAAAAACATTTTTATAAAATATTATGGATCAATACTGGAACCCTATTTCACCAATCTATTTGTTGGAAACACAGATACCACATATGGCGTTCGCTATGAGAATGATAGTTTTAAAATTGGTGATTCATCGATTAAATTTAGTCGTACTAAAGCTGTCATTAAGAAGATCAACTATAAATTAACACCAGGACTGTTAAAGCTACTATTCTCTCGGAATCCCTCATCTCAAGATTATACGTCAGAGGACCTTAGTAAATATAAATCCATTTTATTGGATACCCATGCTCACAAAAGACAGTATGATCCCACTCAACAAGTGAATGCTAATATATCCAAAAAATATAAAACCATCATTGCAAAAATGTTCCCCACTAGTCAAAGTGGTCGTCGTCAAGTGTCCGCTTCAGGGGTGACATTTAAACCATTAAAACCCCTTGTGGATGTTACCTACTGGCACAATCCAAATAAACTCGTCCAGCGACTACAGCTGTTGCATGCTTCGCGTCAAGCCGGCCATACTGGTCACGATTGGGAAATTCAAGAAATTGAGGAAGAACTTCGAAATGCCAAAATTATTGTTTAAGGCCTCACCCATTAAAATGGGTATTGCTCACGAGTTGCATCGTCCAGCTAGACGTCACTATCAGCGACTCAAGGTGATTTCACAGGGTGTGGATGAACTTTGGCAAGCAGACTTGGTTGAAATGAATCCCTATGCTAACGTTAACGATGGTGTACGCTATATGTTGACGGTCATTGATGTTTATTCCAAAATGGCGTTTGTTGAACCTGTGCGTCGCAAGTCTAGTCCACTAGTCACCAAAGCCTTTCAACATATTATTCAACAATCTAAACGTCAACCTCAGCTGCTACAAACCGACCAGGGAAAAGAATTTTTCAACAAGGAATTCTCCAGTTTTCTCAAATCTAAGGATATTCACCATTACACCACGTACAGCAATCTCAAAGCCAGCGTGGTCGAGCGGTTCAACCGAACATTGAAAACCCATATGTGGAAAGCGTTTACCGCTCAGGGCACTTATCGCTGGTTGGACTTGTTACCTGAGTTAGTGTCACGTTACGACACCAAACACAGAACCATTGGGACCAAGCCATGACTTGTAACTAAAAATATTCCACAACTGGATAAACTGTTTAACCCCATAAAAACAGCAGACCCTAAACGTCATCGCCTTAACATTGGGGACCATGTTCGTGTGAGCAAATTCAAGTCCGTCTTCGACAAGGGCTACACACCAAATTGGGGGACTGAACTATTTCGAATTCGTCAAGTCAACCTGAACAGTCCAGTCACCTATTTACTCGAGGACCTCAACCATCAACCCATAAAAGGCAGGTTTAATCTTCAAGAACTTCAAAAGACAGCGTTTCCTAAACATTACCTTCTGGAAAAAGTGTTGAAACAAAAAGGAAATAAACTATATGTAAAATGGTTGGGATTTAGCTCAGCCTTTAATTCTTGGATTAATAAATTACATGTTATGTGAACCTGTGTGTCTTGTATTTATTTATTTACTCATGTTGTACTTAACCTACAGTCCTATGTACAGTCCTCAGCTATACATGTATTATGAGCAATATATATTTCTTTCTCTCTTCACCTGTGTTCTCTCTTACACTAACCCCCCCTTCACCTCCCACCACTGTCAAAACAGGTTGTGACTTGTTAGCTCTTATCGTGCGCGTGTACAGATGAACACCTGTGTGTTAGATCATATTACACATGAACTCACATTTTCTCACGTATGAAGCAAAACAGGATGTGACTTGTTTCACAAGGAGGACGGTAATAAGGTCATCTCACACGTGTTCACATGTATTTCGTCACTTTCCTTTCATATCGTTATCCCATTATAGTAGTGGGGGATTAGTGAACAACGTCAATTCAACACACACAAATGTAGTTAGGCCCTTTGACATAATTTAAATAAATCCATGGGCTAGTCCGTAGGAACCAGGCCAAAGGGACCCGTCCAAAGGGATCAGTCCAAAGGGACAAGGACTCGTCCACAAGGACTTGTCCACAAGGACTCGTCCACAAGGACCTGTCCACAAGGACTCGCCCACAAGGACTCGTCTACAAGGACCTGTCATCAATGACCTGCCAACAATGACCCGTCAACAATAACCCATCCATAGGGATCCGCTCTCCCACCCTCTTACAAAAGCCATGAGTGGGTATGCGTAAAAAACAAAAACAAGCATGTTAATTCATAGTGGCTATCCACCGAACACATGCACTTTATGTAGAACAACGTTTAAATCCATATCGGCATTCAAACTCTCACATGTTGCAATTGGAAAGAGAGATTCTCTAAAAAGTTACAATTTCACCCCCTAGTAGGGTAGATTTTATTTTTGGGGTTGAAATATGTTGTCCATTGGAAAGGGGGTGTCAGCCCGAGTTCAATGACACCTCATTCGTCAAAATCCGACCATGCGTTCGAGAGATATCGCGCCGCCGCCATCTTGTGAGGTGGGGAGGTGGAGGTGGCTGTAGAACCGCTACAAAACCACTACTAAGACAGTGTATGTCTTCTTATGGTCTCTAATTCTGTCCTGTATCTCTGTTAAGAGATTTTCAGCAGCCATTAAGATTGATCTACCTCGCCTGAATCCGTACTGTTCTTCCGGCAAAATCGGTTCCACCATAGCGTATAACCTTTGCGTTAACCTTCGCGTTAAGAGCCTTGTCAGGAGCTTGAAAGGTATTAATTCTAGCGCGATTCCTCTGTAAGATCCCAGTTGATTTGCCTCCCCTTTCCCTTTATATAATAGTTTGGTGATTGACTTACGCCAATCTACTGGAATAAAACCTCCCTTGATACACTCGTTTAGAAATTCCGTCCAAATGTTTTCCAGCCGGGGCAATGACTGTTGCAAAAGCTCATTGCAGATCCCATCTAACCCAGGCGCCTTTCGTGCCTATCCTGCGCATATTGCTTTCTTCACTTCCACTGACGTCAAGCGCATATCATTTTCCGAATTATCATTTAACTCGAGCGACGGTCTCGTTTCTCTGGAGGTAAGGATCTCCCGCATGTGCCTCTCCCATTCGTCCATTGAAATGTCATGGTATGAGTGCTCGATATGGGTCTTCTTCTGCTTCCTTCACCATTTACTCATCATCTCGCTCCCTTTGTTCCTTTTTCTTTTCCTTTATCATGTTTTTATACTTTCTCCTGTTTGCCTGGTATCTGTCCAAATAGTCTCTGGTCATGGTTTGTCTGGCTTGTTGTAGGCAAGCCAGTGTAACTCTCCTTTGTTCATAACAATCTCGATCAAACCATTTCTGTGCTCGGCGACTATTTGGTATTTCGATGACTGAACATTTTATTAGTCCTACGATATCCCTATACCCCTCGTCTAGTCTACCGTCCCTGGTGGTTTGTAAAATACCCACAATTGTATGTTTTTGTCCTCTTGTTTTCGAGTGTCTATCAACCTCCCTAGTCTCTGAGGGTTCTCCCGGCCTTCAGTTATTTCCGTGTTCAGAGTTGTTACAACTGGTAAATGTTTTCTTAGTACCGTTCCCTCATTTCTGAGAAGTGGTCCATGTTCTAATATTTGGTATCCTCTAACGAAAGTAAGGTCTATTGCACTGCCCCCATTGTAACAGATATAAGTAAGTGAACTCCTATCATTCGCTAATGCCATACCCTCTTCATTTATATATTCCAACACCGTATCTGTTTTTGTACTTCTTTTATCAATTGGAAAGTTGAAATCTCCTGTCAAAACTATCCTGTCATTGTCTGTCGCCATGCTCAATGTTCGTTGTATTCCATCTATGACATCCACCGCACTACAGTCTGGTCGGAAGTAGACACCAATGATTACACCTATGCGTGTTCTCACTACTATTTGATCATCTTCTCTTAGTAAAATTTTGAATGGAGTTAGCTCCGGCCTAATAAGACACGTTACTCCTCCCGACGGTCTTCCTTTGACATCCTTCTTTGCTAACACATGAATATTGTAGAAACCTTCTACGTATACACTCGTATCGTTCGTTGAAAGTCTATGTTAGAACACAAACATCAAAATATATAAATGCATCCTTCGTCATGCTGCCCAACACAACCTTTAGCCTTCAACGAGACATCCATTGGAAAGGGGGCGTCACACCGAGTCCTGCGACATGTCACATTGTGCCCAACTCTAGGAATGGGTATTCCAAGATTCAGACACCTAGATATCAAGGGAAAGGCTACAGCCACTTTTGAAAGTTGAGATATTTGAATATCGCGCTCCATTACTTCTAGAATGGAATGGAAACTTTGTGCAGCCAAGAGCATGTTAAATGACGTAGCGAGTAGTAGCAGAGGTCGAGACTATTTGTTGATTAAATAGTTAGCCATGGAGTAGAGACTTGAGACTTGGATCAGATTACTGGCACGGCCAAATGAAAGAGAATGCACTTAGTCTCAAGTGAATCGGACCAGAGACACCGGAGATATGAGGATTTCCAGATTTCAGCGTGATCCAGCGTGGACCCGACCGTTTTGAATAAAAGCCGACCGGCCCAAGCATCATCAGCTCACTTCGAACCAAGCTCTTACATGACAATGTGCTGCTGCTACGTTGAGCCAAGGCACATGGTTGCCGGATCTACGCAGAAGATATCTTTAAATTGTGATAGTCACAAAAGTGCTACGATACATGTGGAACATAGTAAGTTTCCGGCAGAGGGAATCACTAAGGTGATTGTTATTTTTCTACGGACACTGGTGAAATACTTTATTTCTATATGGACACATGCTAGACTTTGTCTAGAAAGTACTTTGTCACAGTCCAGTAATAATAATTCAATACTTGGATATTTTAATCCAATTAGTCAGTTTCATAAATTGTAACTTGATAACCACTCCGATCTTTCAGTATATTGAAGGCCAGTCTATCACGGTGTTGTTCATTAGCCGACAAAGGGAAACTATAAGTTACTTCGCGCATGATAGATGGTGATAAACTATGCCCAGGGAACGATCTTCAGAACAGCCGTTGATTGATTTAGACTGTCAGTGTTTTCTTGTACTGAAAAGATTACCGTGAGTTATGTTACAACTGACGTATTTGAGAATAGATCATTTAGATCTGACCCCATTTAAACGAACTGCTATGGATTTAATTGAAGCCAATATTAAAATGGATCAGCAGTTACTTCAGACTTCAAGAAATATTTCCACTATGTCGTGTTAGACAGATTGTGGGTATATAATGGCGGCCGATACAAGCATTAGACGTGCGTGTCCAATAGGGCATGTATCTGGATAAATCTGGTACAGACCAGGTTCACTACGCTTCAAGACCAACGAGAAATGTAAGCCACATTTGACTTTTATATTATGCCTAGCTAATTGGAACAAACTCATTTTCTGCAGATGACCAACACATTTTTTATTCGTATTTAAATCTTGCAATGATTTACGCAAGACATATTAGAGTTATTCTGAGTATTTTCAGCACTCAGAACAATTTAGGATCGATGACCGAGCATAACGAGCATTTATTTGAATGTTTCATATTTTTTGATAATCACGGTAATCAGCCGAGGTAACTGTAAAAGTTAATAATTATTTTTGTTGAGAAATGGATATTTTATCCATATTCGAAGAATCGAACATGTGGATTCTCACATAATGAAATAATAATTAAACACATTTACAATAATATAACTAATAATAATAATAATAATCCACTAATAATAATAATAATAATAATGATTTCATAACTTTTCTAAATAATTCATGGATCTTATATTTTCTAATAATCACATTCATTGAGAGAGAGCTTATGAAGTAGTTTAATCATTTCTAGTTTGGAACAGGTGATTTTCCGAAGGATAGTGGTTAGTGCAAGCCCGCATTCAACCAACATTACAGTTCTGGTTGAACAGTTAATATTTGCAATGAGCATAGTATATTTTTCAGATAACACGGAGAGGCATGAAACGGGAAGCAAATGATATTTGTATCAATTAGGATATTTTTGTATTTATATAAAATCATGACGTAGATACACATTCGAAAGTGAAATAGAGAGTATCATAAGTGTGGTAACTTCACGATTTGAACTGAATGGTAAAATAAAATAAACTTGTAAGTTTATAAATCTTCCAGTGTTGATAATAAGCAGAGGCTTGATTTATTGTATAAATTTTGGGAAGAAAATTTATGTGTGTGGAGTAGTTGAAATGCCATTCCCAGGTGCGCATGTTAAGTCGCAGGAATGAGGAGGTTTTTATTTGAGCATCAATCAAATAGCAGGTTCGATGACTCAGTGTTAAAGAAGGAGTATTGGAACTACACATTGCGTCGTATGAATGACCCAAAGGTTATTTCTTAAAAACCATCAGTTCTTATTTCAACCTTGTTTACGGATTCCATTAAGACTTTGATTTTGCTAGAACCCGGATTTGTCATGATAGTATTTTATTCTTCTTCAGAGGAAGACCTTTTGCCGTTGTTGTTGGAATATTGTGTTCTTATAAAAATAATAGAATGGGCCACTGCCAATCAAAAGTAATTCTATAACCACGAATAATTTGAAGGATGTTTTCAATCCTAGTGTCATGAACTAAATGAATTTATTATGAAGCTACAATTCTTATTTCCGCATTCTGTTCAAGAATTGCAAGTTGTGAAAGTTACTAAAATGGCCACAAATATAAATATTTTTCTTAATAATGATTCCTAGTGGAAAATCGAATAGTTGAATGGTCCAACAATTTATTGATCAAGTTGATGATTCAGAAATCATATATTTTGTTAGGAACTTGAAGTTCATAATCGAGTCACTTCTCGAAACGTTTAATGTCAGAAGAACAATTAATTTTGTTGTGCTTCGCACAGTTCTTCGATGCTATGCTCAAGGGTCAGATACTTTTCAGATGTTGTTATTAATATGTGTACATAATTTGTGTTGATTCAGAGATAATAATATTTTTTGACAATATTTTTTGAAACTGGAAAAATAAGTGAAAGTTAAAAATTCTCTGAACAATTATTCTACGAGTGTTAATATTATGTAAAAATTCAACCAGTGAACTACAGTATTTCCAGTAAAGACAATTAAATTTCAACTGGATTTAATCATAAATAATGGATATAATTTTGGAACACAGTCTACAGGACTGATAATCAGACTTGTGTCTCCAAAGATAATTGTCCAATGTGTTGGAAAATTTCTGTACATTGTGTAAATAGTAATGTGGGTCGCCACACATGAATGATGCTGCTTTGAGCATTTTATTTTGCAGTCAATTTTAAAATTCAGAATAAAATGAGATAATTTTACATGATGTGTTATGCCCAGTTGAATCTCCTTCTATCCTTATTGTTGCATTGAGCCAAAAATCAGTAAAGCATTTTTTTCATTTGATGTCGTTTTTGCGATTAGCTTTAACCCATCTGGCGCCCCGGGATATTTTGACTCTCGTGCTGACTGATTCTTGGTAAAATGCATATGTGGTCGTGCGGACTCCGGTCTAAACGGGCACAACATGTCCAAATCGTACCATGGGTTCACGAGATATATAAAATCTTACTTGGCTGAGGATGTACATTCGCGTTCAAAAAAATGTCTGCGTTAGAACTTCCACTTTCCACTTTACTTTGTTCTGTAAGCAAAGGAAGGCAGGTTATGATGATATCCGTCGTGCCCCCTAAATCGCCAATTGTGGAGTAAATTACACTAACATGTTGTACATGAAGGATAACTACATACTGCAGGGTGTCTAGGCCTACTACTCTGGTAAACATGGAAAACAGGGAATTCTCAGGGAATTATCATGAAATGTTCATGACACTCAGGGAATTTTAGTTTTTATAAGGTCAATCTTCAATAATTGTAATTTGTCATTGCAAATTTGTTGGGCACAAGTACAGAGTCCTTTTTATTGGTCAAGCAGCATAGCAGTGCAGCGGCAATACGCATTGCCGAGAGACACAGAGAGGGCCCTACCTATAGACCCGAGACTCGAAGATGCCACCAGGAGGCCGCCTGGAGGTCGCCCGGAGGCCGAAGCACTATGGGTAGCCACGTGGCATTAGCAGAAGCGTAACGCCCAATTATTTTATCACATTTACACTTTTAACGTATTAATAAACATAATTACTTACGTGAATTTCATAGTGGTTGCTGGAAATGCTGTCCTTCATTTTCTAAACACACGTTGCAACGACGCAGGAAGTTTTGGTACACTCGCAGTAATTCATCCTCACTGATATTTCGTGTCAGTGCGGTTATTTCGTTCTCGAGAGCCTCCGGAGTACGCGGACTGTTTCTGTAGGTACCTTTTCTTTGAGGTTCCTTGACAAGTAAAAATTTCACGTCACTGAAACTTGCGAACAAATTTCTTCTTCTTGAGAAGATAAGTTTCCACTAGGAACATTCGATGTTTTGTTCTATAGCTAACGGGTTTCTCCAGCAGGCCATGGCCAGGGGTGTGTCATGCTGCAAGTTGGGAGAGTAGATTTGGCATCTATGTACTAGAGGTGTGTCTCTGTGATTTGTGGTGTGTAGACCAGTGGTCAGAGGAGGAGATATGACTAATATATATACTTGACGCGAGCGTGAAGATTATTCTATTTTGTGACTCCTTGGGGAGTGATCCTTATTTGGGACTCCCGGTGGAGTAGGTTCATAGTTGGAGCTCCTGTTTTGTGACTTCGTGTCTAATAGGTTCGTCAGGGACCGAAATCTAGTAAGGTGATAGGTGTTTGGACTTAGAAAAAAGAAGAGGTTAAGTTTGGTTATGCTTGGCTGATCTTGGGAATGACGGTATTTCAGGACGATCACAATTTTGTGTTAAGGGTTCTACACTGAGTTGCAGGTTGAATTATTCTCATTTGGGAATATTTTGCCTAGTTTCAGATAAGTCGCCAAGACTTCCTGTCTCGAAAAGCATGAAGTACGAAGAACCTACGTCTGTTTACCGAAATTCGAGGGCCAAAACGATATTTAGTAAATCTACGAATACTGGTGAAATATGCCAAGTATTGTTCAAGTCAGGTGAGAAATAGCAGCTATAATCCATCAAACGGATTCAGAGCTTTATTATTAAGTTATATCCACGAGTCAGTATGAATCGATGGATTCTGAAAGTCAGTAATCTACAGCAATCAATATTTACAATATATAATCATACGTGTGAAATAATTCGCAACTTCGATACAAGTAACTAGGACTGATTCTCTGGGAGCATTGACCGCAGAATCGGTAGAGTTAGTCTTCACGTCGGTGATCATCATCCGTAAGTACCAATCATCATCATCTTCCAAGGGTTCATCAGTGTATGTCACAAGTGTGCCTTTGTATATATTGTTGTAGCTTTTGTGGGCTATAACTAAGTTTTAAGGGGTGCGGGGGTGTTTTATGTGGAAGGGGTGAGTGCGTGTCACCTACGGTGATGTGAAAATACCTGATCATTTTATCAAGTGTTACAATTTGGAGAGCCTCTAGACGCTTGGCACTTCTAGTAATTACGGGGTATTGGAGGTGCTCCTAGCCGAGGATTAAAACCGGGCTACTTCCTAAGTAAAAGCGAGTGCTAAAGATTTATGAGAACGCGCACGTGATCGTTAGGCGGATAATAGTTGCTGAGTTGCGGCCTTGCTCTATGCTTGGAGACAATCGGTCTACAATGCGATGTGAGCGAGCAGGTTGTTAACAGCGGTGACTCAACAGGGCCTGAGTCGTATGGGCAAAAGGTGAGCGTACAATAAAAATAGAAAAGAGGCTAGTTGTGATGGAATGTGGCAGTTTAATAAAATTACTTTGGAGAAGTGAACAGACTTCACCAATTAAATGTAGTGCAGTACAAGTTATAATGCAAGATGAAGGCGATTACAAGTTTTACAGGGGTGGTATGAAGGTAGGAAGTAACAGTGGGATTACCCGTTCGTACACTAACTTGTATTCGGTGGTCGTCGTCCAGAGCCTCCGCTGGCACTAGGGCGGTGTCGTCGTCAGGCAAGACACCTAGCCCTTGAGGTATGAGTTATTTTATACTGGATGATTCTATGACTAAGAGTTAGAAAATACCTGCTCTACTTTAGTAGCTAGCAACTTGTGTTTGGTAATAATTATGAAATAGTTGGTACATGTTGTTGCTTCCCTAGGTGGCTCAGGGTAGAGAGAGGGGCTGATGTGTGTTAGGTAGATGGTTGTTGGTGTTGCTTCCCCTCTCGGTGTAGGTGTAGAAAGTGTAGAAGCGGGGGGTGATGAGTAGTGACCTGGGGCTGATATGGGGGTGGTGTAGTGTAGTTAAGATATACCTAAGAGGACCTTATGGGGCCTCAGGGTGTAACAATATGATAGGGAGTTTTAGGGTAGTCTGTATCGACGAGGATCCTGACGAGTGTATTTATCTGTCTGGTATTAGAATATATGTCAACTTTTACCAGTTTTCCAGTGTTTTTATTTTATGCGGTCACCGGTGTCCTTGGGTGTGGATGTCTATTGCTGTTGTTAATATCGTACAGGTGTTTAACCCCACTGATCACTTTTCGTGATATTTTCTATGTGTAGCCTATGGTCCATATGTCGGTCAATTTGTTTCTTGTTATCCGAGACCATCGAATGACAATTATTACTTTGGAAGTGTAGTAATTGTTTAATGGATATGCATAAAATTGTAATTAACCGCCTATTATATAAGATATTTAAGTTTCTCACCTGAGTGTTCAAGGTGCTCCTCGCCATTTCACTCTTTGAACGACACTGTGCTTCGTCTGCTGAGAGCAGCTTGCCACTTCAGCTCGTGACGTCATTTCCTTGGCCAGCCAATAACAGCGGTGTTTCTAGTCAGCTGCCTTCCTCGGCGGGTTTTCGCCGCTATAAAACCTCGAGATATCCTCTTGGTGATGTCCACTCTTCATCTATTCTTCGGCCACGACTTTACGGGCCACTCTGGGCCGCTATTCTTCGGGCTTACACTACGGTCAACATTCTACAATCTGCTTTTTGGTCACCACTCTGAAGCCAATACTCTTCAAATATTCTCGCCAAGACGTTTCAAGAACAGCAGTGAGAGTCATCATGTACGACCCATAATAATAATCTTCATGGCGCAAGACCTCGCAGTGAGGAAAGATACAAGGAAGGGATGTCAACAGTAGTTGCTACGCACCGAGGTCAGCCAGGCCCAACAAAGTTTGTAAACATACCCCAATCTCTCCAGTGCACCACAACCGCAGTGATACCGTCTCAAGTGTGTGGAGTGTGTTGCCTACTGTGGCTGCCAAATGGTTACATGTGATTGTGTTTGTTTACATTTCTTCGCTTGCGGAATGATTCCCTCCGGATATACCCTCCGCCAAAGTGTCGCCAAAGATAAGATAAGTTTTTAGCACTCATTTTTGGAACATTTTATTGCATCTTCTATTTTAAGAAGACATTGTTGAACTTTGCCATGAACTTTTTAATAAGAACCTTAGGTATTTTCTTCGGTGGTTATTAATTTATGTTACTCATTACCGGTATGTTTACTTAAACAGGATATTAATTGAAATAAATTGCATATTTTGTTACCTACCGGATGTTTAAGTGTGAAATCCTTCAGCCCCACACATTAATGCTTAATTCAGTCTTAAAGCTTCATCCTAATGCTATTGAATCCAAGCTAATGCTTGTTGCTGTTCTCCCTCTATGAGTTGGAGTTTTTCTGGGGCAAACCCCACCACCCACGAACCCCGATTATTACTATTATCAATCATTGTGAGGAGAGGTATTACTATTATTATTTATTTGGAAGATCGACAAGTTACAATTGGCACCCACGTGTAGTTGAACCATTACAATTGACGCCCAACAGTGGAACGATCTGGTCAGAGTAGTGGGAACGTTACAATTGATCGTCCAAAGTGTAGTTGAACAAGTTTTGCAAGTTTATAATTAGGTCTACTGCTATAACTAAATAACCCTACATGTTGAAAAATACCATCACCCACATAGCCTACTTGTAGACATAGGTTTAACGGCCTATGATGATCGCTTGACGATAGAAACTGGTCATACAAGTGAATTTAATTATTAATCTTTTTTAGGTTAAGGGGAACACCCACTACAATTGGGTGCAATCGTGTTCACCGACGGAAAAGCATTAATTTCGATTACTAAGGCAACACTGAAAAATTGCTTCCAACATGATAAACTTATTTGTTTGTAATTAATAATTCTATAGTGCCCATTACTGTTTCATTTGTACTTGTTTTAGCGCCAATATTTGGTGCGGACAATGACTCATGCAACAGACATTACGCGAACAACTTATGAAGTCAACGGCATCATATAATATCAGCCAAAACATTGGCTTCATCACTTTTAACTGTGTACCAGTGTATCAATAATCTTCCCAGTGTATTTCAGTGTTTATGTCATCATATTTTAAGGAAGGAAGGAAGATTGTAGTTTTACGTGACCGTGAATCTTGTGATTATGAGCCACGGGACCTCCTTTTTACGTGGAATCCGAACCACAGGACATGGCATTTCACTTCGAAAATCTCCCATGCATTGACCGGGAATCAAACCCAGACCACCTTGGTGAGAGGCATACAGCTAGACCGCTGAGCCACCACGCCCCTCATCATATTTTAATAAACTCATGTGTGAATTTATGTATACGAACAGTGAAATAAACCCATGACTGGTGTGCTCTTCATTCTAAGTTTAGAACATTATTTTTTTCGTTTCATAACCCCCCCCCCTTCGATATTAATAACAGCAAGGACTGACTATCATGGAAGCAAAGAATATAACTGACCGAAGGATCTAGGAGGGTTTTGCCGACTGTAAGTGCCAACATATGCAATGAAAGTGAACGAGAGTTATCACGAACATAGATCATTATTGATTGTACTAAACTGCCGATTTGTGTATTACAACGAAGAAATACACAATCTGCAATTTCAGGAGGTAATGCGCCTGCGGAAATTAAGACCTCTTCACTAGTTTTGTTCCGCAATGTTGGTTTCATTGCTAATTTAGTTGGATGAGTCGCGGTTTTATTTGCCTCTTTTTAAGTTATACAGAGTGTGAGAGTACATGTGAACCGTTCTGTGTAATGTATGCACTTTGTTTACTAATAAACTCTGAACTATGCTCCAAATTTCACACTCCCCTCCACCAACCTTCTTGCCAAGAAAATCAGTAGGACTTGTTCCTTGTTTTGCGTTGGGAAAAATATAATATCACAAGGCAGTTAATTTGCTTTCTTATGTGCAATGAACCATGAAGAGTTCATCAGAGCATCAATTTCATCCATGGCATGGAAATATGGGATGTAGATAGCATTTGTCAGAATCGCACTCTGATTTAATGTGAAGAACCAAAATTAAATAAATATTATCCCTCAACTAGCTACAAGGGGCAGATGACCTCGTAGTTCCGCCCCTTAAAACAACAATAACTAACTAACTAACTACACAAACAAATGCAATTATACCTCATTTGAATAAAAACAATAATTTTATTGGGAACAGTACTATGACCACGTTACAAGATGATTCTCCAATTATAAATTGTCGATCAAGTCACTAGTTATTTGTTTATGTGCAGGGCCAACACAATATACACTATAGTCACTTAATAGGGTTGGCAAGCATGAGCCTCCACAGGCTTACTAGCAACCTTTCAATTGTTTTGCTTTGTAAATATTATTCTTGAGGTTTTTCTCTCCTGTTTAACTTAGTTTATTGTGAGTATACACATTACAATTATATTACAACAAATACCTTCAGTACACTCCATGCCATAGATCACAAACGGAGAACTGTTATTAAACCAGGCATTCACACACTTAGTTGATGTCCACAAAATGTCACATTTAGCTGCAAAGTGCACGTCACTCATGGAACTCTAGAAGAGAAGGGGAAGGAAAAAAAACACTCGCCACTGTTGCACGGCGAAAGGTTGTCTGCCTAGAAAACTGACAGCGAATGATGAAGTTCAAATTATAGACAAATGCCGTCCAAACGCTGCGGAAAGTGTCCAATGTTTGCCTATTTACCATCTTTATTTACGTAGGTGGTCCAAAAAATCCACCAGAGTGTGGTCCTGATTCCTGATCACTGTGACGTATCTAAGAGGTTAAAATGAATTGCACCCGCTGTGTCCCATAGGATGGCGTTACGCTGTTCTCCATTTGAGTGATGAACTGCAAAACGTTGATGCTCTTGCCGGCGTCCGCGACAGGCGGACAGACGCATATTCGCGATACAGCATGTAGGGTCCACCTCCATGGTACAGTCGCGGTCCCACACGTCGTTAGCCGATGGTCCAGGGTGTCAGCGCGACCACAGGCTTTACACAGAGCATCCTCACTCTGCCCATGTCGGAACAGTTTTTCCCTGGTTGGAACAATTTTGTTCATGTACTCGTGTAGCTTTGTGCGCCATTCGAGAGGAAGCCATTTATTCCACAGGTTCTCCCAAGTAGTCGACCAATCTCACACAGGATATTTAGTCTGTATGGAGTGAAAAGCCGCTCGTTGATCAAAAACCAATAGATCACCTTGGCAGTGAGTCCTGTGAAGGGTGTGGCTGCGTGGGACGTAAGACAGTTTAGAATGGCTAGTTCCTTCTTGAAGACAGTGGGTGGTAATAGCACCTGTGTATTAGGACTGGGGACAAGAAACTGCATACAGACATTGTCAAAGGTTGCCTGCGAGCAAATCTGTTTGACCACCAAGGCGGCACATTTGTGTTCGACTGCGAAAAGTTGCAGACCGCCCCGACAGATCAAAGTGATGACTCCTTCCGTATGGCAGTGTTTGACTTCATTTGTGAAGATATAGTTGAGTGCTTGGGTGAGATCATCCCCCAACGAGTTGCAGAAGTGTTTGTACAGTGGTTAGCAAGGCGGTTTCTAACGCACTCATTTTATTTGTACACGACTGTACATGTTAAAATAATTAATATCTCTCGAACGCATGGTCCGATTTTGACAAATGAGGTGTCGTTGGACTCGAGCTGACGTCCTCTTTCCTATGGACTACTCGTTATATTTTTGAAAATTTTATTGAAAATTTTTGTTTTCGAAAGTAGGAGATAGTTTGAAAACCAAACAAGATAAAATGTCGTGCAATGGCTCAAACGAACGGTCTCTATGTCCTTAATTTTTTAACAAAACTTTATTAATTTTTTACGATTTTTGAAAAAAGTGTAATTTTGAAATTCTTATATATTGGAAACTAGGAAGTTGACAAAATCGTTTGTTTGACATAAATGAAAGGTTCCTACACCCTCTATCCCCAAAATAAATTTCAAGTCTCTACAATAAAAACTTGATAGTAGTGCTAGGTTGTATGTTCTGCTTACAAAAGGAAGTTGTGAGCCCCTGGCGACCTTGGGAAGGAAGGAGTGATGCTAGGAGGACGTGCTTAGATTCATTTTTTCGTCTCGTTGTGCTCTTTACGGGAATGTAGGTGTAGAAGAGCTGAAGTGCTGGAAACATGTTTTTCTTTTGGGTAAAAACGTGATTTTAGACTTTTTGTTATATCTCGCGAACCAATCATGCTAGAGGCGTGAACGAGGGGTCCAAGGACTCGGGGTGACGTTCTCTTTGCTATGGACCCTGTATGATTTTTTTTATTGAAAATATTTGTTTTTGAAAGTAGGCGATAGTTTGAAAACCAAACCTGATAGAACGTTGTGCCATAGTTGAAACAAATGGTCTCTAAGACCTTTTTTATAATAAAACTTTTAAGTTTTTTACATTTTTTTGAAAACAGTCCAATTTTGAAAATCTACTATTTTGGAAACTAGGAATTGTACAAAAGAGTTTGTTTGACATAAATGAAAGGCCCCAACCCCCTCCAGCCCCATATCAAATTTCAAGTCTCTAGGACAAAAAACTATGCATGTTGAAGCTTTTTTATTTTTAAATAAAGAGTGTATACAGAGAGAGGGTAGCGCTAGACGTGTGTTAAAACGAGGCTATGACTGACCATGGTGAATACAGGAAATGGCTATTTCGATGGGGCGATGTATGGTAAAACGAGGGGTTGCTTCTCGATATTTTCCTATGACAGATGAATAAAGGCGAATATTTCAACAATCCTACATGGCGATTTCGATGACCGTGCCCGGAAGAAATGAATTGCTATTTTGGCGGGATGGCTGGGAAGCTTATGACGGTTGGTTTTGTGATATTTCCTATGACGGATGGAGGCGAATAATTGAAAATGTGTAAAGCAAGCTAAGAATTCTTTTTACCCCTGAAGGGGATCTTTAACATGCTAGTAAACGGTAATAAGCGAGACCACTGTCAGGCAGAGCGAATGGTTGTAGAATATGGAAACCTATAACATTCGCTCGACCAAGTCATGTGCATGTACGCAAAGAGCCAAAACGGTAAGGTCATTGGCCTGAAATGTTATAAACTAAATATTAAACTGGGTAAAGTCGTGTGTTTTAGGGTGAAAGTATGTGGTTAACATGATCATGTGTTGAGGATGGCCGCTTGCTAGTAATTATTATTACAGTAAAATGTTTAATAATAATAATAAGACACACACATATTTTTAATACTAACACACAGAGTCCTGCTCGCTGGAGACTGAATACACGACCTGGCCAGGCCTTGTCAGAGCGACTGCTGATAACACAAGAATGTCTACGTGGGCAGGAAGTAAAGGGTCAGGTTACTTGGCTGGTAGAGGCTAGCAGGTATGTCGTTTAAACAGACCTGGTAGAGGCTAGCAGGTCTGGGCGTTTAAACAGAGACCGCAATGTTGGTTCCTAGACAGCCGTACTACCGATGTATAAGAGGCAGCCATTTTGGTTCCTTATTAAAAACATGAAACTAGTATAAGGTACACGAATCTTATTCAGATTGAGGAATGCGAAGAGGCGTGGGAACACGTGCGAGAGAGACAACATTTAAAGGTCAAAACGCTGAGATAATGCAACTCTCTCTGTTGCTAGGCTAACTGATAACGATTGCGTTGGTGATGCACTTGCCATTTTAGCAAACGGACGTATACAGTAGAGCTCTGAACTGAACTAAGGAAGAAAAAATCCTTTTATTTTTTGGTAAGTACCTATGAATGATTATTTTAATAATGCCATGCTAATGAACCTTAAATTTGTAGTTATTGATAAGGTAATTAATGATTTTACTTATTTCTTTGTTTGCAGATAACCGGTATACCTTACATGTCTGAAATACAAGAAACCATTGCACTTTTGACCCCACTAGAAGGAAACAGCAACAAGCCAGTGCAAGTGAAGGTGAGATTATTTTTTTAAACTAACTTGTTTCATTTTTTGTTTGATATTATTTTATTTTATTTTATGAAATGTATTTACTAACCTGAATTTAGGTATTTATAGCGGTTTATTTTATTTATTTATTTTTAGAAACTTGGAAAGTAAAGAATTACCGCCGTAGCAGTGACAGAAAACCCGAGACGCAGTTGAGTGCAACCACTGTTTCCAGGCAGTGAACTATTGAAATCTCAGGTAAGTCTAACTTAAAAATGCTATTCCATTTTACCACTAATGAAAAACCCCTAGACAAAAAAATATTCATTACCTGTACATGACTGGGACAATGATTTCTTTCTTGATTAATGGCTATGTATTGGCAAAAAGGTACAAGACCATATTGGTTGTTGACCGGAAAAAGTACAAGGCCATGTTGGATTTTCTAAAAAACAAAAATTTAAATTTAATTTATGGTCGGTTCTCTATGAACTCAACGAATATGCACAGGTTTGAACATGATAATCTGAACAAACTGACATGACATTCATTTTTGATTATATAATGGTTAAAGGGGGGTGTAAACGACTGTAGCTTTTTAAAAAGAAAATAAGTACATGGGTTACTGTTAGTGTCGACATACAGTTTATTATAATTTGTGTGGTATTTTTAACTTAATGTCAAATAACGTTTAAGTTTTATTTACAAGTATTGATTGATTAATTGATTGATTGAGTGATGGGTTATTTTGTTTGTTTTTTTTTTTGCTATTAACATAGTGAAGACACAGGGAAAAACTACACATTGTGCTTTAAAGTGCAACGTTAATAACTTACAATAAGAAGAAGTTTTAATATAACACGTGGCGTCAGTACCAAATACAACAAGTGAGCAAGTTGGTTTACCACGTGGGTTAAATTTAAAATAAGAACATGATCGTTGGTTAACATTTGAATCCTGGCCTGTAGGCTTTTTGTCAACATATAAACTTGCAAAAGCCGTTTTTTTTAACTTGAACCGAGAAGATGTGGTGCGCTGTTTGTTTTGTCGTATTGAACTTTCACACTGGGAAGAAGGGGATGATCCCTTTAGAGACCATTTGCGATGGTCTCCTTGTTGTCCTTACATGCTTGGAAAACAAGTGGGTAACATACCAGTGTATCCGTTTTACCGAAACACAAGGCCATTGGCTACTACTTACGTTGCTGAATCACAAATAAATAATTAATAATAATAATAATGACATATTACCAGCCAACGGTAGTGTCGATATATGTGGTCCATATGCCATAGACAGTGTTGAATTGGCGTGTGCTTTTGAAAAATTGGGAGTTTCCAAGACTGAAGCACACCCAGAGTACAGCTCTGTTGAAACACGTTTAGAATCTTATAAAAATGTTTGGCCATTAATATTAAAACACCTTACCAAACAGCTAAGTGAAGCTGGATTTTTTATCCTGGTGAAGGGGATAAAACAATAAGTTTTTATTGTGGATGTCCTTTAAAGGATTGGCCAATGACTGATGACCCTTTTGTGCAACACGCTCGTTGGTTACCTAACTGTAAATACATGGTGTTGCTTAAAGGTCAGGAATTTGTGAACACAATTTGTTAAGAAAACGTGATTGCAGCACAAAACATAAAAGTGCCTTTAGAGTTAGAACACGCGGAGCAAATACATGAGGCTTAAAAAAGACTTGTCTCACGAGCAGATACAATAGTGTGACCAACAATTATGTAAAATTTGTTATCAAGATGAACTAGGTGTTGTATTTTTGCCTTGTGGACACATGATAGCATGGGTCAAGTGTGCATTAGAACTTAACACTTGTGCTATATGCAGAAAAGTGGTATCTGCTACAGTTGGGGCATTTCTTGCGTAACTAGTATAATTTATTTGCAATGCATAGTGCAAAATACCTATATGCACGATATTATTATAAGCTGTTTTAGAGTGTCATACATATGCTTTTGTTTTGTTTATAGACTACTACAATGAATGTTTTGACTGCTGTGGGACAATCATGTGGCTTAGAGACAAAGAAGCTCAGCGAATTGCCAACGCATATTCCATTCCGCATTATCAAGATTCGAAAATTGAAAACAGCATATGGTGATCGTGTACTTTGTGTATGTGAAAACTTTGAGACATTTCTGCCTACACGGTTTAATGATATGTCGGAGAGTGTTTTTGATGAAGTGAATAATGCTGTGCAACCTTTACACTTAATTTATGAAGGTTTTAAAAACAATAGGTGCATGGTCCGTTTTAATTTATTAAAAAAACAATTGTGAAATAATAATGGTAAAATATAAGTGATGACAATGGACTGAAAGAAAAAAAATATGTGTATAGAATAATAATGTTTCAGTTTTTAGTATTGTCTTAAAAATATTATCATGATACCAAAATAAAAGTATATAAAGTTTGTAAATAAATGCAAATGATGTTACAATGCTATTTATTTTCTACAAAGTTACAATACTTAACATTGCAGAGCATACATGATTATCACAATAAATGCATTCTTAATACAAGTCTTTGCCTTTACGATAGTGTGTTATAATTTTAAAAACAAAGCTTGTTGTTGATCATTTTTCCACGGCGAACAATAGGTATAAAAACGTCATTATCACTATTATAATCATAAGCAGCATGATCATCACTAAAACCAGTTAAATATTCCTGTTCCTCTTCCTGTTCCTCTTCCTCTTCCTCTACAGTGTCCTCGTGTAGAGTCTGCGTGGCTTTTGATAATGTTAAGGGTCTTTTGAGCATTGAATTATTTTCAGTAGTAGTAGTATTGTTTTGTAGCATTTGCTTTTTAGCAGTTTTATGACTTTCTGTTGACAGCAACAATGTTTCATGTACTAAACTACATTGATGATCACTGACACTTAAAACCTCACTATTTTTACTTTTTAGCTCACTGCGACAGTGCTTTGAACGTTGTTTTGAACAACGGCAAATAACAGTTCCATTTTATTGGTTCGTTTCACAATATATGAATATCCTTTAAAGAATGCATGAGGCTTACCATACCTAGTCACTGATACTTCCATGTCAACTGTCAAGCAAAGACCAAGCTCTAGTAAAGACAACTTGACAATAAGAACAATAGTTTAATGTGGGAGCATATATGGGTGCAAATGTGGGAAGCAAAAAAAAGTGGGAGCAAATGTTTGAGCAAAAAGTGGAAGCAAAAAGGGGGAGCACAAATAATAAACTTAGTTATAACCTAACCTACCCTAACTTTACTTTACCTCACCTAACCTAACCTAACATAACTTCACCTAACCTAACCTAACTTAACTTAACCTAACCTAACCTAACTTCACCTAACCTAACCTAACCTTACCTAACTTCAAAGTACAAGCAAATGTGGGAGCAAAAAAGTGTGAGCAAAGAAAAGAGGGAGCAAATGTGGCAGCAAAAAGTGGGAGCAAAAATTAGAGCAAATGTGTGAGGAAAAAAACATAAACAAGTGAGAGTAAATATGGAAAGCAAAAGAAAACGTGGGAGCAAATGTGTGACCAAAAAAGTGGGAGCAAATGTGTGAGCAAAAAGTGGGAGCACAAATAATAAACTTAGTTATAACCTAACCTAACCTAACTGCACCTAACCTAACCTAAATTGAAAGTGGGAGCAAATGTGGAAGCAAAAAAAAGTGGGAGCAAATGTGAGAACAAATGTGGGAGCAACAAGAGGGAGTAAATGTTGGAGCAAAAAAAGTGGGGGGCAAAAAGTGGGAGCCAATGTGTGACCAAAAAAGTGGGAGCAAGTATGGAAAGCAAAAAAGTGGGTGCAAATGCGGGAGCACAAATAATAAACTTAGTTATAACCTAACCTAACTTTCCCTAACCAAACCTAACCTCACCTAATCTAACCTAACTTCACCTAACCTAGCCTAACTTGAAAGTGAGAGCAAATGTGGAAGCAAAAATGTGGGAACAAATGTGGGAGCAACAAGAGGGAGCAATTGTGGGAACAAAAAAGTTGGAGCAAAACGTAGGAGCAAAAAGTGGGAGCAAATGTGGGAGCAAATGTGTGAGCAACAAGACGGAGCAAATGTGGGAACAAAAAAAAAGTGGGAGCAAAAAGTGGGGAGCAACATGTGGGAGCAAAATGTGAGAGCAAATGTTTGGGGCAACAAGAGGGAGCAAATGTGGGAGCAAAAAGTTGAGGGGCAACATGTGGGAGAAAAAAGTGGGAGGAAATATGTGGGAGCAAAAAGTGGGAAGAAATGAGGGAGCAAAAGACGAAGCAAAAAGTGGGAGCAACCATGACTGGTTGTTAAGACTTTTATATCAACCAATGCACATGAATTAAATTTTGGTAGATTAATCTGAGTAATAATAACATTATTATTTTTAATAATAATAAAAATAATAAAATTTAAAATATAAATTGTAATTATATTTTTCAAGGTGGAATTTTCAAAGTACTGTCAAAAATAATAATTACATGAAACAGATTCAGGGAATTCTAGAGTACTTTAAGTTTAATCATTGGCTAGGAGTGATATAGAGCTAGCTAACCTAACTTAACCCCAGCTCACCTAATTTAAACTAACTACACCTAAACTAATGTTATACAAGTTGTGACTTGCTTTGAGACTGGCTATGACGTCACAGATGAATGGTGGTGGGAGGCTGGACATATCTTTTTATTAAACAAAAAATATTTACCTTTTTGCCAGCCTCCCACCACCATTCATCTGTGTGGCAAAAAAGGTAAATATTTGTTGTTTAATAAAAAGTTATGTCCAGCCTCCCACCACCATTCATCTGTGACGTCATAGCCAGTCTCAAAGCAAGTCACAACTTGTATAACATTAGTTTAGGTGTAGTTAGTTTAAATTAGGTGAGCTGGGGTTAAGTTAGGTTAGCTAGCTCTATATCACTCCTAGCCAATGATTAAACTTGAAGTACTCTAGAATTCTCTGAATCTGTTTCATGTAATTATTATTCTTGATAGTACTTTGAAAATTCAACCTTGAAAAATACAATTAAAATTTATTTTTTAAATTTCATTATTTTTATTATTATTAATAATAATAATATTATTATTACTCAGATTACTCTACCAAAATTTAATTCATGTGCATTGGTTGATATAAAAGTCTTAACAAACAGTCATGGTTGCTCCCACTTTTTGCTTCCTCTTTTGCTCCCACATTTCTTCCCACTTTTTGCTCCCACATATTTGCTCCCTCTTTTTGCTCCCACATGTTGCCCCCCCCCCACGTTTTGCTCCCACTTTTTTGCTCCCACATTTGCTCCCACATTTTGCTCCCACATGTTGCTCCCACTATTTTGCTCCCACATTTGCTCCCTCTTGTTGCTCACACATTTGCTCCCTCATTTGCTCCCACTTTTTGCTCCCACTTTTTGCTCCTACTTTTTTCTCCTACTTTTTTCTCCCACTTTTTGCTCCCACAATCGCTCCCTCTTGTTGCTCCCACATTTGCTCCCACTTTTTTGCTTCCACATTCGCTCTCACTTTCAAGTTAGGCTAGGTTAGGTTAGGTTAGGTGAGGTTAGGTTAGGTTAGGTGAAGTTAGGTTAGGTTATAACTAAGTTTATTATTTGTGCTCCCACATTTGCTCCCATTTTTTCTTTGCTTTCCATATTTGCTCCCACTTTTTTTGGTCACACATTTGCTCCCTCTTTTTGCTCCCCCTTTTTGCCCCCCACTTTTTTTGCTCCCACATTTGCTCCCTATTGTTGATCCCACATTTGCTCCCACTTTTTTTGCTTCCACATTTGCTTCCACTTTCAATTTAGGTTAGGTTAGGTGAAGTTAGGTTAGGTTATAACTAAGTTTATTATTTGTGCTCCCACTTTTTGCTCACACTTTTTGCTCACACATTTGCTCCCACTGTTTTTTGTCACACATTTGCTCCCTCATTTTCTTTTGCTTTCCATATTTACTCTCACTTGTTTATGTTCTTTTCCTCGCACATTTGCTCCCAATTTTTGCTCCCACTTTTTGCTGCCACATTTGCTCCCTCTTTTTTCTGCTCACACTTTTTTGCTCCCACATTTGCTTGCACTTTGAAGTTAGGTTAGGTGAAGTTAGGTTAGGTTAAGTTAAGTTAGGTTAGGTTAGGTTAGGTGAAGTTAGGTTAGGTTAGGTTAGGTTAGGTAAAGTAAAGTTAGGTTAGGTTAGGTTAGGTTATAACTAAGTTTATTATTTGTGCTCCAAATTTTTGCTTCCACTTTTTGCTCACACATTTGCTCCCATTTTTTTTTTTGCTTACCACATTTGCACCCATATATGCTCCCACATTAAACTATTGTTACGTGCCACCCCCCTAGTGGCACTTTCGTTAACTGGATTACGGAGGGTAGAAAACACAACACCAATTACTGCTTTAAAGAGAAGTTAGCTTTGTTGCTTGCAGGAAGATACACTATTCATCAGCAAATACAAGCAATTGGAACCTTACTCCAGTTTCCTCAAGTCTCTTGCTTATGGAGAGCCCTTGCCCTCTTTCACTTGTCAACAGTTAATCTTCTCGCTAAAGAGTCTGGTGGCCTTGACAGAACTGCATGCAACTCTCCCCCTATGTACACAAATTACAGCTACTTACGAAAACACAGGCAGTCCCCTGTATGCTTCTCACTTCCTCGCTGTCAAGAGAAACGGTTTCACTAGGGGTTTCGCAAGTCACCACACTTCTGTCGCTCACGATAAACGCTCGCACTAGCTCGTAAAACACACAACAAATGCTTGACAGGTCGCTCTTATATAGCAGGCCGGTGACTCAATAAATGCTTCTAGACCCATCCAGGGTCCACGGATTCTCGAGGATTCCAACACTGGCTGGGTCACGAATATTCTGGACCATCCCTTTCACTTCGCAGCCCGTTGCGTAACGCGCACGTAATACACTGAGGCAGAGCACACACAGCCCAACCCTGGGGCAGTTGTGACTCATGCGGCGAGCGATGACACAAACTCACAGCCGTAACATAATTGTTCTTATTGTCAAGTTGTCTTTACTAGAGCTTAGTCTATGCTTGACAGTTGACATGGAAGTATCAGTGACTAGGTATGGTAAACCTTATGCATTCTATAAAGGATATTCATATATTGTGATACAAACCAATAAAATGGAATTGTTATTTGGCGTTTTTCAAAACAACGTTCAAAGCAATGTCGCAGTGAGCAAAAAGTAAAAATAGTGAGGTTTTAAGTCTCAGTGATCATCAATGTAGTGTACTACATGAAACATGGTTGCTGTCAACAGAAAATCATAAAAATGCTAAAAAGCAAGTGCTACAAAACAATACTACTACTACTGAAAATAATTCAATGTTCAAAAAACCCTTAACATTATCAAAAGCCACGCAGACTCTACATGAGGACACTGTAGAGGACGAGGAAGAGGAACAGGGACAGGAAGAGGAACAGGAACATTTAACTGGATTTAGTGATGTTGAGGATAACGTTGAGGATAATAATAATCATGCTGCTTATGATTATAATAGTGATAATGACGTCTTTATACCTATTGTTCGCCGTGGAAAAAAGATCTACAACAAGCTTTGATTTTAAAATTATAACACACTATCGTAAAGGCAAAGACTTGTATTAAGTATGCATTTATTGTGATAAGCATATATACTCTGCAATGTTAAATATTGTAACTTTGTAGAAAATAAAACAGCATTGTAACATCATTTGCATTTATTTACAAACTTTATATACTTTTATTTTGGTATCATGATAATATTTTTAAGGCAATACTAAAAACTGGAACATTATTATTCTATACACATATTTTTTTTTTTCTTTCAGTCCATTGTCATCACTTATATTTTACCATTATTATTTCACATTTGTTTTTTATATAAATTAAAACGGACCATGCACCTATTGTTTTAAAACCTTCATAAATTAAGTGTACAGGTTGCACAGCATTATTCACTTCATCAAAAACACTCTCCGACATATCATTAAACCGTGTAGGCAGAAATGTCTCAAAGTTTTCACATACACAAAGTACACGATCACCGTATGCTGTTTTCAATTTTCGAATCTTGATAATGCGGAATGGAATATGCGTTGGCAATTCGCTGAGCTTCATTGTCTCTAAGCCACATGATTGTCCCACAGCATTCAAAACATTCATTGTAGTAGTCTATAAACAAAACAAAAGCATATGTATGACACTCTAAAACAGCTTATAATAATATCGTGCATATAGGTATTTTTCACTATGCATTGCTAATAAATTATACTAGTAATGCAAGAAATGCCCTAACTGTAGCAGATACCACTCTTCTGCATATAGCACAAGTGTTAAGTTCTAATGCGCACTTGACACATGCTATCATGTATCCACAAGGCAAAAATACAACACCTAGTTCATCTTGATAACAAATTTTACATAATTGTTGGTCACACTTTTGTATCTGTTCGTGAGACAAGTCTTTTTTTTAAGCCTCATGTATTTGCTCCGCGTGTTCTAATTCTATAGGCACTTTTATGTTTTGTGCTGCAATCACGTTTTCTTAACGAATTGTGTTCACAAATTCCTGACCTTTAAGCAACACCATGTATTTACAGTTAGGTAACCAACGAGCGAGTTGCACAAAGGGTCATCAGTCATTTGCCAATCCTTTAAAGCAAATCCACAATAAAAACATATTGTTTTATCCCCTTCACCAGTATAAAAAATCCAGCGTCACTTAGCTGTTTGGTAAGGTGTTTTAATATTAATGGCCAAACATTTTTATAAGATTCTAAACGTTTTTCAACAGAGCTGTATTCTTGGTGTGCTAGTGCTTTAGTCTTGCAAACTCCCAATTTTTTAAAAGCACACGCCAATTCAACACTGTCTATGGCATATGGACCACATATATCGACACTACCGTTGGCTGGTTATATATTATTATTATTATTATTATTATTATTATTATTATTATTATTAATATTAATTATTGATTCAGCAACATAAGTAGTAGCCAATGGCCTTGTGGTTCAGTAAAATGGATACACGGGTATGTTACCCACTTGTTTTCCAAGCATGTAAGGACAACAAGGAGACCATCGCAAATGGTCTCTAAAGGGATCATCCCCGTCTTCCCAGTGTGAAAGTTCAATACGACAAAACAAACAGCGCACCACATCGTCTCGGTTCAAGTAAAAAAGCGGCTTTTGCAAGTTTATGTGTTGACAAAAAGCCTACAGGCCAGGATTCAAATGTTAACCAACGATCATGTTCTGATTTTAAATTTAACCCACGTGGTAAACCAACTTGCTCACTTGTTGTATTTGGTACTGACGCCATGTATTATATTAAAACTTTTTCTTATTGTAAGTTATTAACGTTGCACAGAGTACTTTAAAGCACAATGTATTGTTTTTTTCACTGTCTGTTCACAATGTTAATGGCGCATGACCACACCTATAAAAAACAAACAAAATAACCAATCACTCAATCAATCAATCAATCAACACATGTAAATAAAACGTTAACGTTATCTGGCATTAATATATCATAACACCATTACAAAAATAAACTGTATGTCGACACTAACAATGGCGCATGACCACACCTATAAAAAACAAACAAAATAACCAATCACTCAATCAATCAATCAATCAACACATGTAAATAAAACGTTAACGTTATCTGGCATTAATATATCATAACACCATTACAAAAATAAACTGTATGTCGACACTAACAGTATCACATGTACTTATTTTCTTTTTTATAAAGCTGCAGTCATTTACATCCCCCTTTAACCAATATATAAACAATAAAAAATTAATGTCATGTCGTTTTGTCCAAATTATCTTGTTCAAACCTGTGGATATTGGTTGAGTCCATAGGGAACCGCCCATAAATTAAATTAAAATTTTTGTTTTTAGAAAATCCAATATGGCCTTGTACTTTTTCCGGTCAACAATCAATATGGTCTTGTACCTTTTTTCCAATACATAGCCATTAATCAAAAAAGCAATCATTGTCCCAGTCATGTACAGGTAATGAATATTTTATGTCTAGGGGTTTTTCATTAGAGGTAAAATGGTATAGCATTTCTAAGTTAGACTTACCTGAGTTTTCAATAGTTCACTGCCTGGAAGCAATGGTTGCACTCAACTGCGTCTCGGGTTTTCAGTCACTGCTACGGCGGTAAAGCATTTCTTTCCAAGTTTCTAAAAATAAATAAATAAATAAAATAACCCGCTATAAATACCTAAATTCAGGTTAATACATGTATTTCATAAAATAAACAATATCAAACAAAAAATGAAACATGTCAGTTTAAAAAAATAATCTCACCTTCATCTTACACTTGCTTGTTGCTGTTTCCTTATATTGGGGTCAAAAGTGCAATGGTTTTTTGTATTTCAGACATGTAAGGTATACCGGTTATCTGAAAACAAATAAATAAATAAATAAATAAAATCATTAATTACCTTATCAATACCTACAAATGTAAGGTTCATTAGCATGACATTATTAAATAATCATTCATAGGTACTTACCAAAAAATAAAAAGATTTTTTCTTCCCAAGTTCAATTCAGAGCTCTACTGTATACGTCCGTTTGCTAAAATGGCAATTGCATCACCAACGCGATCGTTATCAGTTAGCCTAACAACAGAGAGAGTTGCATTTTCTCAGCGTTTTGACCTTGAAATGTTGTCTCTCTCACACGTGTTCCCACGCCTCTTCACATTCCTCAATCTGAATAAGATTCGTGTACCTTATACTAGTTTCATGTTTTTAATAAGGAACCAAAATGGCTGCCTCTTATACATCGGTAGTACGGCTGTCTAGGAACCAACATTGCGGTCTCTGTTTAAACGCCCAGACCTGCTAGCCTCTACCAGGTCTGTTTAAACGACAGACCTGCTAGCCTCTACCAGCCAAGTAACCTGACCCTTTACTTCCTGCCCACGTAGACATTCTTGTGTTATCAGCAGTCGCTCTGACAAGGCCTGGCCAGGTCGTGTATTAAGTCTCCAGCGCACAGGACTCTGTGTGTTAATATTGAAAACATGTGTGTGTCTTATTATTATTATTATTAAACATTTTACTGTAATAATAATTACTAGCAAGCGGCCATCCTCAATAAATGATCATGTTAACCACATACTTTCACCCTAAAACACATGACTTTACCCAGTTCAATATTTAGTTTATAACATTTCAGGCCAATGAACTTACCGTTTTGGCTCTTTGCGTACATGCACATGACTTGATCGAGCGAATGTTATAGGTTTCCACATTCTACAACCATTCGCTCTGCCAGACAGTGTTTTCGCTTATTACCGTTTACTAGCATGTTAAAGATCCCCTTCAGGGGTAAAAAAATTTAGCATGCTTCACACATTTTCAATTATTCGCCTCCATCCGTCATAGGAAATGTCACAAAACCAACCGTCATAAGCTGCCCAGCCATCCCGCCAAAATAGCAATTCATTTCTTCCGGGCACGGTCTCCGAAAAAGCCATGAGGGATTTTCGAAATACTCGCCTTCAATCGTTCGTCATAGGAAAATATCGAAAAGCGACCCCTCGTTTTGAAATACATCGCCCCCTCGAAATAGCCATTTCCTGTATTCACCATGGTCAGTCGTAGCCTCGTTTTAACACACGTCTAGCGCTACCCTCTCTGTATACACTCTTTATTTAAAAATAAAAATTAAAAAAAGCTTCAACATGCATAGTTTTTTGTCCTAGAGACTTGAAATTTGATATGGGGCTAGAGGGGGTAGGGACCTTTCAATAATGTCAAACAAACTCTTTTGTACAATTCCTAGATTCCAAAATAGTAGATTTTCAAAATAGGACTGTTTTCAAAAAAATGTAAAAAAAATATTTTTTTTATTATAAAAAAAGGTCATAAGAGACCATTTGTTTCAACTATGGCACAACGTTCTATCAGGTTTGGTTTTCAAACTATCGCCTTCTTTCAAAAACAAAAAATTCAATTTTTATTTTAAATATCATACAGGGTCCATTGCAAAGAGGTCGTCACCCCGAGTCCTTGGACCCCTCGTTCACGCCTCTAGCATGATTGGTTCGCGAGATATAACAAAAAGTCTAAAATCACGTTTTTACCCAAAAGAAAAACATGTTTCCAGCACTTCACCTCTTCGACACCTACATTCCCGTAAAGAGCGCAACGAAAAAAAAAACGAATCCAGGCACGTCCTCCTAACATCACTTCTTCCTTCCCAAGGTCGCCAGGGGCTCACAACTTCCTTTTGTATGCAGAACATACAACCTAGCACTACTGTCAAGTTTTTATCCTAGAGACTTGAAATTTATTTCGGGGGTAGAGGGCGTAGGGACCTTTCATTTATGTCATACAAACTGTTTTGTAAACTTCCTAGTTTCCAAAATATAGCCAAAGCCAACTCCGTACAGGCCATGGAGGCCCTGGGAGTAGTGGAAGGTAGAGGCTTCCACTTTTTGTGACATCGGCACTAGATGGGATGGAGTTGTCAGCTCCACGCCCGGCCGTCTTTGCTCCCAGGAATTACCCTGGTACTCATTTCTGGTGTAGGCTGAGTGCACCCCAGGGCCATTTGCGTTTCCGAAAGTGGTAGTTTTGATTCTCAAATCCACTACCTGGGTGGGGATCGAACCCACTCCCTTTCAGTTAGAAGCTCAGCGCCTCTACCGACTGCGCCACGCAGCCCCCTTCCAAAATATAGGAATTTCAAAATTACACTTTTTTCAAATAATGTAAAAAAAAGTTTTATCACAAAGAATAAAGGACATAGAGACCGTTTGTTTGAGCCATTGCACAACATTCTATCATGTTTGGTTTTCAAACTATCACCTACTTTCGAAAACAAAAATTTTCAAGAAAATTTTCAAAAATATAACGAGTGGTCCATATGAAAGAGGACGTCAGCTCGAGTCCAACGACACCTTATTTGTCAAAATCAGACCATGCGTTCGAGATATATTAATTATTTTAACATGTACAGTCGGGTACAAATAAAATGAGTGCGTTAGAAACCGCCTTACTAACCTACTTTGTACCATTCATATGACAGAGAATCGATGCCAGGTTTTTTGTCTTTAACTGTGGTCTGTTGGGCATATTCGATCTCTGCCTTCGTGATTGGATCACGAAGTTGACGCACACGTTCGTGATCCAGGTGCCGGAGAGTAGACAACAACATTTGGTTTATTGCCAACTCCGAGACGGACTCCTCCGCTAAAATCTCTTAAAAATATCACTCTCCTTAAGCAAGTAGTTCCTCACGGGTCGTTAATATGCTCCCATCAGGTCCAGTCAACTGACGAATACACTGTCGTCCTTGCGAGCGTCTGGGCGCTTAACGTCTGCCCTATTAGGTGGCTTGACCTTTTTCTATACACCAGTCAGTCACATTGTGGTAAAGGTGTATCAGCCGCTGATACTATTGATAAGAAGCCTCAAAACGTCTTGTCTGAACAGAACGTTTCTCCCAGAACTATATTTGGAGCCAGATGGACTGTAAACATTAATTACCCTGACGCTCTGGACAGTAGCAGACGTTAAGTGCCCAGAAGGATGCATCACAACATCAGTTAAGAGGGTGCCCTTGCGGTAAATAATGGTCGTACCCCGAGCATTTGTGCCTAAGTTAACTACATAGTCCTGGTCACTCAGGAAGCTGATGTTGCATTCTCTGACCTCTTGCAGAAAGAGCACATCTATATCATACTCCGGTATAAAACGAGTTAACAAACCCTGAGTTGCAGGATTCCTCAAACCTGGAACATTTACGGTAACATATGTCCTCAAATGTTTGACCCTTGAAATATTGGCCATAGTTGTGTTCGGCTAAGACTGGAGCTAGCTGCAAGTTAAAAGCCTGCAGCGATTCTGGGGAATGAGCACGATACTTAGCACGCATAGTGTTAACTAACTCGGGAACTTGTTCATGCTGTTCCGTTTGATAACGCACTTGTAAAATAGAAATAATGGGTCTGGAGCTAGGAATAGTCGTCATGTGACACAGGTCCGCCATCATCCGATGAACCGCATGGGCTTCGTTTGTAGTAAGGACCGCGGTAGTTGAGTGAACTGGAAGACTTGGGCTGGGGATTTCTGTCATCCATAAACGGGGGTCTTTCTCATTGACATGTAGGCCTACCTCAATTTTCTTCTGTTGTTTAGATTTGTGCTTAGCTTTACGGGGTGTAACTATTTGGGCTGCTAGAAGAGTATCTGAGTCGTCGGAAGGATGGCCTACTACCATGTCCTTCGGAATGACCTCAGACCATTTGAGTTTTTGCGTACTCAAGTATTTTCATGTGCTGAGCTGTCACCTGGTATGAGACAATGTGTGACGTGAGCGGTTTGAAGGGGTGGGAGGTCAATGTCCGAGGACTGTTGTTGAGGTACTTCCGGTTGCGTGACCTCTAAAATTGGTGTGTTAACCGGCTCACAGGGGCTGACAGTCAGCTGGCCGTGCACAGCCACTGCTGTAGCCGGGCTGTCTAAATGAGGTAATCCTTTATCGTACTGTTCTGGAGTGTATGTATGTATGTATTCTTTATTGTCAGACAGATAGACTCCACTAGTGACAATATAATAATTAACAATAAAATTTACAATTATAAACAAAACAAAAACAGCAAACACGTACAAAAATAGAAATACACTAATCTACTATAAATCAGCAACCACAACCATACAGACACGCACTCAAACATCCAATCTCAAGCATTCATTCATGCAATCCCTTTGTACAAGAAACATTACAATAATTATTACAGAAAAAAACTATCAACAGTAAACAGAAACAGGCAAAACATAAAATAAAAGATAAGAAGACAAAGTTCAGAAACTGGGGAAAGTAATACAAGAGCGACATTCAAGGATCTAGATAACAGCAAACAAAAAATACATTACTTCATTCGCTCGTACATTCAATCAAAAAATCAATCAACCATTCATTCGACCACATGTTCAATCAATCAACGCAAATAGAAATTAACACAATATGCATACACTATTTTACAGCCCACTTGAGATATCTCTCATAACAGTTAATAGAGAGTCGAAGTGAATATCAGTAGCACTTCTACTCTCCATCAAGCTGTATGTTGACTGCAACCGGATCAGACATGAATTTTTGTGCACATTAATTCTCGATCTGACCCCATCGAACGTGTGCTTCCGTCTGGTGGTTCTCTGAGGGACGTGAAAACCCAAGTCAGCTAGCAACTGATTAGAGTCAATTCCGCCATTTACCAGCTTCCAAAGGAATCTCACGTCACCCACTGTGCGCCGACTGCTAAGTGGAGGAAGACTGTACACGTTGCAATAACTCTCATACTCAGCTCTATGGTACGGTCGTCCACCCCTGTAACAGAGCCATTTAATAAATCTCTTTTGCACACGTTCGATGGCGTCAATTTTATTACTGTGAAAGGGATTCCAGATCACACTACAGTATTCTAATATAGGCCGAATGAGTGACTTAAATAATTTGGATAGAGTTATGTCCGAAAAATAATTTAAACAATTTCTTTTAAAAAATCCCAGGATCCGGAAACTTTCACGACATATTTTTGAAATATGTTCATCGAACGAGAAATTATTAGTGATTGTCACCCCTAGATCCTTAATGGTTGACACTCTACGTAGCGTTTCATTTCTAATAAAATAATTAAACCTGGGTAGGAGGTTACGTTTCAATGAAACTGACAAAACTTAACACTTTTCAGTATTCAGTTTCAGTTTCCATGTTTCACACCATTCACTGAGTTGGTGTAGGTCTTGTTGCAACAACTCACAGTCATTTATAGTACTGATGGGCATATACAGTTTAAGATCGTCAGCGTACATCAGGCACCGAGAATTATGAATTATACGAGGGATATCATGTACAAAAATTATAAAAAGCAGAGGGCCCAATAAAGAACCCCGACGGACACCGGAAGTAACGTTAACAGATTTAGACTTATTATTATTAATTACAACTGATTGGGTTCTATTTGAGAGGTAGCTTTTGAAGAAACGTAAAAGATTACCAGTTATACCAAAGTTTGAAAGTTTATGAAGCAGTAGGTTGTGATGTACGCTGTCGAAAGCCCTATAGAAATCAGTATAGATAACTTCAGCACTACCACGGTTATTCATAAAGGTGGATACATCATGAGTGAAGACTGCTAGGTTGGTAGCAGTGGATCGCCTAGGAAGAAAGTCGTGCTGAAGTTCAGTGATGAATGGTGACACGTGAGCGTACACTTCGTCTCGAACAATTGATTCAAAGACTCGCGCGAAAATAGACATTAGTGTTACTGGCCTGTAATTTACTACCTTCTGCCTGGAGCCTTTCTTTAACACTGGGGTGATATGAACTGATTTCCAGTAATCCGGAAACACTCCTTCACTGATGGCTTGGTTGAATAGGATGTAAAGTGGACGAGATAGCTGGTGGCATAAAGATTTAATTATTTCTATAGGAATGGCATCAGGACCGGGAGACTTGCCAGAGGATAGATTATGTAATTTATTCTTGATGCAGTCTTCGGAAATATGGAAGTACGAAATGCTGTCGTTACTGGAGGGTGGCAGATCAGGTAATGGTGACGGTATAGAATTTACAGGAAGGAATAAGGTTTCGAAATAATCAGAAAACAGCTCACAGGCAGAGTTTGCATCAGTACTGGTAAGTCCGTCGTACTCGAGCGAGACTGGTAATCTGGTGTTCCTAGATCTCTGCTTAATGAAGGACCATAGTCTGTTCGGATTAGTTTTCACACTGGAGTCTATGTCTTCCGGGTAGGCGTCATACTTTCGGCGTTGAATTTCTTTGAATTCGAGTCTCCTGACCACAACTTCAATTTTATGGCATTCCAAAGAAGAGCGTTTCCATTGACGAAGAGTCCTATTTTTCGAGTGTAGCGCACTGATTACATCTGCATCAAACCAAGGTGGATAACGGTAGGGATTAACCTTCACACGAGGAACTGCTTCTCGAACTGTGGACATCAAGAGATCATAAAATATCTCACAATTCTCATTAATGTCGTTCCTGATATCAAGGAGGGACCATGGGTAATAATCCAGCAGAAGTTTCAGGTGGTTCATGTCTGCTTTCTTCCAGTTAAAAATTTCCCTGCGAGGTGGTTTTTGAAATAAACTAGTGTCGTGAAAATCAATGATCCATATTAGAGCACTATGGTCAGATGGAATCCACCCTGGTTTTTCTAACTCTACAGATTGAGATATTTTAGGAATATTAATAAACAGTAGATCGTGGTAGTTTTGACCGCGCGTGAGATGTGGATTCAATTGATGCAGAGAGAATTCCTCAATTATCTCGCAGAAGATCGAGTTCACTGCACTTTCAGTTAGTTTTAAAGGTATGAGAGAAGTCCCTTCCTGCTGTCCCCATGAGATGTCCGGCATGTTGAAATCCCCACACAATATAACTGTATCCTTGTCCTTCAACTGGGCCGCACAGGCCGGGACCCTGGGATTCTTCTGTATGGCTGCTGGCACTAGGGGTGTCCGGAGCCTCGAGACCAGTTGGATTTTTGACGTGCTCAAGACGCGTCATAGCATTGTAGCGGCGCGGACAGTCTATTCGGAGGAGGTCCGTACTATGACTGATGGAACATGTTTTATCTTGGCCGTCATAACTGACTTGTCCCCGGTGACCATCAATCATTATAAAGGATGGGATTTGTTGTTTCATTTCTATGAGAATTTGCCCTATGCCTTTCGCTACGGGTAACTTATAATAATTTGACCGGCATTAATTGGTGATGCTTTTGACCGAATCAAATTTTGAGAAATGGGTGCGAATTTCATCAGTGGATAATTCAGGAGGAATATTAAATAAACGCACACGCGTAGCCTCCATGCCCGCGGCGGTGATGTCTACCAGTACCGTGTCTCCATTGAGCAAGGTAAGCCAGTGGGCTCCTGAAAATTTGCTTAAGATCCTGCCCATAATACTTTGATAGATCGCCTTGATATATACCGAGTTGGAAGGTGCGTCCAGTTGCAGGGCTGCCAGTTGGTCTACTGTAAGTTTCACCGTATCCGCCACAAAGATGTGAATTTCGGCCGCGGAGGGGCGAGTAATGTTCCGCTAGAAAGAGCATTTCAACGGATGTTTCCTGATGTGTTGCATGAACGTTCCTAGTTTATTTTCTGAGGATAAAGCACAGCACGTAGGACGTTGTAATATAAAAGACTAGGCGCACTTCCGAAACACATCCACACTGGTCGAGCTTTCAAACAATACTCTGAGTTATTACCCAAACACATAATAATGGTCGCCACGTGCTCATATGTGTGTATAAGGACTGGGCCCGCTTCCTCGTCAAGTCGCACTGATGGACCACTTTCGGAATGTTGTAGAAACGCACGCCATTCTGACTTGTGGTCAACCCGGTCCTTGGTTGTCCGGTTAAAACAGTTGAGCACAGCACCGTTGACAATGATCAAAATACTGACAGATTCACATTTGTGCCTTTGACGCTACTCTGTTTACGTCTACACCACAGATAACCTTACTAGGTCTACACCCACTACACCAAGATGGCAGACCTGACGTTGTTTCACTCTGCTAAGAGCAGTGGCGGCTCGTGAATTTTATCGAAGGGGGACTCAACCGTTTAAGATGTAAACCGTTTTTGTGAAGTTCATCCAGTAATTGACAGAGATGATTTCATACATGAATTGCGTTTTTTCTTCTCACATATTTTTGTAACATAATTTCCTTATTTCGTTTGGACTAGGCACTACTGTTTTTAAAGAAATAACAAAGGTATTAAAACTATTTGCTCCCAGTCACTGGAAAAAGAAGAAAACCCGACCCAGCTCAGGAATCCATCAGGGTCGCCAATTCCCAAGCTAACTAGCCATGAGCCCTTGAGGGTGTATCCCCACCACAAGGGTTCACAACTAGGCCTAGTGGGACTTGGGTTGGAGACCATTGGACCCCAGCCGAGGCGGTTATTATTTCCACTTGTACCGGGCTCTTCTCTGTCATCTACCTGTCGACCTCCATTAGTCAACTTTTGTTCTCTTCCAACCCGGATAGCATTAGAGCTAATGCTATCCGGGTTGGAGGGAGGCATTCATTTTCCTGCCGTAACTGACCCTTATATCATCTATCTTGATACCCTCATTCTTCGAGGGGTCAGCCCTATTATTTTAGTTTTATAACATCTAATACCTTCTACACAAGGCCCTAAAGGAGGCAGGGTGTGTGAAGCTCCACCACTCGTAATGCACCCTGGATAGGGCTACACCTTCAAGAGCTCAGCTTTTGAGCTCGGGAGTTGGCGACCGTGATGAGTTCCAGAGCGAGAACCATTTTCCCCTTTTTGCATTGACTTTGGGGTGGAGTCTCTCCTCTTTCCCTTTTCTACCTGCCTTTAATGGCTGTAGTAGTTTCCAAGTACCTCAATACTGAGCCCGTTAGAGGAGGAGATCCGGGTACCATCCGCGGAAAAAATAGTACTTCGAAAGACCCCGTCCTTCGAACCCAAACTTCTGAGGATCGGGTGCATTTCTTTGTAGGCTTGCTCAGCACGAGAGGTTTGATCCCGGGGATCTGGGTCTTTGGGCACGGAAACAGTCATAGACGCCCAAGGAAATACATCCGAAAAATACCAAAGCTAGCAATAAAAAGAGATCCAGTCTTAAGTTAGATTCGTGATTGATTTATTCAAGTAAGACCCCTAATCATTTCCGAGGGTCGAAATCGGCTAATACAATCATGAGTCGTCCCTAGTTTGACGTTAATGAGCCCCGCGAAATCCTAGTTACATGGAAAGAATAGCAATGCAAACTAGGGGCGTGGTACATGAATAATTAACGCGTAGCAAATTTACAAATAAATGACTCGGCAGAATTTACATTTAACAGCTAGCAAGTACAATCCCTAGGTTAGGATGGTACTGCCCCCGTAAAATGAATTATAAGGGATGAAAATGGAAATAATACATTTTTTTCGAAGCCCATGATAAAATTTAACCAAGGAATATGATGGCTGGAACTTGGCAGAAACCAGTCATGAGGCAACGTCGAGCTAGGAGGGAAATTCCGTCACGTGATAGTATTGCGCAATGGAGTTTCGAGAAGCTTGGAATCGACCTAGCAACAGTGAATATTCCCAGGATTTGTTTAGATATTGTTATAAATTATCCCATTGGATAGGAGCTTACATCCAATAGGAAGAAGTTTTGGAGAAGACGGGAGTTCCAGCAACTAAATTTTTATGGACATTTAATTCATTTAAGCCCATAAAGAATGAATTTACATATTTGAAAAGAGAAGAATAGCAGGTCGCTATTGGAAGAAATAAGCGATTTGCTAGAGCCTGCGCGAATTCGAGAGGGAACTCGAAAAGGCGGCTAAAATCCGCTGACTTGGAGGGGAGACGCCAAGCACCGAGGCTCTTGTGTATCTGAACGTCGAAGAGGTCAGACGTGTGAAATTGGAGTAGAAAGGAGTTCCGAGTGTTTCACCGGTCTAGTAGAAGATGACTCGTGGAGACAAGGCTTGAGCGAGCGAGGAATCAGGAGACGACCGCGCCTTGAATCTAGGTGAAGTTGCTAGGTTTACATTTACCGCATTAACTTCGGTCTGATCGACTTCAGAGAATTCATTTCAACTACGTATTGTAGCTGACTAGCAGATACTGTATATTGCAAACTTACAGAAGTTTGGAAGAATTATTTCAGCAATTATAAGCAGTTTTGTGAAGCGCGAGAAAAGTGTTTTTCTCCAGCGCGATACGACACTTTGTCCGAGCGACTGCAGCTCAGGCAACAGCCACCCGTGAGTACGAGTGTGTATTACTATTGATTGTGTGGAACTGTATTACAACACTTAGGATGGAGATGTATTCCATAGTGAAAAACAATATTCAGTCTAGCATTATGAAGATTATTATCGACTAGAGTATTATGTGCGCCAGGAGTATAGCCAGATAGAAGCAATATAGGCAGCGATGGAGCTTCGTTAGAGGAGACTGTTCGTGAATGTCTACTTAGTGAGCAATTATGAGACCCGACGCACAACTCCATTCTAGTGCATTCTGGTCAAACGTGAGATCAACATTAACATCAGAGACTACAGAACGATGTTCAGATTCCATCTACATGAATGTTCGTTATACGAGTGAGGTCCAAGACTTTCTCTTCAAATGCATTTTGAAGTGGAAAGCAGAACTTTCGACGCTACTCACTGTTATAATGAGACTGTGCTGTGACGGAGATAGAAGAAGCATCAAGATTTTCAAGAGGTCCAGGGTTATCCCGGTCAAAATGAATATGACGATTAGAGGCCCGCAGTTCGATTCCGATCGGAGCTTGCTGTTTCCAGTGGGGGAATTCGTTCCTTTCCTGAGGTCACGAGTTCGTGGAGACGAACTAGGATCCAGCCCAGATCTTTGGGAGATGTAACATCAGAGTATTTTGTTATACTCTATCTTGATCTTCTAGACTTCGAGACCAGGTAGCAGTGTTCACTAACCTTGTAGTTAGAGCTTGTAGTGACATTTACTGAGCAAATCCTTTATCCATTTTTCGATACAGTATTTATGTACTCCAAGTATAGCATTTTTATTCTTCGAATTTTATTATAGTGATCGTCTAGAGATGCTATTATCTTCATTTGTTAGGAATCCAGTTTCTGAACTGAGATTATTCACTTGTTCTAGAATCAAGATTTTGTCATTTCCTTTAAGGAACAGTAATTTATTTTCGACGTTTTTGTATTAATTTTGAATACAGGAGATAGACATTTTCGTCTATGTTACCCATTAAATTAATTTTTATTAGTTTAATTTGGGCATTTTATCCGTCGAGAAGAAACGTCAAGAAAGAAGATCTTGGTAGTGATATATTGTGAAATATCATGTCACATTGTGGAAAAGAAACATTTAACGTGGACACGATTATTATCGTCAGAACTCATAGACATTCGTTCTGAATGAAGAGAATACGAATATGACTAACTGTATGTTTTTATTGAAGAAAGCTTTGAACTTTCAGTCATTTAATTTATTTGAAGCTAGGATCTTCTTGGAAGATTATTTATCATCCGACGTTAGGGTAGTTATCGTTTGATATCCTCGTCGTGATAGATTCTTGTAGGACACAAACACATAGATATGATGTTGTGATTAATTACTTACGAGGAGTATGCCATGTCCTGTGGTTCGGATTCCACGTAAAAAGTAGGTCCCGTGGCTCATGATCTCACGATTGACGGTCACGTTAAACTACAAGCTTCCTTCCTTACTTACGAGGAGTAATATCATGTCACGTTGTAGACACAATATTCCTTCTTCGATTAAAGTCGAACCCAGATGTGTGAAGATGAGATGTAGTATTTTTATTAAATGTATGCACGACAGTTTAGACTTATCAGAGTATCGTTTCAAGAGTATTAAGTGAGGAGGTTCAGTATCGTGAATTCCAGAGGTCGTTAAAATGCAGAAATTATTAAATTAACAATTGTTGTTATTGTTCATCAGACCAGCGATTGTGGTGACAACGCTGTGAAATTATGCCCTTTCGAAGGAATGCCAGGTTGATAGAAGTGGAGTTGATAACCCTTTGATAGTGGTTTTTTGGTGTATTTCCGTATGTAGTTGGCATACGAGGTTATTTCGAAGGTGTGTTCCGCATTTTATAGTACAGTCATTGCGTGGGCATGACTAGTGTTGGCAAAGGCATTTAGACTGTGAGTAGAGAGTACTCCTTATTTTGTTATACACGACATGGAATTTAGATAGGACAGGAAGGTTCACGGTTGAAATTGGAACAGGAAATTGATGATGACAGCTTTTATGCTATACTTTTATCGAGATTATTAAACCAGACTTGTAGCAGCATATGTTTCACCTTCAGTGGTCGAATGTATTAAACTTATTTTGACACCAGATCAGATAGGAGAGACTAGTGGTGGTTATTTCTGGTGATGTAGAAGATATTAAAGATCACAGTTCACTGTATTTGACATAACTGCTAGATCAGAGCGCAGGCTCGACTGTATTTAGACGCTATTACTTTGGAAGGACTATAGCTGGTGCTATAAGCGTCATTATAAATTCGTTTAGTGTTAATCTTTATTATTTATCAATCGACTGTATAACTTGTTAAGAATAGGAAGTTTTCGTTTGTTTAACGTAAAGATTAGAGTGTGAATGAGTATGTGAATGCATGTGGTTTGTTTCTTGTTCAGTGCGAATGAAATGAACTCCATTGGGACGTCACAATGCGAGAGTGTGAATGTTAGTGTGTATAGAAGTTTTATGCAAGTAGCATGTAGGATTTGAGTGCAGTTCACAAATTTGTCTGACGTGAATCTGCCTTCATTTAACACAGTTTTCATTGTTACGAAGAGCTCGTTTATGGACCAGGCTGGAATAGCGGGGACTTCTTTAAAACTCGTTTCCAACCAAGGCCATAGCACGGCCAGGCCAAGCAAATGGGGAGAGATGTGGCGAATCGCCCGGCTCGCTCTTTTTCTTTTTTTAAACCAGTCAGACTGGGAATGTAGCGGTGAATGTTATGTCATCAGACACGTGGCAATGATCGCGTGCGCCGAGCACCCATATGTGCTTGGGAACGTGCCAGAAGAATGTTAATACACCGAGGTGTGTAATTGTTGTACAGCTTGTTGTATGGACCCAAGCTACACCAAATTGTGTCATTATGTTGATAGAACGCTGCTTTGTCAGTGGCGTGAGAGTGGAGATGAACGAATGGGAGTATTTATTTTATTTTGTAGTGTGAATGTTTAGCTTTAGTTTACATTTGTTTTTAATTTGTTTAGTTTTATTAGAAGCCGTGTTGTGGTGAATTATTTTAGATATAAGGAGATGCAACTGTGAAACCCATTTTAGGTCCAGAGAAGCTGACCACGAGATTCCCGAGATTAATGTAGGTGTTTTACCGCGAGCTAAGTGTATTTTTCATGTAATTCACAGTTGTATTGTAATTTCCGCCACGTATATTCGCGAGGGTCTAGTTGGAGGTAGATCCTTGACTTGTATTTTGCGCCGGAGCAGTCAGGGTCTACGAATCCAGCCGTTGCTTCGGATATCCAACAGACCGCCTCTAGAATATACGGGGACAGTACTACGTCCACATTTAAATTACATTTAAAGGTTATCTAATGCCTATGTGAACGAAAGTCTTACGACGAGATGCGTCGTAAACAAATGCTTATTACCAAAGCTAATGATAGTTTGACCACTGACTATCAAAAAAAAACATTTCATAAACTCCCTTATGTCTAGTAGGGAAACAATGGGATAAATACACTTGGGAATAAAGTAAACACTCTTATGCTAGCCTACCTTCGCGAATTGACATACTGTTTGTAGTCAATCGTCATCTCAGGCATGTAAGTTACGTTGGCAAAGCGCAATTACAATTGCGTCTTACAAGCTTTAGATCATGCGGGCCCCAAGTTACTGACTATCGGTCCCAGAGATCCAATGTCGTTGATATAAGTAGTGTCAGCTCATTTAATGTCATCTCCCACATGGAAATGGATTGAAGTCACGGTGTCGCTAACAACAAGCAAATGGTTGCAAAATTATAGCTGTAAATTATTTATAATAATTTATTAATCCGTTGGTTTAGGATAATTATGCTCTCGATTTGTGTTGTAGGTGTGGTTTAGTTAGTTATATAAATGACACCAGTCGTAGGCTGCAATATGTGAACTCACTGGAGATTCACTCAAATACCTTGACTTCAACAAGTCATACAATAACACTGGTTAGCGCGTCTTACACCAACTGCGCGCGGCATCGGTCATCTTAGCCTCAGCTCAAGATCGCCGGAATAAACCAAGGGTAAGGCGGATATTCATTCCGTTCTGCCAAATACCAAATAATGTGCTCACGGACACAACAATTACACTGGCTAGCCTAATTTATACAAAGCTGGGTCAATTAACATGATATTTTAAACCTTTATACAACACGCCAGGCGAAGCAAAGTCGTCGGCTCAAACATTTAAGCAATTCGCATAGACGTGCGTTCCGTCACTCATAATAATAACAGGTGTTGACAGCTTCCAAAGCTGCTCTCAAAGCAAGGTTATTAATACCTGTGACCTTCAAAATTCCCAGGCTTGTGACATAAGTTAGCTCACAAAAAGAAGTCAATAAAATCGTCTCTCTCTTGTTTCTCGGGTAAACCGGTTATCAGCCGTGCGCGCAAGCAAGTCTCATCGCTTCGCGTGCAGCTCATAGCATAGCAAAGAATAGTGCTTATAAAATGATCATTTATAATCTTGTAGGAGCACGAATTAAAGTCCTGTAGTGCTCTACAGATTATCTAACAATGTCTCATCACTTCCCTAATAGCATTTCCTGGGATTACATTCCCTTCAAAAAGATATAATGTAGCATAATGTTCAAAGAGTAGAAATTGTAAGACATAACACTTGTGCATTCTAACTGCACTGATATCCGAAGATATGTCACTCGTTCAATGTACATGCAGGATTTGATAAGTGTGGTTTGGCATTCTCCACAACAACAAAAAATGAAACATCTCACCTCTGCTGTGATGTTTTAAAATGATACGAGATCAGTTAGCTCCTCAGCCTGTCAGTATATGAGTTCGTTCCTCTCGAACTTCACGTGGTAAATAGTACTCACAAAAATGCTGAATAAACAGTACAGAACGTTACGGCAACGGTCGGCCGAAAAATGATACGAGAATAAGCTCGCAATTAAATAAGGGACCTAACTGTGGGGTGTCCCCTAACTCTCATAGAAGTCTAAATCTCCTTTGGTTAAAGATGTCATTTACTTTGACATAAAATACTCTGAAATACATGAGAATCGCACCGGCCGTATAGTACACGGACTTGTAGTGTCTAACAGAAATATTGTCCCAGTACTAAAGAAAGAAAATACACACATTTCCTACCTAAGTGGTCAAATATCGTTGCGTTTCGGCTCAAAAATATAATGCAATCACTACTACCTCAACCTAACAAATTTCGTACAAGGTTTACATGACTCACGGTTACTTTATGCTGTAGATCACCTTCCAGAACTCCCATTGGAAGGGGTTACATGATTCCAAGGTCCCAAGCATTTTTATAATGGGTAAGGCTATGGATTTCAGCCTGTCCTCGTGGTCCTCTGTTAGCAAACCGTACATGGTTTGTACGTAGTAGTGTCGGCTGGACAATTCCATGGTGTTGGCGTATTTCGTGGGTGTTACCCTTACATGGTAAATTACACCTTCATGATGATCTCACAATAGAGTTGCAGAAATATAAGCACGTGGTGCGTAATGGTAATCATCGTGGTCAAAAAATATTCACTGATTCTAATACAGAATAGGATAAAAATGCTCACTGGCTCTAATATTTGCAGGTTATTCATATGCTCTGCTTTACCTGCCACAGATTCTACTTTACCAGCACGTGGTAAATCACTCTCAGATTTTACTAAGTTGAAATCACTAAGAATCTGGACAATCACTGTCGCGTACAAGCGATAATTAGGTTTATCATAATTCAATTTTACATTGGCACTCACTGGGCTACACGACGTTGTCGTAAGATTAATATTTCACGTCTAGGTAAATGTTACCCTCGTCTGCCTTCAGACGGTCCTCGTGGTTAGTGAAAAATTGAAGTACTCACACAATCAAATTTATACTTTCACTATTACGTCGCACTGGCTTCACTAAGCCTAAAATATTACTGTGCGTTGCTTAAATTATATAATTCAGCTCGATGGCTGCAGATTATTGTCTTCCAAAATGTGGGGTCTTCGTACGCCTATAATGGCCTTCGCCTATTAAACGGACAATCGACACAAAGCGTTCAGCCTCAGCGGACTATCAAAACGGTGTAACCACGGCTTCCTGATTCCAAAGAAGTAGTCTAGTCAAAACAGTGACTACTTTCATAACCCCCCGCATGTCTGCGGTGAAAAATATATTTACCTAAAATAGATTTGCCATCTCCAAAAGGCATAGAAAATGGCAAATTAAGCAGAATTAAATATTTCAAGCTCCTGAGATACGTGGCATAAAAATAGTGAGTACCGGTAATATATCTCTAGGCGGAAAATAAGCTGTCCTCTCCGAAGTCAAAATAGTAGATTATTCATGAGGAAGCTTTAGGGTGTGTTCTGTAGAACTGAGCATGGAAAGCAAGCATGCTCTCAAAGAAATATTTGATACATGAGCCTAGGCGGGCTCAATACCCATTCTTCGAAGATTGATTCATGTTGTAAGGGGATGAAGAGCAAGGTCATCTTCCCTTCGAAGAAAGAGGGCATTCCTTTTCCGTCATTTATTTCCCTTATTCGTTTCTTTATTTTATTTTTGTCGTTCTCTTCTTCTAGTACGTAAGTTAGTTGTAAGTCAGTAATTAGTTAAGCCAAGCTGTAGATTTCATTTCATCATAATTTCTCATCATCACCTAAACCACTAAGGGTAGATGACCTAGATATTTCACAACAACTATCTCCATCATTGAGGGTGTATCGATATCTAAGGTGCACCGTGCAAGGTGGGACAACACACGCCCTACCTCCTTTACGGCCTCTTAGAGAAGGCAGAAAAAGGACAAAATGAGGTCTGATCCTAAAAAAGTTAGAGCATCAGGAAAAAAAGACAAGAGCCAATTAAGGCCTGGAAATGAAAGACATCCCAGACCTCCGATACCCTGATCACGTTGGGGTAAGAGTTGACATGAAAGATATAAGAGAGGAGCTCAACTCGAGGAAACTCAGCTGGGGTCCCATAGTCGCCAACCCACATCCCACTGGTTGTAACCAATCTGATAATAATGTATGTAATCTGATGCTCTTGGGAAGAAAATCAAGACTACACGCAACAGAGCGATCATAAGGTAACCATTTGCTTCCTCTCTTGTCACCTTCTCTGAAAATTCCACGTAACCACTTCTCACGCAATTAATTATCCGATTGAATCTCATGAAATGAGATTCCGGTATTTTAACTTGCCCAGTTCTGATTTACAAAAGGGCACGCAGCAGTGAAACATTATAAAATCATTCAGAATACATTCCAACTTCGCCATTAACATCAATACAAAACTTATGTCTGCCACAGTGACTTGGTGCTGCTTCCTAGCGCGCCAGGAGAGAAGCTATCCAGGGGCTGCATCAGACTCAAGCTGACTGAGTCCACACACTTCGTGACGTAGCGCGTGAGAGGATGGAGAGGGGATAACTGGAGGTATTCGTTGTCATGGCAACGTAAATTACAAAGCGAGCGATTTTTGATGAGTCCTCATGAGTATCCGGTGCGCTCTACCGACAAGGAGAGGAACTACACACATTTTTTCACGATGGCAAAATATTAGGTGCGAGGAGAGAGAACATAAGAGCTGATGAGGAGGGAGGAGGGAGGGAGGGCGACGTCCTTGAGTCCAATATCACCGGCCGCCTCTGGCTAAGAGATAGCGCCACTGTCGCAGGGGAAGAAAATGCAATCCACGCTACTGGTTCACACCAAGAACGCTTTGGATGAAACACTCCCGACACACCACAGGGCACAGAGGGGCAAATATTTTACACGACCCTTCATTAATCATTAGTGAAAAGAGAAGAGGAAAGATAAAAAGTCAGCAATTTTTCTAGGTTCATGCCGTGTTTGTGTGGGCTTTTGCCTAGGAACACCAAGCTAGTTCATCAGCGGGCTCTTGGTCTCCGTGCCTGGACCCCCACAGAAGAGGAAAGCTTCTTCTGCTTTCAGTCAGTCTGTCCTAATTTTGTACGATTCCATTCCTTGTTAATTGCCTTACATGAGCACAGACGGTACCGGTATGTCTTTCCAGTTTTTTATTATTTTTTAGCGTATGGCTTCGATGCCGGGAGTGTCTGAGGACATTTTCGGCTCGCCAGAGTTGCAGCTGCTTCTATGCGGACACCAATGGGGTGAGCTACAAGTACCATGGAGGAATCAGGAGAAGCCCTAACGGCCAGGAAGTGAAGCCACAAGGTAACCCTGCTCTTGTGCTCAAAACATTGCGTTAGGCTCATAGGAATAGCATAGGATGGTGTGACATACGTTCTAAAAAGTGGTGATATTTCACGTGTGGGTGGAAATGTCGACGTGTGGGGCATATGGTTGCACAAACAGAACTCCCACCTGCCAAAAGGAATGTCATTTCACAAGTAAATGCACTTAATTGGCCATTTATTGTGTTAAGTTTCCATCCTTAGAGTAGCCACCTTACGGTACTGTTCAAGTATCATTCGTTAAATGTTCAAATAGTGGCCACCAATGTAAGTATTTTGATTGTTAGGAATTAATTACGGATATTTTCCTTCGTTTCTTACAGGAAATAATTTCTGCTTGTCAATTAATGAACGGTACCCTATTAATCTAATTACCCCAAACTCTAGATTTATTGCTCGTGGGTGTTAGAAGATTGATATGCCATTATTTGCATAGTTTAGCGTGTTAATCTCAAACCTCAACCTAGACCTTGTTTATTTTGTTACTGGAACTGAACTAGCCTTTTTTAAAGCATCGTACAATAAAAACAATAACGCCACCACCCACTTAGTTCACATGCCTTAATATCTTAAATTTATTTAATGCACATTCGTGAATATGACAGGCTTACTGGTATCACAGTAATTATTTGCCTATTATTTGGTATAAGTTAAGAATAGTGGTGGGTGTCTGGTTGCCTGAAATCCCACAATAATTACAGGTTATAAAAACTGCATACCGCTGGAGCCGAGCTATTATGGGGGCGTAGTCAGTACTTCAACTCTCCGCATGCTATAGCGCTGACAGGGCCATCTTCAAGGTTACAGGCGGGGTGATTCGAACCTCCTCGCCTCCCGGATGTGAGAGACTGCCTGCAGCCACGCCGTAACAGCCACGGCTAACTCACCCGGTTGTCTTTCCAGTAATAGGCTATACCAGTAGTCTACTATATTCAATCTTTTTTAGCAAATCATCCATAGAACTTATATGCTCGTATATACGAGTATTATATAATTGTATATGTAGTTTCTTATTCACCATGCTGATTATCCGGCAGTAATGTCCAGCTATTAATCATTTGGAGTCCAACATACTGGAACTCATTTGAGGGGCATGGGCATGATCAATTAGCCCCGTGTACTTGGGCGAGTGTGGAATTATGTCTGATAAGCTGTGTTATTGTGATGTCTGTATTCGTACGTGCATTTGTATATCAGATGAGGATTGCAAAGGCATTCACCTGGAGTGGAAGTGGGGAAACCACGTAAAACCACTCCCAGTTGCACCCGTTCATCCAAGGTATGCGATGACCCATCTGCCATTACATCGCATACCTGGCATCCCAGGCCAGAGTGGAGTTAAATGAACATGAAATAAAATAAGGAATGTGTCGGAAATTCAGTTGAATTATCACAAAAGCAGAAGGTAACACGAGATAAAGTATCTCTAGGGTCGTTACGGGCTTAAATTTAGTCATAATAGCAAATAGAAATGGGCGCCATCAACTGAATCCCTAACAAACCACATCCTTTCTGATTAAGCCTTAATCGTGACAAAGGAAAGGATTGGGGAAACAACATCATCATCAGATCACAACTAAGATAAAAACAAAATGTATTTGAACTTGAACGGTCAGACAGAAACAAACATAAACCTGCCTAAGAGTATGGTCGAATATAACAGTTATGATGTTATAGTCCTCACAAATCGAACCATCTCCGCACTATATAAAATATTTTTATCCACATGAAAAACAAAAATAACTTAGAGTTCGCTTGAGTTCTCAGGGCCACCGTAGCACTATGTCTTTTCGTCACTGACATTTCGTGATCCCTGAGACCTAACTTTTGTTAATATAACATCAGGAATTTGGATGTAATGAAATGTTAATCTGTCTAGCACACAAAATATCATAATAAAACTAATATTCAAATATTCAATCATTTATGGCTCAAATGGCATTGATCAATATGTTGGAAATCCCAACAATCACTCCTAAAAATTAATAACAAATTTATACACAATATTTACATCACCTTTAACCACTACTCGGTTGTGAATCGAAAAAATCTTCACTTATCATCTGTTATCATCATCGTTATCATGTCAAAATAATTAAATGCTTCTCACATCAGCTATCATTCAGTTATTTGATATACTCATATCAGAATTATTAATTCATTATCATCAGATCATTTAAATAATTATTTTATTCATTTGTAAATCACCCACACACTCTTATTTCATCATCTCATTTAAATTAAATTATCTGAATCCATCCATTTAAATTATTTAATTCATCAATTTAAGTTGCAATTCATCAGCTTATTTAAATCATATAACTTATTTAAATTAATTTAAATTTATTTAAATTTATTTTATCAGCTCTTTTAATTAATTATCATTATTGGTTTAGGCGGCAGCACGCCGGCCTCTCACCGCTGGATCCGTGGTTCAAATCCCGGTCACTCCATGTGAGATCTGTGCTGGACAAAACGGAGGCAGACAGGTTTTTATCCGGGTACTCCGGTTTTCCCTGTCAAAATTTCATTCCAACAACACTCTCCACTATCATTTCATTTCATCTGACATGCATTTACTCATTGCCCCAGAGGAGTGCGTCAGGCCTCGGCAGCCGACACAGTCCGTATCCTCGCCGCTAGATGGGGGCTTCATTCATTCCATTCCTGACCTGGTCGGAGACTGGAAGCAGGCTGTGGATTTTCTTTCATTTAATTCATCTATTTATCAGCTGTTTAATCAGCTATTTATTTATTTAATTTATCGGGTCAGATCATTAATATGTTTAAACATCAGATAATAATTTCATAAATTATTATTATTATTATTATTATTATTATTATTATTATTATTAGAAAATCTTGGATTATCAAAAAATATTTATTTATTTAATTTCCTCAAAATGTTTAATATTGGTTATAGAATGTTGTCATAAAAATCTACTAGTTCCAAGCTATACCTCATACTTAATTATCATGCCAAAATAATACGTTGCCTCTACAAAATCACGTTGGATCTCACCATCCAAAACTTCACTATTTAAATTCACTTCGTCAAATATCACATTTGAACACCATTATTATTTCACATAACACCACAATTATTCAGCACAGCATGAATTACAAAAATACGCTAGACTGGGTTCGACGACCTCATGTCTGCTTCAAAACTTTCATTGGCAATATTATAAACCTTCTCCTGGCAACCTCACAAACTCCGATCAAAAATACTTCAACTCATCATGTAGCATAATCCACAAAAAATATAACTGGCTTCAGACGGTTAACGAATATAACTTACAAGAACTGTAATTAATATTGTCATGTCCAGACAACTTCTTAAACATTAGGAAAATTACCATAGTAATCGTAATCCAATTCAAGATTTGGCTTAATTCAGAGTATAAAATCTCTGTTAAGATCCTCAAAATTTACTTCAAAAAGAACACCAATGTGTTATATTAACTCACATCAAAAATATCTGATCATTATCTGCCTGTAAATAAATTCTGATAATAAATAACTCGTCTTACAAACTCAACTACTTGAAATCCTTCTCAAAGGTATGAAATCACTCACAAAGTGTATCAAAAATATTAACTGTTAAATGAATATACTCTCAAAAGAGTACTGCAACAAATTATTGGATTGGCAAGACAAGAATTACAAAGTGTAACCCTGCTGACATTTATTTTTAAATTATTTAACAATGGTCAACTAATATGTGACTGGTAGTTTATTGTTTAATCCTCTTACGATCATAATTACACTCGGATGTTAATATGAGACCCTAAAGCGGCGGGTAAGGTGCATACCACTACACAGCTACGCTAGGTACCTGGCCCCGCCTCCGTAGATTCAGATGAAAAATCCCTAACACGACAGGTAAGGTGTGTACCACCACTCAGCTACGCAAGGTAACAGGCCCCGTCTCCGTCGACTGGTGAATGAGTGTACATGATTGAAATCAACAATATTCTACTTGTCACATCAAATCAGTATCTATTCGCTTGAGCGATTAAAATTTAACATCACCAAATAATCCAATAAAAGAAAAAATCCCTGCTGATGAACTCCACATACTCGCTAGTATGCAATGAACTGACGAAAATCCAAACTATCCAATTGCAGATCACGAGTTTCGAAACACTCGCTAAAACTATCCATAATCAAAAGTACTATCATCACAGAAAAATATAAATATCAAAATCCTGCTTAATAAAGTCAATCAATAGTGAAAACGTTGGATAAATGTGCCTGCCATGTCATATGGTAACACCATATTTTAGCAAACGAAGTTGTAAAACATTCAAGCCATGTCTAAAAATAACACTCCTATGCAAAATACAAGTGTGCCCAGTGTTCATGTAAAAAATCATATCAGTAATGCCATAGCTCTCACAATACCTTCATATTCCAGATGTTAACGAAATATTCTAAGATCGTCGGTAATCCAAGTGTTCGCAACAGATTTCTCGAAAGATCGACGAAAAACGCTGTATTGATCTCTGAACTAACACCTGACTCCATCCAATTGAACATGATGTTGTAGTAATCCTCTTCGTTAGGAACCGAATCCATCGCTCTGAGCTGCCATCACGTCTCCTCATACGCCTAGCACGACATGATGAAATGAAGGATATCCATCACGGATATTGTCCCATATTCTCCACAAAAGTTCGAATAAACTGAGTACCCCATTCTCTCTTCGGATGTGTTACGCCACTCTTCAGTAAAATGTTCAATCGACATCCATTAATAATGTTCGTCTTCACTATGATCGAATTACACTGGTCGAAAATTGTAACTTCAATAAGTGTACTTATTTATCAGACACCCTGTAGCAGCGTTCGTTGTGAATAAATTTCATAAATGTTCATGACGTATAACTGTTATAATGCACATGCCAATATTCATAAAGTGCATAAGATCACACGTCCTAATTGGCAAAATGCAGCAATGTTTGAACGGCCCCATGGTCGCTTTAAACATGCCCTGTTCAAACACATTATAAAGTATGCTGTAACATCGTTGAAATAATTTTAAGTCCATCTGACTATCCGTAGAAAAGTGTGTAATTGTAACTGTACTGAACGACTGGACTGCTGAAATCCAAGTCCAACCATCTCAAACTTGAAAAATGTCAGAATATAATGTTCAACTCGTTGACTACCAAACTGTAACAAAGTGTCGCCCAAAGCACGACAAGTTCTGCTTCACTGTCTATGTGTAGCATGAAGTTAAACACTGGCCTCATTGTACTGCTTCAATACGCGGTTATTCATAGTGAATGTAGTCGAGATAATGTTCCTCATACCCAGTGGAATACAGCGTGTTACTACGGTAAGTTATACGCTTGTAAAAGCGTTGCTGTTTAACATGTATGTGAATGCATTTCCAATGTTGAAACTAGCACGTTTCCTAATGCCGGCTCCCTGCCTAAAGCTCACGGCCACCTCGATTCGACCTTCGGTCAGCCTATGCTACAATACCGAGCTCATAAAATCACACTGCTGGCTTCGTTTAGCGATTCTTCCCTACATGTGTAAGTCACCGTACTGCACTGCGTTATGAATTGTCGCGCTCCCGACTTGTTGATTGCACATAATGCAACAGACCAACTGATGAACTGATTCCTTGTCACTGCGTGTGGCCACACCACCTTGACCTAGCACGTGACTTCTCATCCCTTCCGATGTCTTCCTCTGACGTCACAGATCTAACCTCGGCCCCTATCTTCTGTTATAAAGCCATTACATTAACTTAAGGAGTTATCCACCTTTTTTCAAGTTATTATTAATAATATTCCATGTTATTTCCTTCTCTTCTGAGGTTAGATAAGACTTTATTTCCAATTAATCTTCACAAACATCCATTATTTCTCCCGTGATTCCTTGCGTTTGAGGGGTAGTGGCTCATTCTCCCTCAGTCTCATACGACATTTCCTTCAATTCCTCTGACTCGATCTGAGCGCTATATTTTCTTCTTGACCACAAATCTCAACTACGGCTCTACCACAACTGGCGTAGCCGATAGCCTCAACTATGTATCGGGTACACAGGATGGCTGAGGTGGGAATCGAACCAACCTCTTCTCAGTTTTATCTCACGAGGCTGACGGTACCCCTTAGCCCTCAGACCAAAGGCATACGGCATTAAATATCTTGGCAGAGCTGAAAATCAAACCCGAACGTCTGGGGCAACAGCCAAGAATGCTAGCTACCACACCACGCCGGAGTCAAAAGGAAATATAGGAAAATTGGTATGAAGACTAACATTTCAAAGGTAAAGTGATACCAATGGTGAAAAGAATGCGGAAACTAAACTGGAGCTGGTGGGCTATTCAACGTGCTTAGGCTCTAAATTCTCGCAAGATAGCAATGTACGGAGCAATTCTCACGAAGGTAATTGGGAGTAGTCATTCAGAATTAGAAAATCTTGATAAGTAGTTTTTGATAACAATGTCAATGCAAGACACCTCAGATAGCTTTGTAGAACACAGACTATAGCAATCATAACATAGTGCCGAGTTGTTCACTTTGAACAGCTGCGTCATCACGTGTGTCTATATTGTACTTTGGGGAAACAAGAGCTTGAAATTCCTGCAAACTGACAAGGGAAATATAGATGCCAACACAATCATGGGCACAGGAGGCAAACAACAGCTCAATCAATGCTTCAGAAAACAATATTTGTCCACTAATGTTCTGGAACAGTAAAGCAAACTCCGTGTAGGTCAGGGAGGCGCATGGAGTAGAGGAAGGTGGAGGCTTCAATTTTATCAGACAACGGTACATTGCTTATTGAGTTGTCAGATCAAAGCCCGGTCGCCTTTGCTCCCATGAGTTAACCTGGTACTCATTTCTGTTGTAGATCGAGTGAACCCCAAGGCCATTTGCATTACTGGAAGTGGTAGTTTTGTTTCTAAAATCCTCTACCTGGGTGGGGATCGAGCCCATTCCCTTTCAGCACAGAGCCTCTACCCACTGAGCTATGTAGGCCCCTTTTTAGTATGATATGCCATCAATTTTTTCTGATATTACTAATGTGTAGAGGTGAACTTAATAGTAATAGTAATACTCAGCAATTTTCTTTTCTAGCTTTATGCCGTGTCTTGTGTGAGGTTTCGCCTAGGAACACCAAGATAGGCTCATCAGCGGGTCCGGGCACGGATACCTCGAGCCCGCTGATGAGCCTATCTTGGTGTTCCTAGGCGAACCCCGCACAAGACACGGCATAAACTTAAGAAAATCGCTGAGTTTTAATTCCTTGGCCGTGAAAGCCAATATAACATCTTAATAGCAATACTATTGTCTGTTTTATATTCAGGACTATATTCCAACAATATTAAACAATCACAATGTTATCCTACATACAAGCATGGACATGGGATGTTACACTTTTTTTTATTTGTTTTACAATAAAATACATTTTGTACAAGGAAAATCACTTACCGTAACTGAAAATCGTAAGTTTCAAACATTACTTATTGAATAACCTGCTACAAGTAAGGCAATGCACCTCCTCATTTCTGGAAGCTCGTACTCTTATGAAACAAGTTTGCCGAGTCAACCATTATCAAGCAGGCATAGGCTTAAAGCGGGTCACACACGCTGAACTATCAAGGGAACATACTTCGAGCATAAATACAATAGAGTGCGCATTGCCACACTGCGCCTGCACTGTGACGTTAAACCAACATCTCGATCAGCTGGTTAAAGGGAAAACAGAGGAACTCGTAATGGAAGGTGATAGGAGTTGGTGGGGAAATTATTTTTAATGAGGGTTTAAACACACATTTTCGTAATTTATACGACATTGGGAAAAGCATCGCATGTTTCTTTACGTACCGAAAGGTAGCAAAAGTTAAGAATGTAACATATGTTGTGTTAAAAGTGGCTTTCGTAATAGTCATACATCCAGGGTCCCCTCTTGTAAGTACTTAATAACAAATCCAACTCTGAATTAGGCCTACTGATTTTTTAACAGAATTGTGTTTGTGTAAAAAGTGGCTGTCGTGTTCCGTAATACTCATACATCCAGAATCCCCTCTTGTAAATACTTAATAACAAATCCAATTCTGAATTAGGCCTACTGATTTTTGAAGAGAGTTGTGTTTGTGTAGCTGGTAATTTTTGATTGTTCGCCCGAGAGCGAATTTATTTGTCATCATTAGAAAATGTATTTTGGCTAATTTTAGTACCGGTACATTACTTTAAAAAAATTATCGTACGATTAGCTCTTATTCAGCGTTACCATCCACTTCAGTATTTTATGAAAGTGAACAAAACATGGTCAAATGGAAATAAGAAAGTCTATTGATTTAGCAATCGTTGCTTTTTAACAACTATGCATTACATTTGCTACAAAGGAAAACATTACAAGCAATGAACTGTTTCCTTTTAAATTACATTTTCCATGAATCATAGAAACCTTCGCAGATATAAACCAGAACTTTGAAATTATACGAAGAATTGACTAATTTAGGGCTGCAATGTATCCTAGAAGAATCTGAAAATTTCCTGAACCAAACGCACTGTCCATACGTTTAATAAGATGACAAATATTACCTCAGCGTATTTATTATCGAAGACTACATCACAAAAGCATAACCTGCAATTTCACACTGAACATGATTGAAAGGAAGGTTCTTTGATGGTGTGATGGTCCTAATTTTGCTTCATAGGCCTGTTCAGTGGAGTAAGGGATAGGGTAAATTTTAATAATTTGTAATAAATGTTAAATTATTTTTCTTTCATGTTTCGGAGTTGAGAGGAAACGTAAAGAAATGCAAGTAGTGAAGTCAAGAATTTTAGGGTTATTTTACAATGAATTAACTTAGGCCTACTTATGGAAAGAAATGTCCGATCTTTTTCTAAATGTCTCCGTACATCCATACGCTGCACAGTAATACACCATTCTGGCTTAGCACGGTAATGAATAAAATAGAATAGCCCAATTCTATCATCACGTGTAGTATTTCAGTGCTCCAAACTATCCGCAAGTCCCGGCAGTTCCCGTTAGTCAGCTGATCGAGATGTTGGTTTCACCAATGTGACGTCATCAGTCATCTATTGGATTTATGATCTAAGGGAACATATGATACAAATCTCTTGTCTGCTAGTTTTGGTGGGAGGAGCATGGCGTCCAATCCTCCAGCGGCTCACACTAGTGAGGCATGGGTTGGCTACCATGGGACCCCAGCTAAGCGCGGCGTTGCTTACACTTCTTTTCTGTTGCCCTCCCCCAGTCAACTCGTGTAAGCTACTTGTCAGACCCCTATGGCGTTTCCAGTTTCCTTCTTTAATTGTTTTCTGATAAACTCATTTTTCAATGATTCGGACCTCTTTTGGTTTTCGTTGTACATCTTGCCTACTGTAATACCCAGTTTAGACGGCACAGTCGTGATCTTAATTATGTCCCGATCCAGATTAAGTTAGTACCATAGGTGTAAACACAACGAAATTTCATAATCTTGATTAACTCTCCTCCAAACGTGATCAGCCCGGTCCTGTTCCCACAACTAGATCTCATTCCTGTCCTATCCCCCTGCATTGTGTGACAATAGGCAGTGGAAATGATGGTCATTTTGTATTATCTTACAGTATTTTGAGAGCAAGAAGTATGCAATGTTGACCATGTGGTTGCATTTATATTGGTCGACATCAGATGTTTGAAGATTGAGATACACTAAATGAAGGAAGGAGAACTAACATACCCATATTTAAACATAGAGAAATTCCTAGCGTCGGGGAAGTCGTTGAAGACGAATAATAAACACACACACTATATTCATATGCATAGACATAGAAGGGATTCCGGCAAGACCAAATGACTCCGGACGAACAAAAAATGTATTTAATAAAGATCCTAGACCTGTACATAAATATGTTTTTAGTCCTTACTTACATATTTACTCAGGCTACCGGTATTTATTGAATTTAGAATATAATTAGCAGGTTAAATTCTGTAAAAATAACTGAAATACTCCAAAACTGGAAGAAACATACCGTACTTTAATAAATTCTTGATACAACACACTTGGAATTCAAAAGTTGGCAAAACATTGATGTTGTGCAGTTTTACTCGATTATCCTATTGATTCGTGATGAGACGTCTAAACACGTACGAGTGACAAATGAAGTCTATCTGGATTGGTCATTGTCCAGATCATGACCATGCCATATAAACCAAGTACTGTATAATAGGCTCTAAAGAAGGCAGGTTATGTGTAGCCCCACCAGGCATGGGGAGCTCAGGAGATGGCGATCTCAAGGGATCACTCAGCTAGGTCCGTTTATCCCCTTCTTCCAGTAATGTTGAGGCATACTCTCTCCTCTCTCATGATCCCACTTCTTTGTAAGTCCCTCAAACCTGCCTCTTCCGAGGGTGGAGTGCGTTTCTTTTCCCGGTCATTTATCACCTTTATACGTATATGAAGAAACTATTGGCTATCCATAATACAGACGGCCTTGCGAATTATTGGACAACAGGAATCGATATGTTTTACCCAAACATTGTCGACTTTTGATTCTCTTTTTATCTGTTGTTTTATACGTTACACAAATTTCTAGAGAGAAAAGCACATTAAACAATGCTTCCATCCTTCTTTTCCTACATTGTGTTTAAAATATTTCGAACACCATCGTGACGATACAGTTCATATACTGCACCCTAAAATATATGGTACACCATGTCAGATTGCTTCTTGCCGAAGTTTTCACAACTAATATCACTACCATGTGGCAGCTTCATCATGTGGACGGTTCCAACTGCACTCTGCAATGCAGTGGCTTTCTCTCCCAGCGGAAACAACATCACGGTCTTTCTCCTCAGCCCTGCCTGGTGGTCGTTGTTTGATCCCAGTGACATCCTCTGTCGGTGTGTTAGAGTTGCGTGTTACCGTACACTAGCGAGTAGATTATTTTTTTTGGTCTCTGTACAGGTCACCAAATGTCACTTAAGTGATATCCATCATCCCTGTTCGTACTGGCTGGTGGCACTGTATTCAGTCACGAGGCGTGGCATATAACTAGGTTAGATTTTTTTGAAGTTTGGTAGCATCGAAGTTGATGTTACGTCCCGTAGTGATGACCTGCTCCACTAATCCTGACAGTGGTTATTCATCCTTTATGCACTCACCATGCTCTTTCAACCAGCGTTTTACAGTCCTTCCAGTATGTCCTGTATAGATCTGTTCACATTCGCTGCACGGAAAACTGTATACTCTAGATTGTACTGCTTCCAGCAAACAAAGGATTTTCGGAGCATGTCATCTCTACGGGATAGACATAAATTTTGATGCTGCCCAAGTTCAAGAAATCTAACATAGTTATATGCCATGCCTCGTGACTGAAGCTGTATTATTATAGTGCCACCAGTCAATATTAACAGTGATGATGTATATCACTTAAGTGACATTTGGGGTCTATATATGGACCAAAACAACATAACTCACACACTGATGTAACATACAGCTCAAATACACCAACAGAGGATGCTACTGGGATCGAATCATGACCACCAGACAGCGCTAAGAAGTGAGATCATGACGTCACATCTGCTGTGACAAGAAGCCACCGCATTGAAGAAGGCAGCCGTCTACCTGACCAGGTGATAGTGGCACTAGTAGTGAAAACTTCGGTAACATGAAATGGTGTACCAGATATTTTAATGTACATTTTGTTTTAAAAATCTTCATGCAGCCTACATGGTAGCTGATCTCAGCACTGAGTTGAAGGGACATTGATTAGTACTTCTTAGCTAAACCAAGACAATTAGTGAATGTTTTCTTGACTGGAAAATTACATAAGTATAGTGGTGAATGATACCCAGCTTTTTAAAAGATAGTCATAGCTAATATAAGTTTATATTCTTATATACAACCACAATGTCATTTTGCATACAAGTGTGGACACAAGGATTTCAGGTTTCTTTTTTTTTACAATAAATAATATAACAATTTTTGTACACAGGCGATTTACATTTCTAAAACTAATTGAAGCACATAGAAACAGGAAGTTGTCAAGTTAAGGCTTTTGAAGAATTAAGTTAAGCACACAATATGCCAGTTGAAGACCAGTTCTATATCGGTGCTAAAAGATTTAGGGAGCAGAAAACATTCAGTCGATCATACAATGAACAAGCCTTGTTGAAAGGACTGAAGTATTAAGAATAGAAGCTGTTAAGTCAGCCTTTTCAAGTTATAAGTAGCTAAGTATAGCAAATGCTACATCAGACGATTGGCGGCTCTACTGGCACTGACACATCAAACATCTCAACAACTTATCCATTTTATGTCAAAAGTTCCAAGTCAAAAGTTGGTAAGTCATAGAAAATGTCACGCAAACTACACATGACAAATAGTGAGAATCATTTCAACACAATGTTGCAAACCTGCAAGCTGACCTATAAAATAAATTCCTTTCATTTGTGTTGATATCTTCATATCAAAATAGACTTGAGAACTTTACCTAGTTCTCCTGTAAAACTTTGTAAACCTGACTTGGCAACTTCTTACACTGAGTGTTTCAATTTTTTCATCACCAAGTTTCAAACAATGCTTATTCATTACAAGTAAGGGAATGCACCTCAAAATATTTGTTCTATTAGATTACTATCCATATCACTGCTGGAAGCTCATAATTGTATCGAAACATTTGCTGAGTCAACCTTTTTTCACAAAGGGACAGCCTTGAACTTAACAGAGCTGCACACTTGTTTGGAACAGAAGAAAGGTTTCTGCTAGGTCTTAATAGGTGACAATTTCTTATATATATATATACAGAGTCTGTCCTAAAAGAAGTCGGACTGGATTTTTCCCGCGCATACGGGCAGACTGCCCGCGGCTTCTCCCCCTGGGGTTGGTGGAGGGGGGTGTAAAGAAGGTTGGGAGCTAGCCACACAGTCGTTTCCTAGCTGTGGTTGAGTGTAAATCGCACGTCTCCATAACCTCTGCAAGTACACTCGTCACGCTGCGTCATGGTTCGTCTGTTGAAACATCGCGCTACGCTATCAACTTTTGTGTTAGGCTCGGAAAAAACGGGAAAAAGACTCACGGTATGATCAAGACGGCTTACGGTGATGACGCCATGGGCAGATAGAGTGGTTTTGAGTGACACAAGCTGTTTCGGAAGGAGAGAGAGGAAGTTGAAGACGACGCACGTTCAGGATGACCTTCGAGCACCAAAACGGATGAAAATGTGGCAAGAGTGAAGAATTTTTCGGACAATGACCGCAGAGTACGGTTTTTACGTGGAGGTCCTTAAACGGCTGAGAAAACGCATCGTACGTGTCCGCCCAGCGATCGCTAACTCCTGATGGCTCAATCACGACATGCGCCGCGCCACACAGCCTTCCACGTGCTGGCGTACCTGGCACAACGCAACATCGCAACCCTGTCTCAGCCACCCTATAGTCCCAACATTGCCCCAGCAGACTATTTCCTCTTCCCCCACCTCAAAACCACCCTAAAAGGACATCGTCACGACTCCGTGGAAGCGTTGCAACAGACCGTGACGAGGGAGCTCGACAGCATTCCCGTTGCCGCCTTCCAGAAAGCGTACGAGGGTATGAAATCCCGCTGACAGCGGTGTGTGGATGCAAGAGGGTCCTACTATGAATAATATTGAGCGTATGTATCATTTCTGTCAATTTTCTTTTAAATTGACTCAGTCTCACTACTTTCAGGACAAACCTGTATATACACACCTACAAAACAAGCTGTTAGCCACCCATAATACAGCCAGATCTCACATTTTCAACCAAACATTGTCAACTAAACTCACATGAACAGAGGCCTAGTTAATTTAGTTATCACTTTTGTTTTATACACACACTTCTAGGGGAAATAGCATATGTAAACACAATACTTCCAGGCTTCATTTCATGCGTTTCTTTGAAGGATTTAAAATAAAAAACACAACCCATACAGTAGCTGAACTCAAGGAAAAGGACCCCACGTCATCACTGAGCAGAAGGGATATTGATTAGTACTTCTCAGCTAAATCAAGACACATTCGTGAATGAATCCCAAACTGGGATATGCTGTGATCATTCAAGTCTAATGTAGCTTCACTTCAGAAATCTTAAGACCTTTCCTTCACATGACAACGGTTATTTCTCTAAATTTATTCACATATTGTATGAGTAAGGCTTAATAAAAGCATTTTTATGGCAATAAATAATATTCTAAATATTTAGATTCAAACATACTGAACCCTTGCGAAGAAGCATATGAGACTCGATTTCGGGGAAATATAACGGTCCATTTCGTTAAGTTGTTGTTGTGAGCGCTTCTTAAAGGTGCAAGGTAACATATACAAAATATCATGCAGGAAGAAGTGAATACCAGGGGTTAAAATATATGAATTTAATTAACAGATCAACAAATACCAAATTTAACAATAAATACAACCAAAACAACTCCCAAATGACTCCCACTTGAATTAAGAAAGTGCCATATATGGCCTGATCTCGAGAGAGATCGTAAATAATTGGACCAAATGTCCCCAAATAACTTCAATTGACATGTGCGTGTGCGGCTTCTCTACATGCGGCACGATGTGTACAATTAATGCGAGATCCGTTACCATCCAGTGAACCTTCAGGGGACGGATCTTCATTGCCTTAGAGCTAGACATACACGAGGGAACACAATCTAAACACAAGTTATAATTATCCGACACTCCCTACACTGAACAAGACAATCAATTTCCACATGAAATTGGAATAAAAGAAATTGCCGAAGCAATCAACAATGACGCCTAAAATTAGGACTTCTAAATCAAATACAAGTAAATCAACACGTGACCAACAGCAAGAAAATACACATATGGCCGCTTGCCATTTTTATATAAGAAATCAATACACCCAGCGGTGTCAAGACAAACAAATTGAAAATAAGCAAAATAATGAGTCACTCGAATCACTAGGCTCAAAGCCAACATTTACATCAAGACAACAATATTGCATTTCACACGACATGCAGTAGCTCATGATGGATATGGCGAACTCCCAGTTATTAGATCCATCGATCTTTAAAAAGAACAGGTATGCTATCAGATAGCTTAAAGGGGTCAGTCGGTCACAGCCGGTCTGCCTACATGATGAATCACCAGAAATAGATTGGCGCAAAGTGGAATCTGCAACATCTGTCAACCCACGTTTCAAAATACCTCGGCCTGCCGTAGCAATGGCTCGGGTCTCAAAGAACCGTACTCACAATAGCACATACTATACGTGTGTGTGTGTCAAAATTGTCTCTTAGTATTTCCCTTTGGAAATCCAAGAATCAGCGATGGACGAAGTAACGTAGCCTCCTAGACCGTTCCTCCTTTCCAACAAATACAACCAACTTTGAGGGCGGTAGACACTTTCTACCCCTCACCACGAAGAACCAATACAGACACATAGACACAATAAACACACCAGAATCACACGTATGGGTTTGACAGAAACCTGTAAATAAAAGACATAAATATTTCCACCGAATTGCGCTCCCTATCTAGTCTGTGACTGAAGATCCTGAAAGGGATATGAAAAACTCAGAATATAGAACTAAGGTGTTCTACAATGAAATCTTAAAGTGTTGCGCTCGGCAACCCTAGTATGAATTTTAAAAAACCTGTTTGTAAACATCTAATCCCAATTTACCCCCTTCTCCTAATTTGAATAAATTGAATAAAGCACCATTGGTCATCCAAGACGAACTTCGCATTCCCATGAATAAAATAATCCAATGCACGCGCCATGCATACTAACAATGACTCGTAAGAATAATAGTCTAGCAAACATATTTGGCCGCGTGCCAACGTACATTTAAATAAAATGAGAGTGCCGGTACACAAAATCTAAATTTACAAAAATACACCACGAAATAAGATCAAAACTATTTACAACGTTCCCGCGTCTAATCTAGCTACAAATTGAATAAATCAATGGTTTGTACATCACCGAACAGCCTGCAGAAAATCAACTTCCATTCCAGGGCATTTCCCACTGGAAATTTACTCCAACATCGTAATCATCCTTGTAGAGGCGTGGTAGACATCTTGGTAGAGGCTTCTTGAAAAGAAATGTTAAAATTAATACACTATCCTGCTAGAATCGCTATGAGTTACTGGCTTTCGCTCATGAGTCCTAGGCGATTACACAACGAAGAACTTGCCCTAACTAAGCATTCGCTTGGACCACACGCACATATAAAAAATCACAAAATAATTACACAAATAAATTTACATGTCAGAACCATGTCTGATTACTGTTTCAACGTCTTAAGAAATATTCACAATATAGTTAGTCTGCAAGGCAGCTGATATTTAAAGGCCTCTCGAATGTTATTTACGCCGAGCAGCGCTTATCTTATCACAAGATCTCAATGCAAAACTGGATTTAACTCGCTCCTCTGAGCCTAACGAAATTGTACTCAAACTGGCGTGAACTGTGCTCCTCAGAGCCTAATCAAATTGTGTGTAGAGCTAAGCTCCGATGATCAATTTATTGGAAACTGGCAGATTGGACTAGGGTGGGGGCAATCGAGAAAAATAATCCGCAGTTTTTATCTCACAGACTTGGAACTAGTCTCATACTTCTTCCTTTTAATTTCATGTCTCAATGCACTCTTGCGGAATCAGATTGAATCGGCGGTTCTTCTTACACGGGTATTCTCGCAGTTTTTAAGGCACGCCAATTTATGCGGGCTTCTTGGCTTGCCCTCTTCTGATTCGACGATTCAATCAAGCTTCAGTTGGAAACTCACCTCTGGCACGCCCAAAATGACGCCAAATCATATGCGCCCTCGCTCCGACTTTAGCCTTGAACTCGCCTTCCCTGGTCGTCCACAGAAATAGCTACCCACGCCAACTCTGCTGCAACTCTTGCAACACACAGCTTGCCTTCCGTATCTCACTGCGACTTGTATTGCCTGAATATGAATAATAATAATATCATGGAGACTTATTGATCGGCAAATCAATAAGGGTTCAATACTTTCAAGGGGAAAAAATCTTGAATCAGCCATTTCTCTTCAAGATGCTGTGTCAGCTGCAGCAATAAAGCATCTAGTATGACCGACGAATGCAATTGTACAGGTATTTGCTTCTTTGGTTTCTCAAATTCATCATGATATTTTTAAAGACTACATGAATGCCACTTGAAATTTATTGACATCTTTAGTATGAATCTGAAAAGAAAGAAAATGCTTCATTCATTATTATGTTAAATAATAGCAGCTTCTATAAAAGTATTTTTCCTTCGAAGACCAACAAGTAAAATAAACTCTCGACAGTAGAATGCATCATGCCATGAAACGCTCATCCACACACCAGTGCAGTGACAGAACAACAAATTCGCCGTTTTGATTTCACTGCTCTTGTTGACCCTCGATACAGTCCCAACTTGGCACAATTGGATTTTCATGTGTTCTAAAGAACACATGAGAACATGCCACTTTGATTCAGATGATGCAGTGCAGACAGAAGCAAGCCTGGAATTTTGTTGTCAAAGTGAAAACTCTTCAGTGATAATTTCAAGATATTGGTCACTTGTCGGGAGATGAGTATTTCTTGCCGATTATGTCAAAAAATATTTATGTAGGTAAAACCTAATAATGTTATTGGTTTTACAAACATTATTAGGTTTTACGTCCCTTTTAACTACTCTGGCTTTTAGAGACACCGGGGTGCCAGAATTTTGCCCCGAAGGGGATCATTAACGTGCCAGAAACCTACTGACACGGCTCCCACGCATTTGCGCACCCTCAAATGCCAGCTGACTGCGTCAGGATATGAACCTGCAACTTTGGGCCCAGCAAGGGAGAACGTTACTGCTGAGCAACGCGGCCAGTCGTAGGTAAAACCAATGAAGCTGTAGAAATATACCAATTTTGTTTTATTCAAACCTCTATTGGTTTTATCAAATCGTCGTCGGCAGTGACTTATTTTGGAGTAAACATTTCTTCCAGTAACGATAAAATGACGCTCCATTCAATTACTGAATGCGCCGTCGTGCCCAAACAGGCTAATCACGGCATGAAACATTAATTGACCTCATAAATTGCATTGAATTGGTGGAGGCAGGGGAGGTTGAGCTTGCCAGAGCCTTCGTAAATGTTGCTCTACCTCTTTGTTCCTGTGGTGTTTTCCTTCAAACTGATCCACAATAGTTGAGATTGTGTGGCATCAAAGTAGGTGATCTTGAGCACATGCTTCCAAAGTGAGCGAATTTATAGCAGTCATCTTCATGGTGGCTTTGGGCTGGTATTTATAGCTCACCAAAGGTGCTCCATGAGATCTTGTGCCATAGCAAAGTTTACAATAAAGAATTGAACAAGGGAAGCCCGCCCTCATTCATATGGCGCACACGTCCCATCCATCTTTGTCGATGACTCATTATGGAGGCATCAATACTAAACATTTGTGGTCTGTCTAGTCCTGCAATGTTGTTGATGTAGGTCTCCCATGAAATCTTTCTATGCCAGCCTCTGTGCACAGTACAGACCTTAGAATTATCATAGGGCGCTGGATTCTATGCATGGTACTGATCCGCACAGTGCATCATTCAAATCAATATCATGGTTGAAGTCTAAAAGATGGTATCCACTTCTGTTGATACCGCTTTTCGGAATAGATCTTAGCTACCCTAATATACGGTGTTTCAAAAATAGTGTCCCATATTCCTACAGGAGTTGTACAAGAGTTAAGTCTGTCGCTTAACAGTCTTCTTTAGTGTTGTACTAAGAAGTTGTTGCTACTGCTGTTAAGTCAGTAGGTCTCGTGGTTCTTACTTCTGATGAGTAGTATCTGATTTCTATGAATGAGAACTCGTTGGTTAATTTGTAGATGTAGTTATTAATCTTTGAAAATCCAATATATACAAGTTAAGACGCCAGACTGTTAACCTGTTTAGTTGCTGCTGTAATTAGAAGAGGCCAATACTTCTTGGTCGAGTTCTTTTATACAAATCCCTTCATAACAATGTGCGTCAGAGTAGAGGGGCGCACTAAATAAACATGTTTGTGGAAATATACATCTTACAGGATATGGACTCATGTTTTCGATAACAGTTCCGTGAATTTGATCACTCATAGATGTTGGAGTCAACATATTTGAGAATAACATATTGAATAACATATGAGGAAATATACAGGGTCATTTCCTTAGTTCCTTTTAGGAAGTGTTTGACAAATAACAATTTATAGATAGTGAAGTAAATACGTTGAGAATAACATGTTTGTGGAAGGAAGTATGCAATGTAATTTCCTTGGTTCCAAGAATGAGCATTCTTCAAGTAAACACATTGATAATAGCATATTGAGGAATACATTGGGCAATGGTGTTCCTTCTATAGGAAGAGTGACGATAACCTTGAGTTTAGAATGGGTCAGGGGTTCGAGTCTGGACGGGATACATAACTCAAGTACAGAAAGGAAAAGACTTTCCTATAATTGAATCGGTAGGGGCTGAAAAGCATTAATTCAGTTTTCGCTCCTTTTCAGGAGAAAATAAAACGTCATTGATAGAACAGATCATAACAAGCACACTATATTAGTCAACTATGTTGTGAAGCAACCATTCAGGTTATATTTGTGTTAGCGGAATATCAATTTTAATTTAATAAACATATTTTTCTTATCAATTTTGCAAACGTGACTTAATGCCTTTCAGTTCCGTGGTCAGTTTAGTGCGGCATAAAGCCATCCAGAATGAATATTTCACATGTTATTTTATTTTAATATCGATTTGTAACATAAAATCCACCAGAACCCTGCGCAAATGTAATTTACAATAACACTGTAACACGCGGGAATCTTGCAGTGTGACCAACATTAAGTATGGAATACGGCGCTGAAAGGCAGCAAGTCGTTGCCTTAATGCTTTTCTCCTCCGATCGCACTACATGTAGCAGTGGTTTCTGGCTTAAACCCACAAAACAAATTGCCTTATCATGGATTTCCTCTTGCCTGTGAGCTTCCGTGATTCTTCTCCTGAAGAAAATGTTTTGTGTGTAGCGTAAGGGGAGGTATGACTGAATTTTTCGGATTTTCAAGCAAAAACTCGTTTTTTTGTTTTATTTATATAAAAATACCCTAATTCTTCCTCTTTCAGAAAATCATCTCAGTTTAGTAATTCCGGCTATTTTGAAGCTTGTAGAGGCCATTTAATGTGAGCGCGCATGGCATTTAATAGCCCACTACCACGCCCACTTTTCCTGTAATAGCATAATGATAGTTTTCTGTATGTTTTTTTCGATTATTCAAGTATTCCGCGGCGTATGTGTCGTAGAGGCACACCTGTGCAAGCTGACAGTCGTTTGTTTACTACGTAGTCCATATAACTACGTTATGTCATTCAATAGTTCAATTTTAACTAATTTAGAGAACGATTTCTCTCTTCTAAATTGCATTCCATTTTTTTCACACATCTATACTATGATAGTTAATATTATATATATATATGTTTGTATTATTTACATTCTGAATTTCGTATTTGTGTTGACTGTAGTAGTACAAGCATGGCTTCCCTGTTTGTTTATGTTATTGTAATGCAAAAGTAACGTGTGGTTTCAGTACAGCGAATTACATATCCAAACTAGTGATTATTCAGTGATGTGTTTCGTCTTATTTCCTTTGTAGTTGTGTAATTTATAGTGTAGAGGTCTTAGTGCGTCGTTTTAGTGTGTAGATAAGTAGTGATTATAGTTTTTAGGTTAGGCCTATAGAAATAGTGATTATTATTATTAGTGAGAAACCATGGAAATTCAAAAGAGTCCTAGGTGTAGCTATAGACCAGTGAAAAAACGTCCCTCAAAGAAAAGCAAGGCTGCCAAATTAGCTATAGCTAAAAGAAAGAGTCAGAAACCAGGACAAGAAGTCAGTTCAGTTAGGCCTAATGAAGAAGTGAATAACGTTTCTAGTAGCTCACTAGATGCAGATATGTCTGCATCTGAGAGGAAAATAAATTTATTTTCTGTTTCTGCCAGTGCAGAACAAAGTGTTGGGTCTGTGATCTATACCTTGGTGCATAAGGATGTTTGGCAAGAACTAGTGAAGGAGCTACTGTGTGGTGAGTGTAAGAACAAATCTATTTTTATTGAATTTAGGGAAACTCATGGGTTCTCCTCTAAAATTATAATTAAATGCAGAACATGTGGTTATGTTTCTGCTAACACCTACACTTCACCAAGAATTAAAGATGATAATTCTCAAAGACCTGGTTTCCATGTGAACAATGCTATGGTTGAAACATTTAGTAGTTTAGGTAAAGGCCAGCGTGGGCTGGAGACATTTTCTATAGGTATGGGTATGAACACTTTAGGTCGAAGGCCTTTTGCAAAACACCTTAGAATTCTCATAGATGAGGGAAAATTAATGAGAAGAGAAGTACTTTCTATGGCTGCACAAGTAGTACACAATGCTCATGGGGCTAGTGATGAACAGACCATTGACATAGGTGTTTCATATGATGCAACATGGCAGAAACGTGGCCATACATCGAATTATGGTGCAGGATTCGTAATTGACATTCTGACTGGAGTTGTGTTAGACTACCATGTTCTGTCAAAGTATTGCCATCAGTGTGTTATTGCAGAAAGGGACCTGGGAAAAAATAGTGCAGAATATAATATTTGGTGGGAGGGTCATAAGAGCTCAGATGAATGCCAGAAAAATTATGATGGGTCCTCCAATGCAATGGAAAAAGACATTGGAGAGATCCTGTGGAAGAGATCCATTGACAATGGTTTTCGATACACATCGGTGTTGTCAGATGGGGATGCCAAGACCTACGCCCACTTGAATGAGATTGAGGTGTACGGTCCAGAACAAAGGATTGAGAAAGAAGAATGCATAAACCATATTTCTAAGCGACTTGGTACTGCTCTTCTTAACACTGTAAAGGAATGGAGGGCGAAGGGTGTGACACTGGGTGGGCGTAAAGAGGGCAACTTGAAAGACAGCACTATAACTAAATTGACCCATTATTATAGGCATGCCATTGTCAATAATATTCCAGATGTAGGAAAAATGAAGAGGGCAGTTTTTGCAACTCTTAGACACTGTATGTCAACTGACCGCAAGCCTCAGCATTTGACTTGTCCTAAGGGTATCAACTCCTGGTGCTTCTATAACCGACAACAGGCAGAAGGAAAACCAAATGATAGCCCAGTAGAATGAGTTACAAGCTGAATCCTTCTGTTGTTGAGAAGATAGCACCTGTGTATCTGAGACTAGCATCAGATCAGATATTGCAGCGTTGTACAGCGGGGAAGACTCAGAATGCTAACGAGTCCCTCCATAATGTAGTGTGGAGTAAATGCCCTAAGGAGATATTTGTTTCCAAGACAAAACTGGAACTTGGAATCCTCAGGGCTGTCTCAGAATTCAATATGGGGCACTACAAAACTCTGGAAACCCTTCATTCCATCAGAAATTCGACCATCCCTATAAACTCAAGTTCTCTATGCAAACTACAAGATGTTAGACGTGTTACTCAGGCACAAAAGAGGGGCTGTGATCGGGAGAAAATGACTAGGAGGCATGTAAAATGGCAGAAGATATCTAAGGAAGAAAGAACGAGGAGATGTGAAGGGGAAACATATGGGGCAGGGCAGTTTTGAGTGAGTAAATATTAACTTGCCTTTTTCTCGCATTGCTCTTTTCCAATGTTTTTCTGTGTACAAAATGCTCCTTGCGATGCAATTCTTTTCAGATGTTGTTGAAACTTGGTAAAGTAGTTGCAAAAGGTACACTAATGTAAACTTGTTTCTGGTTTTGAACTTCTCTGAGTTTTAGTATGAATTTTGATAGATAACTTTAAACTATTAATGCTGAAATTTTAAAAATATATAAAATGAAAGTTTAAGCTTTTCTGGAAAGAACAGTATTCATCTAACACAAAAACCCAAAGCAATTATTGTTTCTATACATCATAACAACATTTTTTAAAAAAATCAGCTTGGTCGAACAAAAACTTTGTCGCAAGGGACTTTTTTTATGTGACCACTTTTTGAATACAAAAAAGTGCAATATCTCAAAAACTAACAAAGCTATTTAATTACAAGTTAGAACATTAGATGCCAGCAACTGTTTATGCAAGTGGTTTAAATTTGGTAATGATATGATAAAAACTGTGGAAGTTGAAAAACTCAGTCATACCTCCCCTTAACAGAAGGCTGACTTAATTCTTCCCTATGCCGTTCCAAGGCTCTTGGGTCAATACTTCTAAATACTAATTCTTTGAAAAATAACCAGTTTTGACTTAATGCTTTTCAGCTCCGACCGATTCAAGTATAAATCCAGAAACAAATACATGTTGAGATTTGGGTAATTTTACTTTTGTTGAGTATGCGTAGCAATCAGTGGTATGGGCTATCATACTGTTGGTGTTCATTGCTTATGTATGATTGGTTGTGTGAAGTTTTAAAGTCATTTTTTCAATGTTGCCTGTACAAAATACCAATTTATACTTTTCAGTCAGTCAACACGCTTTTGCCCAATTAGATTAGGTGGCGAAACTAGATATATAGGCTAACACACATTCCTGAAGAAATACATGTAATTATATTATCCACTGATGTACACATTTGCGAATGGGCTTTTGCATTCTTTATAAAAATTATATGTTGTTTAGTCAATGAAATAATCTACCCACCCACTTTTTCTATTCATAGTGGTTGCTGAAGCAAATTAATTAATTTTCAAACTAACTTATCTTTCTTCATGCTTTATTAACTTGTTATTATTCAATACTTATTTTTCTTTTATTTAATTAATCACATGAGCCAGAGCATGTGTTAGGGACAATCAAGTACAATGGTACAATAGATTGATGGTGACCCAGAAGTAATTAGTATGATATATTGTATTGCTTAAGGCTACATATTGAACAAGGCTATTCATTCTTCAATAGGAAGTCTTGCTTTCCTCTTAAATGTTTTATAGAAAAACTTTCCTTTATGCAAACGGGTAAAGAGTTATTTTCCTAATATATATTGAACCCTTATTGATCTTCGATAAATAAGTATTCATATTTATTATTATTATTACTACGGCCCAGGCAGCACATAAGGAAGTCGACTTGGATATTAGGGAGGCCAGTATTTCGTAATGGTTGCAACAGAAGCTGAGTTGGTAGCTATTCCTGGGGACGGCCAGAATTAGTCGAGTTCAAGGCCAAATTGTGCAACTACTGTACCAAAATTGGAGACATAAAGGAAGAATCACGAGGTCCTCTCAACGAACATACGATTGAATCAGCCAATCGCAAGAGACCAAGCTGTGACCACGAGGTGGACGGCGTCAGTAGTAAAAAGCGCGCGGAAGTGTGTATCTAAGGAACCGCCGAACGGATTAATCTCCGCTCGAGTAATTTGAGACGTTGGATTTATTTGGAGAAGAATGACACTATCCCCATCTTTGTGAGACAAAAACTCTGGAAGTTTTTATCCGACTCCGCCCCACTCCACCGCCCTTGTCAGTTTCTCATAAATAGTTTGGCCTGACGCCAATCTGAGTAATTATCTTGTGGAGCCTTCAGAGGCATACTCCACGCCAGTTTGAAGTGTGATTTTGACGCTCGATTTTATCTAAGTACTCAGTTGTGGAGCCTTCAGAGGCATACTCCACGCCAGTTTGAAGTGTGATTTTGACGCTCGAATTTATCTATTCTTGTGGAGCCTTCAGAGGCATACTCCACGCCAGTTCGAAATGTGATTTTTGCGCTCTAAAATCAGTGAAGCTAATTTTATTTTCTGAGCTCTGGGGAGCTAAAGTCGCAGCGTTTGCAGTATCGAATTTTAAAAGTTATAATACATTCTGTTCTAAAATCAACTAAATTGTGTGATCTAAATATTTCACGCCAGCGCGTGATAAACTGTAACATTCTTTTAAAGACGACGAGTTCAACTTTAAGGGGGAAGTATCGCATCACCCTCATTAGCGCTTACCAGAACCGAAGTCCATAAGACGGGACGGAAATACCGGACGAGATAGCGACTGCGAGTGCAGCCAGGATTTTGAACTTGTTAACGAGCCAGTGGCGCAGACTCGAGATGTATATTTTATGTATAAATTATGTGTATTGTATGTGTGTTTTTATAGTGCGTATGTGCGATATAATTAGGGCCAGTCTTCGCTATTAATCGCAGTAGGACAATTGTGGGTGAACTGAGTAGCCTGCAAGCGATTATAGATAGGCAAATATTTAACATTGAACTTTTCTGCCAAGGAGTCGAGACCAAGATGATCAGCACGTGGTTTGAAGTTGGGATGAGCTTCAAGAAATCAACGCAGACGACTACTATGGAGTGCTAAATTGTCCATAGGGCAATGGGTTGAGAAGGATGTCCTTAGTCCTACATGCAGAAGCGGTGATGTACTAAAATTGGATTATTTCAATTATGTAGTTAGATTTGGCCGGGGAACTTTGTAAATAGTCATGTTTTTCTTTCTTTGTTTATAGCTGTTTTTCTTGTACCGACACTATATGTTTAAATGTCCGTTGGCGCGTGGCCAAAGTGTTTGTTGATATTTTTGATTTTTTCTTGAGTCATGTGTAATGTACGCGGCGTGCGTGCGTGATTTTTATCCTGGCAATTGCGGAACCCGTTACATTCGATAAATGGTGCTTTATTAACGTTAATATTTTGAAATAGGAATGGGAGGAAATGATTGTAAACATTTTGCTGAACAGGTTATTATTCATGTTAGGGTAGCCGAGTGCACCAACTTAAAAGTAATTGTAGAACACCTTCGTTCTAATTTTGATAGATTTTTCTTGAGTCCTTTTCAGGTGACTAGTCACGGCATAGAACGATGGCGCCAGCATGTGGATATTATTTGTGTCTTTTATTTCAGGGTCTGTCACAACCCATACGTGTGATTAAGTGTGTGTTGATGTGTCTTGTGTGTGTTGATTCTACGTGAGGAGGGGGTAGTTGTCCTACCGCCCTTATATATTTTTGCTGCTGTTGTATTTTAGATGGAAAGACAGAGTGCTCTTGGGAGACTGCTGATTCTTGCCCATATGTTTTTCTGACACACACACGTATTATTGTGCTTTGGGGCACATTTCTTCGAGGTTCGACCCCATGCTCTGGGAGGTCGAGGTTATTGACACGTGGGTTGACAGACATGCAGAGTTCCACAAACCGCCCGTTTTGCCTGTGACTTATTTTTGATAGGCAGTCCTTTTTGTCCGACTGAACCCTGTAAGCTTTCATGCAGCAAACCTGTTCATTGTGATGGCTAATTTTTAAGCCATAATTAATTGGGGAGTTCGCCATGTGTGTAACGGATTGTTGTACCTTGTATGGATAAGAATATTGTGATTAACGTAAATGTGGGTTGTTTGCCTATTGCTTTGTTGATGACTCGATTTCATGTAATTTTGTTTGTCACACCCGTGTGGTGTAGTGGTAGAGTATTTGTAAATTTTGACAGCGGTCATTTGTGTATTTTTCTATTGGTCACGTGTTAATGTACTTGTGTTGATTTGTATGAGAAGTCCTAAGCTTTTAGGCAGTAAATGTTGCTACGGCAATTTAAGTCCAATTTCACACGGAAATTTTGTGTTTGTTTATAGTAGATTTAGGAAGTGTCGGTTTAATTTAAGTATTGTAGTTGTGTTCCCTCGTGTCGGTCTAGCTCTAGGAAATGCGGATTCGTTGTTTGAAGGGTCATTCTGGATGATAACGAATCACGCATTCAAAGTACACATCGTGGTGCATGTAGAACGGCGTACGCACTTATATGGTCATTTTTGTATCTTTATTTAAGGACGCTTGGTCCAGGTAATTAATCTCTCCAGAGATATCGCCTAAATTGTTTTGGCATTTTTATTAAGCGGGAGTCAGTTGGGAGTTTTTGTTGTTAATTGTTTATGTGTAAATATGGTGATTTGTTATTAAATTCAGTTGTTTTAACCCTGGCTTCACTCTTTCCTGCATGTTATTTTGTTATATGTTACCCTGCAAGTTAATGAAGCGCCCTGACAGCAACTTACGAATATGACCTGTTACGCCCCGAATCTGAGTCTCATATGCTTCTTTGCAAGGGTTCATAAAACAAAAATGGCGCCCAACGTGGGGATTGTTGTTGTTGTTGCTTCGCTGATCTCATATTTATTTCGTTGAGAAATGATGCCAGGTCAAGCGGACATGTAAATTCAGTAAATGGAGGCGATGTTGTACCGCCATGTGCATTAGTAAAATCACTGAGTTCCTAAAGTTAGAAATATTGAACAAGGTTAGAATTTGATTTGGTATTTGTTATAAACTTGTTCTGGCGCCCATATTAAAATTAGAAATTTGCATTATTGATGAACTCAGTCAAAGCAGGAAGATGTTGCCTTATATTTGACATTTAATTGACTTCGGTTAATTGGTGTTTCGTAAATTCTGTTGGTTAGGAATTTAAAAGCAGATCACTAGGGGTTATTTTGTTGTTTGGGAATAGATGTCATTGTATTCAGTAAATTTTGTTACTGAAATTTTCATTAAATTAGAGCCAGTAATATTTAAATGTGTGACATGTATGTGCGTATAGGGCTGAAACCTTAGCCCATAACCCTGTTTTTCTATGAATATATTTTTGTGTGTGATATGGCGAGTGTTGATGAGATAAAGGCATTGTTAGAACAGATGTCGATCCAAATGTCCGCGAAAACGGAAAAACAATTAGAACAGATGTCCGCGAAAACGGAAGAACAATTAGTGCAGATGTCCGTAAAGACGGAAGAACAATTAAAAGAACAATTAGAAGCTCAGCGTGAGCATAGTGAAAAACAATTACTTGATATGAGCGGTAACATTTCGGTCCAGTTAGAAGTCCAGAAATTAGACACTGACAAACAATTCAATGAACTAAACCACAAATTGTCACAACAGGCGGTAACACAAACCGAACAGTTAGGAAAAATCACAAATGATATTAATCAGAGCGTTCAAAAAGTAGAGAAACTGGCAGGCGAGGTTGCGGAAAACAACATCAAACAGGCGAAATGAAGAAATTGGAGGCGAAATTTGATAACAAATTAGTACAATTTGACGAGATGGTGGCAGATAAACTCAAGCAGATAGAGGCAGCATGTGTCAGTAACACCGCGGGAGTGAAGAAAACCCAAGAGAAACTACAGCAGCAAATTAATTCGGTAGATAACAACGTGCTGGAGTTAATAAAGGAAATAGATAAAGTCGAAGTTAAGGCTGAAACCGAGCGGATACACTTGCGGGAAAATTTAGAGGAGCAATTAGGCAGAACACAAGAGATCATAAGAAAAGAGATGGAAGGCCAGCTAATAAACACACAAGAGGTCATAAGACAAGAAGTAGGGGAGCAGCTCGTCAAAACTCAGGATAATTTGGAAGGTCAGCTAATGAAAACGCAAGAGGTTATAAGAGAAGAGGTGGGGGAACAACTAGTAAAAACGCAGGAACGGATAAGTGAAGAGCTAGAGAAAAATCAGGAGAGGAACGAGGAGAAAATAAATAGCTTAAAAAGTAGGATCCGGCGAGATTGGGACCAGCAGGCTCATGCGAATAAGGAAGACAGGCTGGCAGTTTTAAAGCGAATGCAGGCACTGGAGGAAAATATGAAGTCGAAATTACAGGAACACTCAGAATTAATCATAAAAAACGAGATTAGATCGTTAGAGAATGCGACATTATTTTCAAACGAAAATATTCCGGAAAAGCAAACAAGTATTGGAAGTCCGGCAGGTTCGAAGTTGGCTGAGGACACGAGTCGGGGTCAAAGTCCCAGACTAACGACTAATGCATTCCAGCAGTACAGGGGGGAGACTTCAACTCCGCAACCGAACTTGGCACCAGCCCAAGTCATCCAAGTCATTCGGGGTAATGATTTTAAGCCCGATAAGTTTAAAGAACATTCAGGAACCACTCCCAAAGCATTTCTACGGCAATTAACTGACTACTTTAATGACCAACACATCGGCCCGGAGAAACAATTAAGACTGGTGGAGAAATTTTTAGAAGGACCTAGCCTGACCTGGTTTTTAAGTTTCAAGTACACGTTTACAGACATGAATCAATTCCGCGAGGCGTTTTTGAAGAAGTTTTGGAGTCCTTCGTTACAGCAAGGGTTAAGAATGGACCTGTACACGCGCAAATACCACAGTACACATCCAACCCGTTTTTCAGAATTCTTCAGTCAGCAATTGGTAAAATTCAGGGATTTTGATGACCCGCCTAGCGAGCCGAATATGGTTCTAACCATCGGAAAACAACTCCCAATGCATATCCAACAATTATTAGTCGCAGGAAATATTCAGACCGCAGTCCAAGCCGAAGAATTACTCAGACACTTAGATGAGACGAGTATGGTAAGCCCACAGACAGGAAGAAGGAATTTGGAATGTGTCAACACGGCAGAGGTAGTTCAGGGACTCCAAGATAACCACGGCCAGGGAAACCAAAGTAAGACACAGTCCACAGGGACACAGTTCACGCCAAGAAGACAAGATTTTGACGGCCGAAACCAGTTCCATAACAACAATCAGAATTATCAGAATAACCACGGGAGATATCATCAGAATAACCAAAATCAAAATAATCAGTGGACGTACCAGCGGGAATACACGAATTGGAGGGGAAACCAGAGACAAGGTAGACCTTACCAAAGAAATGGAGATGGTAGATGGAGTAACGGCAGGGACTATCGCCAAGAAAACAGAGGAGATTATAGGAATAACTGGGACGAACGATATATTGAATCCCGTAAATACTTGGATCAATTAAGTAATGAAGAAGCGGAGAAGGAGAAGTGGGGGCGTGCCATGGCGAACAGACAGAGCCCAGACAACCATCAAGGAGAGGGGGCAGAGAGTTTACTGAGGCAACAGGAGCGACAGAATGATAACCGGCGAAACACATCTAATGGGGCCCGGGATAAAAAAAAAACCAAATGAACTGAAAGGAGACAGGCTAGAAACGGAGATCGCCAGGGAGCAAGAAGAGATGATAGTGGCCAATATAGAAGAGTGGGTAGCATTCCCAGACGATTGCCTGGAGGAAGTGGTGAAGAACCGTGAAAATGTTATCAGACAGCTACCAATTATTTACGCGCATATTGGAGGTATGAGGGTGAGATGTTTGATTGATACAGGTAGCCAGGTGAGCTTAGTCACTGAAATTTTGATAAAAGAAATAGCAAGAAAACAGACTGTTCCTATTATGCCGGTACCGCTAATGAAAGTCAGAGGTGTCATTCCTGACAAAACTATGAATTGTAAACAGCAAGCATTTCTAGATCTGGAAATATTGAACCATACTTTTTCACAAACATTCATTGTTATTCCAAAGATGAACTACAATATAATTTTAGGAGCCAACTTCATCTGCGATTTTCATGCTGTAATTGATTTATATAACAACACTGTAAGCTTCAAACAAGTAGAAGGACTGGATCATGTGGGTTTAAATATGGAAGAGAATCCGCTGGAGAGAGAGGCCAATACTTGGGTTGTTGAGGAATGCACTAATGAGGCCGGAGATAAGATCTTGAGGGGAGAGCAAGTCAACCAGACAGCAGTGCTAGAGATGGACAGCCGAGATATTTCGCAGGAACTTTGGGTGCATTTGGCGGAAGAAGAAATGGGCGGAACCAAATTCGAAATTCTACTTCAGGAGCGACTTAAGGAAGCCATCGTAGGGGAATCTGATAGAAGAAGATTGGAAGAAATTTTAAGATTACATAAAGGAGCTTTTGACACCGTACCCGGGAAAGTTTTAAATTTTCAATATGCGATGCAGGTAACAGATTGGACCCCATTTAAAAGTAAATTGTACCCGATCCCAGAGAAGCATTTTTCTCAGGTGAAGGACATTATTACTAACTTATTAGATTCTGGCATGATAAGGAAAGCTGCAACTCCTTATCTGAACGCAATATTGGCTGTGACCAAGCCAAACGGATCAATTAGGCTATGCCTAGACGCGCGAGTTTTAAATAGCAAACTGCTAGTTGAGCACGACCAAGCACCGAGGATCAAAGATGTTTTGAAAGGCTTCCGTGGGAAGAAGATATACTCAAGTGTTGATTTGACGAATAGTTTCCACCATCTTGAACTTGAAGAAAAATCCCAACTGTTGACGGGATTTTTATTCGATAATCAAAGTTATATCTGGTGTCGAATGCCCTTTGGCGTGAAAACTGCGGGATGTGCACTCATTAGAGCACTCGATAGAAATCTGACTGAGGAGGTCAAGAACTTCACCACGAGATATGTTGATGACATATTAATCGCTTCTGAGACAATGGAAGAACACTTGATAAATTTAAATAAACTGCTGGACAACCTGAGAACCATGAACTTCAAGATCAACTTAAAAAAGTCACATTTTTGCCAGAGCGAAATTTTATATTTGGGACATATAATTGATGTCGAGGGCGTGCGGCCTAATCCAGCCAAGATTGATGCTATTAAGAAATTTCCCACACCTACCAAAGTCAAACATGTTAGAGCATTTTTGGGAGTGACAGGTTTCTTCAAAGAAAATTGCCCTGGTTACACAGAAACAGTAGCGCCTATGCAGGAGATGTTGAAGAAAGCGAATCGATGGTCGTGGAACGAGGAGTGCGACAGGTCTTTTAAAGCAACGAAGGATTTATTGGAAAACTGTGTGAAACTTGGATATCCGGATTTTGAGAAACAATTTATCATTCAAGCAGATGCTTCGTTAATTGGGATTGGTGCTATGCTGTACCAAGAGGACGCTGAAGAACCCAAGAAGAAATCCTATTTGGCATTTACGAGTCGTAAATTACGGAAACATGAGAGGAACTACACAGTTACGGAACTTGAGCTACTAGCAATTCTATATTCTCTCCAACAGTGGCGCAAGATGATCTACGGTTATTCCATCATTGTTAGAACCGACCACCATGCACTGACATTTTTATTTAAGACAACAATAGCAAGTGAGAGAGTTACGCGCTGGTCCATCTACATACAGCAGTTTGACATCACAATAGAGCATTGTCCTGGGAAATTGAACGTCATACCAGATGCCTTGAGTAGAAACCCTGAGGACGGAAACGAAGTAACAGCGGAAGTTCACAATATTACCTTGACACCTAAGGCTCGTGAGTTTTTGGCAAGATTGAAGGATATTCGGAAGGAGCAAGAAGCTGACCCATGGATGATGATGATGATAAAATTCTATAGGAAGGAGTTACAACCAAATTCACCGGAGTACCGGGAAGCCAGTGCTAAACAAGCGAGATTTCACTACTTGAATAACTTGTTACATAAGTACGTGGATGAGCATCATACTAAACTGCGGATCTTAGTTCCAGCATCACTACAGAGGGGATTAACTTGGCATGTTCACGAGAGCCTAGCACATATCGGCACGGATAAGACTGAAGCTACGATAGGGGAGACCTTTACTTGGCCCAAGATGAGATTCACCATTGTTGAAGTAATTAGAACGTGTGACGCTTGTCAGCGCACAAAGCCGAACAACTTTATTCTGAAACAACCTCCAAGACCACTATTACCGTAGAAACCATGCGAGATGCTCGCGATTGATTGCTTTGGTCCTTTAGTAAAAGGAAAGCGTGGATGCCGACACCTCTTGGTATGTGTCGATGTATTTTCGAAGATGGTCGTGCTATGTCCTATTCAGAAGACGACGTCAAGACAAGTCCTTAGTCGAATTAAGAACAAAGTCATTCCGATGCTTGGGAAGCCGGAATCCATTCTATCAGATCACGGTACCTATTTCACAAGCAATGTTTTTAGGCAAGGTTTGGAGAGCCTAGGAATAAAACACATATTTTCAAGTATTCGTCATCCTTGTGGAAATCCGAGCGAAAGAACAATTCGCTGTGTCGCTAAATACTACAGAGTAATGATTCCTAACGAACACAATAAATGGGTAGACAAAGTAGGGGAAATTGAGATGTGCATGAACACTACTAAGCACGAGTCGACGGGTCAAGTCCCACTGATTGTACACCACAACAGGTTGCCGGAAAGAACTTGGGACAAGATCATTCCTTGCCCAAGGGATCCGTTATTAGCGCATGATTTGCGAATCCAGCGAACGAGGGAGCACATGAGGAACCAAGCGGACCGAAGGCTGAGACGGTACCGAGGAAAGAAGTTTCACCGAGAGTTACAAGAACAAGAATTAGTGCTGGTTCGTAGACCACCAATCTCCGACCCTAAGAACAAAGTCTTCGCCAAGTTCTGTCCGAAATTCATTGGCCCGTTCCGGGTAATTAAGAATCTGGGTAACAATGCCTACAGATTAGAAGAAGTGAGCACTGGTGCAAAATCTGTTTTTAATAGCGCCAATTTGAAACCGTACTACAGAAGGGAACCATTTGATGATTAGGAAAGATGATATGTGCAGAATATGTATTGCCAAAATTTATATTTTTTTTTTTGAGAGCAAACATTCAAATCCACGGGGAGCGCGTGAGTACGCACGTTGTTTGTAAACAACGAGCAGCTGAGACGACGGGAGTGGCAACTACGTGAGGAGAAGGGGGAGACCTAATGAAAATATGAATGACATTCCAGCGAGAAGGGAGCACACTAATTGAGTCAGAGGGGCATACACTCGAGCAGCTGAGTGAGATTTAAAGAGATGTGTTGTTACTACAGTGGATTTTGTTTTTGAAATCCAAACCAATAAATTGTTTCGAATTTCAAAACCTTGCTGAGGATAAATGAACCCTTATTGATCTTCGATAAATAAGTATTCATATTTATTATTATTATTACTACGGCCCAGGCAGCACATAAGGAAGTCGACTTGGATATTAGGGAGGCCAGTATTTCGTAATGGTTGCAACAGAAGCTGAGTTGGTAGCTATTCCTGGGGACGGCCAGAATTAGTCGAGTTCAAGGCCAAATTGTGCAACTACTGTACCAAAATTGGAGACATAAAGGAAGAATCACGAGGTCCTCTCAACGAACATACGATTGAATCAGCCAATCGCAAGAGACCAAGCTGTGACCACGAGGTGGACGGCGTCAGTAGTAAAAAGCGCGCGGAAGTGTGTATCTAAGGAACCGCCGAACGGATTAATCTCCGCTCGAGTAATTTGAGACGTTGGATTTATTTGGAGAAGAATGACACTATCCCCATCTTTGTGAGACAAAAACTCTGGAAGTTTTTATCCGACTCCGCCCCACTCCACCGCCCTTGTCAGTTTCTCATAAATAGTTTGGCCTGACGCCAATCTGAGTAATTATCTTGTGGAGCCTTCAGAGGCATACTCCACGCCAGTTTGAAGTGTGATTTTGACGCTCGATTTTATCTAAGTACTCAGTTGTGGAGCCTTCAGAGGCATACTCCACGCCAGTTTGAAGTGTGATTTTGACGCTCGAATGTATCTATTCTTGTGGAGCCTTCAGAGGCATACTCCACGCCAGTTCGAAATGTGATTTTTGCGCTCTAAAATCAGTGAAGCTAATTTTATTTTCTGAGCTCTGGGGAGCTAAAGTCGCAGCGTTTGCAGTATCGAATTTTAAAAGTTATAATACATTCTGTTCTAAAATCAACTAAATTGTGTGATCTAAATATTTCACGCCAGCGCGTGATAAACTGTAACATTCTTTTAAAGACGACGAGTTCAACTTTAAGGGGGAAGTATCGCATCACCCTCATTAGCGCTTACCAGAACCGAAGTCCATAAGACGGGACGGAAATACCGGACGAGATAGCGACTGCGAGTGCAGCCAGGATTTTGAACTTGTTAACGAGCCAGTGGCGCGGACTCGAGATGTATATTTTATGTATAAATTATGTGTATTGTATGTGTGTTTTTATAGTGCGTATGTGCGATATAATTAGGGCCAGTCTTCGCTATTAATCGCAGTAGGACAATTGTGGGTGAACTGAGTAGCCTGCAAGCGATTATAGATAGGCAAATATTTAACATTGAACTTTTCTGCCAAGGAGTCGAGACCAAGATGATCACCACGTGGTTTGAAGTTGGGATGAGCTTCAAGAAATCAACGCAGACGACTACTATGGAGTGCTAAATTGTCCATAGGGCAATGGGTTGAGAAGGATGTCCTTAGTCCTACATGCAGAAGCGGTGATGTACTAAAATTGGATTATTTCAATTATGTAGTTAGATTTGGCCGGGGAACTTTGTAAATAGTCATGTTTCTCTTTCTTTGTTTATAGCTGTTTTTCTTGTACCGACACTATATGTTTAAATGTCCGTTGGCGCGTGGCCAAAGTGTTTGTTGATATTTTTGATTTTTTCTTGAGTCATGTGTAATGTACGCGGCGTGCGTGCGTGATTTTTATCCTGGCAATTGCGGAACCCGTTACATTCGATAAATGGTGCTTTATTAACGTTAATATTTTGAAATAGGAATGGGAGGAAATGATTGTAAACATTTTGCTGAACAGGTTATTATTCATGTTAGGGTAGCCGAGTGCACCAACTTAAAAGTAATTGTAGAACACCTTCGTTCTAATTTTGATAGATTTTTCTTGAGTCCTTTTCAGGTGACTAGTCACGGCATAGAACGATGGCGCCAGCATGTGGATATTATTTGTGTCTTTTATTTCAGGGTCTGTCACAACCCATACGTGTGATTAAGTGTGTGTTGATGTGTCTTGTGTGTGTTGATTCTACGTGAGGAGGGGGTAGTTGTCCTACCGCCCTTATATATTTTTGCTGCTGTTGTATTTTAGATGGAAAGACAGAGTGCTCTTGGGAGACTGCTGATTCTTGCCCATATGTTTTTCTGACACACACACGTATTATTGTGCTTTGGGGCACATTTCTTCGAGGTTCGACCCCATGCTCTGGGAGGTCGAGGTTATTGACACGTGGGTTGACAGACATGCAGAGTTCCACAAACCGCCCGTTTTGCCTGTGACTTATTTTTGATAGGCAGTCCTTTTTGTCCGACTGAACCCTGTAAGCTTTCATGCAGCAAACCTGTTCATTGTGATGGCTAATTTTTAAGCCATAATTAATTGGGGAGTTCGCCATGTGTGTAACGGATTGTTGTACCTTGTATGGATAAGAATATTGTGATTAACGTAAATGTGGGCTGTTTGCCTATTGCTTTGTTGATGACTCGATTTCATGTAATTTTGTTTGTCACACCCGTGTGGTGTAGTGGTAGAGTATTTGTAAATTTTGACAGCGGTCATTTGAGTATTTTTCTATTGGTCACGTGTTAATGTACTTGTGTTGATTTGTATGAGAAGTCCTAAGCTTTTAGGCAGTAAATGTTGCTACGGCAATTTAAGTCCAATTTCACACGGAAATTTTGTGTTTGTTTATAGTAGATTTAGGAAGTGTCGGTTTAATTTAAGTATTGTAGTTGTGTTCCCTCGTGTCGGTCTAGCTCTAAGAAATGCGGATTCGTTGTTTGAAGGGTCATTCTGGATGATAACGAATCACGCATTCAAAGTACACATCGTGGTGCATGTAGAACGGCGTACGCACTTATATGGTCATTTTTGTATCTTTATTTAAGGACGCTTGGTCCAGGTAATTAATCTCTCCAGAGATATCGCCTAAATTGTTTTGGCATTTTTATTAAGCGGGAGTCAGTTGGGAGTTTTTGTTGTTAATTGTTTATGTGTAAATATGGTGATTTGTTATTAAATTCAGTTGTTTTAACCCTGGCTTCACTCTTTCCTGCATGTTATTTTGTTATATGTTACCCTGCAAGTTAATGAAGCGCCCTGACAGCAACTTACGAATATGACCTGTTACGCCCCGAATCTGAGTCTCATATGCTTCTTTGCAAGGGTTCAATATATATGACTTATGTAAATTTAAAAGGTCAAATTATGCTTTACGCTGATGATACGAATGTTTTCTATACTGGTAGCAAAGTGGACACAATAATCAATAATATGCAAGAAGACTTAAACGCAATAGTCACGTGGCTCAATCTTAATAAATTGACTATGAACGTCACGAAAACAAAATAGATGATAATAACAAAACCCAGTATGAAAAATATTGAACATAATCATATCTATAGCAACAACACAATAATAAACGAGGTCGATCATTTTAAATATTTGAGGCTAATCATTGATAAAGATCTAAGCTGGGTAGCACACGTTCATTATATTGCGGAGAAGATAGCTCCAGCATCTGGGCTGTTGAGAAAATTGAGATACTTAATCCCTAGGAAACTTCTAATCACAATAATATTACTCACTCGTACACAGTCACTTACAGTAATAATAATAATATAATAAAATTAGCCTATATATATCCCGTAAGGGCAAAGGCCTCCTGTTTGCACAGGGACGTGCTCGTGATTAGGCTCCGAAGGTGAGCATCCTTGGGAGCTTTTGTCTTGTTGCACTCACTGTCATTGTCTTTCTGTCCTGTTTGGAGCATGTTGATTCCTGTTTTACTCCAGCTGTCTCCAGGCTTCCCTGTCTTTTGGTACTCTCGACCATTGGTTTCCCACTTTAGCTCTAAAGCAGTCTGCCCATTTGGATTTTGGTGTCCCACGTTTCTTCGTCCTTCTCTCGGGTCCCGCATTGTGGTGCGATGCGTCCATTTCTGGTGATCCATGCGTGATACGTGTCCTCCCAATTTCCACTTTAGGCTTTCTGCCCTTTCTACCATGTCGCGTATGTTTGTCCTCCTCCTTCTTAGTTCCTCGTTCCTGATTCTGTCTCTTAGAGAAACGTTTAGAATCTTACCCTCTATTCTTCTTTGACATACCTGTAGCTGCTTTTTCAGTTTTTCTGTCAAGGACCCTGTTTGACAACCATAAAGTAGTGTTGGCATAACACATTTGTCTAGGATTTCTGCTTTTGTGCTTACTTTTAGTCTCTTGTCTGTGAGTAAGAACCTAATCGACCAAAATGTGTTCCACGCCAGTCCTATACGGCGTTTGATTTCACTCTCGGTGTCTTTGTTCAGTGAGATGCTTTGTCCTAGGTACACATACTGTTGCACATACTCTAGTGGTGATTAATGGACTTGAGTTGTATCTTGTATTCCATTTGTCATTATTTTTCTTTTTGTGGGGTTCATTGTAAGGCCTACTTCTCTGCTTATTTTGTCCAGCTCATTGATCATTTCATCTAGTGTTTTTGCTGACCTTGCGATTAGCGTTATGTCGTCCCCAAATCTTAGATGTGTCAGTTTCTGACCGTCTATATTTATTCCACGATTGTTTTTCCATTTCATTTTTCTGAATTGATGTTCCAGCACACTTGTGAATAATTTTGGTGATAGAGGGTCCCCTTGTTTCACTCCTCTTCTGATTTGGAACCATTCTCTGTCTCTTTCTGATCTTACTTTTTCTGAGCTGTTTTGGTGTATTTTACCTAATAACCTTATGTATTTGAAGGGGATACCTTGTTGTTTTAAGGCCTGCACTCTGTTTCTATCTGGCTTTCCATTCTCTTGAAAATTATTCTAGGAAGGATCTTTAAAGGATGAGTAATCAAGCTGATTGTACGGTAATATTCATATCTGTCAGATCCTACTTTCTTTGGTGTAGGGATGATAACATTCTTCTTGAAATGAGAGGGTACCTCACCTGTCTCATAAATCCTACACACCAAATAAAATAACCTGATAAGACCATCATCACCTAAGCAACGTAGCAACTCAATTGGTAAACATCTAAGCCTGGTGCTTGGTTCCCGCTTAAGTCTTCCAATGCTCTGTCAAATTCTGATCTCAATATTAAATCTCCTCTTGCATCCTCATCAATTTCCTCTTCCCTTTCCATTACATGATTCTCCATATCCTTTCCCTTATACAAACACTCTAAGCATTCAATCCCTCAACCTTTTCTTCCCTATATGTTAGAGGCTTTCCATCTGTGTCCTTAATATTACAGCACTTGGTCTTCTTTTCCCCAAAATTATTCTTAATCCTTCGATAAGCTGTATCTGCTTTTCCAAATTTCAGAGAATTTTCTATACCTGCACATTTCTTTTTCAACCATTCTTCTTTGGCTTCCTTGCACTTCTTGTTAACCTCATTTCTCAGACGTCTGTACTCTGCTTTCCCCTTTTCATCTCTTAAATTCTTGTGTTTCCGCCTTTCATCCTTCTAGTATATCCTGAGTGATCCACGGCTTTCTACCTATTCTTTCTTTCCTATTTTTTTTCTGCGGATTTTGTTATTTCAAAGTGCCAATTCATCTGCAATTTAAGTTTATTTAGGGTTTTTCATGAGTCCTTCCTTTATACTCTTCTTGAATCTTTTGTTTACATCCTTCTCTTTCAGTGTGTCTATTGCCCACCTCTTCGGCTTTTGACTTTTCTTCAACTTTAGTCTGCATTTTATAACAAAAAGATTGTGGTCAGAGTTTAGGTCAGCACCGGGATATGTTTCACAATCCAAAATCTGGTTATGAAATCTCGGCTTGACCATAATGAAGTTGATTTGGTAACGCCCTGTATCTCCTGGTCTCATCCATATGTATATTCTTCTATTGTGGTTATTGAATAAGGTGTTAGCTATGACCAACTCATGCTCGGTGCAGAATTCCATTAGTCTGTTCCTCGATCATTACTTTCACCTAATCAGAAATCTCCTACTATCTTCCCTTCTGTTCCGTTTCCTACCACAGCATTCCAATCTCCTATTACTATAACATTTTCATCATCATCACCCTTGACATACCTCAGAATTTCATCTATTTCTTCGTAGACCTCTTCAACATCTTCATCATCAGCTTGACTGGTAGGCAGATAGACTTGTACCACTGTGGTGCATGTAGGTTTTGTATTGACTGTGTACAGCAACCCGAATCCTGATTTTGCAGAGTGGTGTGTGTTATAGATTCTGGAACTTTCTCATTACTATTGTGGGTCATATATAACCTTTTGGCAGCTATGTATTTCCAGTTGAATAAACACCCATGTCTGAGTTATTTTCCCTCATCTTAGCCCCATTCTACATCATGGCCCTATATCAATTTAACACAAACTCCCTTCTCCATTTGGTTCCATATATTACATATTACATTGGGTTACATTTTACACACATGTAGGCATACTCAAATTAATTTCCTTCAGGGGCGATCTCGAAAAAAAATGGGGGGGATAGTGGTTATGGGTGTAGGTAATGACTGTTTTATGTAGTGACTGGCTAAACGGCCTTTCACTTGGGGGGTGACAAATCAGAATTTTAGGGGGGAAATATCACATATGCCCTCTCCTGGGTACGGTAAACTTTTCGAATCGCCACTACTCGAACGACTACTTGGTCTGTTGTCAGCCATTACAACAAACAGATGGCAAACATAGGTCAAACTTATGTGTAGTACTGATATCACTAGATCTATTGATGAAAGATAGTTGAAGGTGCGGTGGAGCAGTGCTACCAACTCAACGGTATTCACTCCATTATCTCTCATAGCTCTACACAGCAGCTCTCATAGCTCTAGACAGAAGCGATAATTCGCACCCTGGTGTTACATTTTTGCACTAATTCATTTAACAAATTGGCTGTTCAAAAGCGATGATGCGTACTTTGAAGTTACACTTTTGTACTAATCTGCTTTAAGATTGTGATTGGCTGCGATTGTCCACCATTACAGTAAATACGTTCCCATCGATTTCAAATTAGAATTTATGACATGTAAGCGGGCAAAGCAATTAGTACGTGACCGTATTGAAATTGATATGAGATTGCCATGTAAATTCTTCTTCTTCTCGTTGGGGTTTGGGCATAGACCAGCTCAAAGAATATGGGTAAGAACGGTTACTCCGGGTTTGAATTCAATTCCGATTACGCCCACCGCCCACACGCCGCTGCGCACGCTGCACAGCAGCGCTGCATAAGGCCACGGCACGAACTAAAATTTACGCGCGGGTAATTTGAACCGTAACCTGCGGCCAGATGTAGCCCCCCCCCCCTTTCCCCTTCCCCCGCCCCCATCCCCCTCCTCCCTCTTCCCTGAATATGATTTGTTTTTACGTTGGTTTACATTATTCTCATTTATTTCTATTGGTTTCATAGAGTAAACTTGCATAATCAACCTGAAGGTTGGCCCTTGCCTCTGAGGAATACAAGTTAATGATATTGTATAAATAGGCCTAACATCTAGGTTATAGGCCCACAAGTTAATATACACTGTTATAAACAGATTGAGAAAAATCACAGCAAATAAATGAATATGAAATAAACCATCACCAATATACAATACACCCAAATGTTGCCCTTAGCCTACTAAATGAAATACTCAAAGTAAATCAGGATGCAAATAAGGAACTTAGAAGTAATAACATAAGTACAAAAATAAGTCCATTTACAGTAGTATATATTATACTTTTCTCATTTTTACACATATAGCCTACATTCCAGAATATTGTATGTAATTTCATCAAATTATTGCTTCAATTTCATTTGTCATTCCAACGCACTGCCTCCGCACCTTACAAATCTGCAAGAAAATAAGGGTAGTATAACCAAACATGTCAGTCTCAACAACAAAGTACAGCATTCCTAAAGGAAAAATAAATGAGACACAATTATTGCAGTAACATGAATATTGTTCACTCTTATTCAGAGCATCTATTTTGCACCACAAACTGAATTCTATTTGGTCTTTGGCCATTACATCCCCACCTATGCATCTAACACAGGATTTACAGTGACAGCCATAGGCAGTATTGAATCCACCCCCCCCCCCCCCTTTCGCTCTGATATTAGTCAATCCAGCCTAAATGTAATTCATGCTCTCAGACAAAGCACAATTTTCACATAGTTTCCAGTACGGGGTATTTACAATAGTTAAGAAACGGGGGGAATGTTGATTAGAACATTATAATTAAATGATTCCAGTAGCCTAACAAATTGTGTAGTGATTTGGAACTATCATGCAGGCATTCTACATTGAAGTAAATAAAATAAATTCATTGCTTGTAAACTAGTAGTGGAGTAGTGGGTGTTCTATTACCCCCAACCACTACTCCCAATGCGAGCCGATAACTCCCGAACCCGTGGTCGGAGATTCACGAATAAAGTGTTGTTGGACTCGGGCTGACGGGTGCTTTGCACTCGTTACATTTTTCAAAAAAAAATTGAAAAATTTTGTTTTTGAAAATAGTCAATAGTTTCAAAACCAAACATGATAGAACGTTGTACTACAGTTCAAACGAATGGTCTTTATGACCCTTATTTTCTATAATAAAACTTTTTTATTTTTTATGTTTTTTTGTAAACAATCGAATTTTGAAAATCCTATATTTTGGAAACTGTGAATTATACAAAAAGTTTATTTGACGTAAATGGAAGGTCCCTACGCCCTCTAGCCCAAAATTAAATTTCAAGTCTCTAGGGCAAACATTTGTGTTCTATAAGTAGTGTCATGATGGGGAAGCTGCGGCACTTAGGAAGTTGTGAGCCCCTGGCGACCTTGGAATGGAAGGAGTCATGCTAGGAGGGCGTGATGGATTCGTTTTTCGTCTCGTTGCGCTCTTTACGGGAATGCAGGTGTCGAAAAGGTGAAATTCTGGAAACATGTTTTTTTGGGGGGGTTAAAACGTGATTTTAGACTTTTTGTTATATCTCGCGAACCAATCATGCTAGAGGCGTGTACGAGGGGTCCAAGGACTCGGGGTAACGTCCTCTTTGCTATAGACCACTCGTTATAATTTAAAAAATTTGGAAACTCGAATTTGGGGTAAACAAGTGTTTTTTGTGATTTTTACTGATATTTCACGAACCGATAAGCCTAGAGACTTGTACGAGATGTCATTTTTTTCGTCGCGTCGCCCTCTTGCCGAGGAAGTTCGTGTTGAGCAGGAATGAATAAACCATTTTGAGGTAAAACCGTGATTTTAGACCTTTTGCTCTATCTCGCAAACCAATAATGCTAGTGACGTGTACGAGGTGTCATAGGACTCGGGCTAACGCCCCCTTTCGAATGTGGTAGATATTTTTTCCAAAAAAAATTCACAAAGGGCCTAACGCCATATGTGTTGAAAAAATAATTCTTTACCTGTTTATAATGTTCATGAAGCGCGTTGGTTGAGAGAGACGATACTGCTGGGTGTGTGTGTTTCAACGAACCTGTCCCTAACCACAATGACCATGCTTAATAGAACAATCGATATTTTGACGGGTCGGTTTATGACAGAGCGAGGGTTCGTTTTTCTGATCTTTCCTATGGCAGATGGATGGAGGCTAATATTTCAAAATGTGTGAAGCATGCTAAGATTCTTTTACCCCCGAAGAGAGCCTTTAACGTGTAAACGGTGATGAGAACTTGGTTCTATGTTGGTCGAAGCGAGTACAGAAAACAAACTTGCAGAGGAGCAGACTAGCAGGAGGTGAATGTCATTTGAGCTTATTGGAATGCACTGATCAGATTTGACAACAGGTGCAATGGAAAATGACAAAGACACAGAGGACACTTGAAGGTGAAATAATCTGACAACCGTGATGGCAGGGGAGTGCGAAATGCATGCATACATGTGTGAAACCACATGAGGGCTAAACAAGTCACATCCTGTCTTGCTTCGTACGTGAAAAAATGCAAGTTCATGTGAAATTTGATCTGGCACAGGTGTTCACCTTGGGCGTTAGCTGTCCACGTGACCGATAACAGAATATTCAAAGCGTGGGAGAAAAAATGATTATGCATGCAACGTAACATATATAAAGATATGTCGTTATCATTTCCACTCTCCCTTATGTGACTACCTTTGAACAGATTGCGTTGCGTGAAACCCCTGGTCTTGTTTAACAGTTTTGGTGTTGGTGGAAAATACTTTTGTTGTGTGGTAGGTATTTATTTATATATTTATTCATTTATACATTTATTGATTTATATATATATATATATATATATATATATTTACATGCAATTATTTATTGATTAGGTAATTAATGATTTTATTTATTTATTTGTTTGCAGATAACCGGTATACCATACATGTCTGAGAGAGAAGAAACCATTGCACTTTTGAGCCCACTAGAAAGAAACAGCAACAAGCCACTGCAGGTGAAGGTGAGATTATTTTTTTAAACTAACTTGTTTCATTTTTTGGTTTCATATTTTATTTTATGAAATACATGTATTAACCTTAATGAAGTACTAAAGGACTTGGATTCGGCTGGAATTGCTGACCTTGATGTAGAAGATCGTTCTAAATTTTGTGCTATGATAGAATCTTGGACCCCACCACCTAGAGTCTCTAAATGTCGGAAGCCCCTTTCGCAGGAGAGAAAGGAGAAATTATCAGCAGGGCTCAAGAGATATTGGGAACGGAAAACAGCATCGAAGAACTAGTCATAAGCGCTCCGTAGTGGGCTTAAATCAATAATAATGTATTAACCTAAATTTATGTATTTATAGCGTTTTATTTTATTTATTTTTAGAAACTTGGAAAGAAAAACCTTACCGCTGTAGCAGTTGCTGAAAACCCGAGACGCAGTAGAGCGAAACCATTGTTTCCAGGCAGTGAACTATTGAAAACTCAGGTAAGCCTAACTTAAAATGCTATTGCATTTTACCACTACTGAAAAAAACTCTTACACAAAAAAGCATTACCTGTACATGACTGGGACAATGATTGCTTTCTTGATTAATGGCTATGTTGTTGTTGACTGGGAAAAGTACAAGGCCATGTTGGATTTTCTAAAGAAAAAAATTTAAATTTAATTTATGGGTGGCTCCCTATGGACTCAACGAATATCCACAGGTTTGAACATGATAATGTGAAAAAAATGACATGACATTCATTTTTGTTTATATATTGGTTAAAGGGGGGATGTAAATGACTGTAACTTTATAAAAAGAAAATAAGTACAAGGGTTACTGTTAGTGCCAACATACAGTTCATTTTAATGGTGTTTTGATATATTAATGCCAATTAACGTTAACGTTTTATTTACAAGTATTGATTGATTGATTGATTGATTGATTGATTGATTGATTGATTGATTGATTGATTGATTGATTGAGTGAGTGAGTGATGGGTTATTTTGTTTGCTTTTAGGTGTCGTCATGTGCCATTAACGTAATGAACAGGCAGTGAACAAGCATGCATTAAGCTTTAAAGTACTCTGTGCTCTTGTGCAACGTAATAACTTACAATAAGAAAACGTTTTACTATAAGACATGGCGTTAGTACCAAATACAACAAGTGAGCAAGTTGGTTTACCACGTGGGTTAAATTTAAAATCAGAACATGATCGTTGGTTAATATACTGCTCAAAAAAATTAAAGCACCACTTTTTTCAAAGGCCACCAAATTTGGAAAGTTGACTGCACAAGGTCGAAATCTCAGTATGACGTTTGCCCCGACGCCTACCAAGCACATGCTTCAGCACAACTACCCAACTTGTGTAGTTTCGGGATAGCGCCCCCAAAACCAGCCCATTTTTGAAAACCGTAAATTGAAGTTTGCGAAAAACGCTGTAGGACTTGTCGCAGGTTGCCAAAGCAGTCGAAAATGAATGAGTCTTGCTCTTAAGGTTCCACGAACACGTTGAAATCGTTACATTTGACGTTTGGGCATTTTCAACCCCCTTCATCATCCCCTAAACATGGACTACCATTGGGGGCGCCTGAGAAGGTACCGGATGTGTTTAACCACCTGAAAACCTGTACACCGTCCTCAGTTGCTGATTGCAGTAAGTTCTTAAGGCCTCCGGCAATGTTCACCCCTCCTAACACCCTCAACTGGCAAGGGACCAAACCACCCCGTCTTGATTCACCCCTAAGGCAGGTTTAAATCGAGATTTTTATCAGTGCTGCTAATGGGGGTGTCTTCCCCTAACGTTTCAAAAGAGGACCTGCGCCTGTGTCGCCACCCCTTCCCTTGCTACCCCCTTTTGTATGATTTCTCGAATCAGGCCCTTTTTAAGGGCTGAAATGAGGTCTTAATCGCTGAAAAGTCTGTAAAGGTCCTTAGAAGTAGTGGTGACACGAAATCAACCCCTTCCGATGTTTGATTGACATTCCATCCCCCAAAGTTGACATTTTTGCACCCTCAACCCTCCCTGTCTGGACGCGTAACGCGTCATGGCAGAGTTTTCAGAGTTGGATCAAAATGAAGCTTATGGCCTGAAATGGAGCCCAAAACAGCAGGTTGGATGGAAATTCATCGGTAGGGTGGGAAACGGGACCAAAAAGTTTTCAAAAAGGTTAACAGCCTCTAGTAAGTACACCAATGCATAGGCAATCCACATCACGTCATTTTTCTCCCATTGCCAAACTTTGTAACCTATTGCCGATCATAGGCAACCCACACGCACGGACGTGATGTGGGTTGCCTATGCATGGGCGTACTTACTGTAGGCTGTACACTTTTTTGAAAAAATTTGGTCCCGTTTCCCAACCTACCGATGAATTTCTATCCAGCCTGCTGTTTTGGGCTCCATTGCAGGCCATAAGCTTCATTTTCATCCAACTCTGAAAACTCTGCCATGACGCATTACGCGTCCAGACAGGGAGGGTTGGGGGTGCAAAAATTTCGAATTTGGGGGACGGAATGTCAATCATCGATCGGAAGGGGTTGATTTCGTGTCACCACTACTTCTAAGGACCTTTACAGCCCTTTCAGCGATTAAGACGTCGTTTCAGCCCTTAAAAGGGGCCTGATTCGAAAAATCATACAAACAGGGGTTGCAGGGGAAGGGGTGGTGACAAAGGCAGAGTTCCTTTTTTGAAACGTTAGGGGAAGGCCCCCCCCCCCCATTAGCAGCACTGATGAACATCTCGATTAAAACCTTCCTTAGGGGTGAATCGAGAAGGGGTGGTTTGGTCCCATGCCAGTTGAGGGTGTTAGGGGGTGTGGACATTACCGGAGGCCTTAAGAACTTACTGCAATCAGCAACTGAGGACGGTGTATAGGTTTTCAGGTGGTTAAACACACCCGGTACCTTCTCAGACGCCCCCAATGGTAGTCCATGTTTAGGGGATGATGAAGGGGGTTGAAAATGCCCAAACGTCAAATGTAACGATTTCAACGTGTTCGTGGAACCTTAAGAGCAAGACTCATTCATTTTCGACTGCTTTGGCAACCTGCGACAAGTCCTGCAGCGTTTTTCGCAAACTTCAATTTGCGGTTTTCGAAAATGGGCTGGTTTTCGGGGTGCTACCCCGAAACTACTCAAGTTGGGGAGTTGTGCTGAAGCATATGCTTGGTAGGCGTCAGGACAAACATCATACTGAGATTTCGTGCTTGTAGGTCAACTTTTCAAAATTTGGTGGCCTTTGAAAAAAGTGGTGCTTTAATTTTTTTGAGCAGTATATTTGAATCCTGGCCTGTAGGCTTTTTGTCAACACATAAACTTGCAAAAGCCGGGTTTTTTTTACTTGAACCGAGAAGATGTGGTGCGCTGTGTGTTTTGTAGTATTGAACGTTCACACTGGGAAGAAGGGGATGATCCCTTTAGAGACCATTTGCGATGGTCTCCTCATTGTCCTTACATGCTTGGAAAACAAGTGGGTAACCTATCAGTGTATTCATTTTACTGAACCACAAGGCCATTGGCCGCTACTTACGTTGCTGAAACAAAAATTAATAATAATAATAATAATGATATATAACCAGCCAACGGTAGTGTCGATATATGTGGTCCATATGCCATAGACAGTGTTGAATTGGCGTGTGCTTTTGAAAAATTGGGAGTTTGCAAGTCTAAAGCACTAGCACACCCAGAGTACAGCTCTGTTGAAAAACGTTTAGAATCTTATAAAAATGTTTGGCCATTAATATTAAAACACCTTACCAAACAGCTAATTGAAGCTAAATTTTTTTATACTGGTGAAGGGGATAAAACAATATGTTTTATTGTGGATTTGCTTTAAAGGATTGGCAAATGACTGATGACCCTTTCGTGCAACACGCTCGTTGGTTACCAAACTGTATATACATGGTGTTGCTTAGATGTCTGGAATTTGTGAACACTGTTCGTAAAGAAAACGTGATTGCAGCACAAGACATAAAAGTGCCTTTACAGATAGAACACGCGGAGCAAATACATGAGGCTGAAAGAAAAGACTTGTCTTACGAACAGATACAAAAGTGTGACCAACAACTATGTAAAATTTGTTATCAAGATGAACTAGGTGTTGTATTTCTGCCTTGTGCAGAAAAGTAATATCTGCTACATTATCTGCCTATACGGTTTAATGATATGTCGGAGAGTGCTGTTGATGAAGTCAATAATGCTGTGCAACCTGTACACTTAATTTATCAAGGTTATAAAAACAATAGGTAAATGTTTCGTTTTAATTAAATAAAAAACAAATGTCAAATAATAATAATAATAATGGAAGATATAAGTGATGACAATGGACTGAAAGAAAATATGTGTATAGAATAATAATGTTTTAGTTTTTAGTTTTGTCTTAAAGAATATTATCATGAAACGAAAAACATGTATATAAAGTGTGTAAATAAATGCAAAAGGAAGTTACAATGCTGTTTGATTTTATACAAAGTTAGTATATTTAACATTGCAGAGTATACATGATTATGACAATAGATGCACACTGAATACAAGCCTTTCTCTCTTTACAATAGTCTGTTATAGTTTTATACACAAGGCTTGATGTAGATCATTTTATAGCAATGTCCATTCACTGTTGTTTTCGAAAACCGGGGAAGTCGCAATGGGTGTATAGGCATCAAACCTTATTGTTGTTACATTTTAGTCATTTTGATCCTCTGGCATATCAAGAGCAGATGACCTAGTTGTTCCACTCTTTAAAACGACGACAACAACAACACTACCTCTTGAATAGTTTGTGATGTTGATGGCTCTTGCGACGTGGAAGATGGATTAAAAATAACTGTTAGAACAGGTGTTAAACGTTGCTCATTAAACAATGCACTATTTTGAGTAGCTCCCCCAGGGGCTCACTTCTAGTGGGCGTGGGTTGGCGACCACGGGGCCCCAGCTGAGTCCGGCATTGCTTCCACTTACTTGTGCCGGGCTCCTCTCCGTCTTCTTTCCTGTCGACCTCACTTGGTCAACTCTTGTTCTCTTCCGACCCCGACGGTATTAGGGTATCCGAGGCCTAGGGAGTCTCTTCCTTTCCCGCCTTACTTGGCCCTTGTCTCATCTTTCCTGACACCCTCCTTCTGTGAGGGGTCAGCCTTCTTTTTCATTTCCTTTTACCCCCTGCCTTGTGCTCAAGGCCCTTAAGGAGGCAGGGTGTATGTAGCCCCACCACTTCTGGTGCACCCTAGATAATGCTACACCCTCGGGGGCTCACGGCTGGTGAGTTCGGGAGTTGGCGACCCCGAGGGATTCCTGAGCTGGGTCCGTTTTCCCCTTTTGTCCCTTACCTGTGGAGCGGACCCTCTCCTCTTTCACTTTCCTATCTGCCTTTCATGGCTCTCCTTCCTTCCAAGTCCCTCAATCCGCATTCTTCGAGGGTTGAGGGCATTTCTTTTCCTCCTGTCCTTTATTTGCCTTATTCTCCTTTAGTTTTCCATTTCTTCTTCTAGTATGTAGGTTGGTAGTTAGTTTTAGTTTTAAGTTTACATTTCATTTTCATCTTCACGATCACCCAAACCATCAGGGGCCGATAGCCTAGATGTTAGGCCCCTTAAAACAACAATTATCATCATCATCATCATATTTTGAGTAGCAATATGGTTTTCTTGATTTCTTGTCGATGGTAACTGTGTTTCATGCAGTACACCACATTGATGATCACTGACACTTAAAACTTCTCTATTTCTACTTTTTAGGTCACCACGACAATGTTTGGAACGTTGTTTTGAACAACGCCAAATAACAGTTCGATTTTTATTGGTTCGTTTCACAATATATGAATATCCTTTATAGTATGCATAAGGCTTACCATACCTAGTCACTGATACTTCCATGTCAACTGGCAAGCATAGACTAAGCTCTAGTAAAGTCAACTTGTTAATAAGACTAATAGTTTAATGTGATAGCAAATATGGATCCAAAAAGTCCAGGTAAAAGTGGAAGCAAATAAGCAAATGTAAGAACCAAGAGTGGGGGTAAAAGTGGTCGTAAAGTGGTAGACCCATTACACAATAATTTCAGCACGACGAAGCTCTTGTTCAATTTCTTTGATTTCCCAATCGTGACCGGTATGCCCAGCTTGTTGTAAAGCATGCAAGTGTCGAAGCCGTTGAATTAGCTTACTGGGATTGTTCCAGTATACAAATTTAACAAATGGATTTTTAGGTGTAAACAAAGCATTACCATTATCATGATCATTATCATCATCATCATTATCATCATCATGATCACCATTATCACCACGACCATCATCACTGTTACTATATAGTCCTTTTTGATCCTCTTGCAATACCACTTCATTTATAGTCTGAGTTGATTTTGATAGTGTTGAAGGTTTCTTGGACGTTGACAACTGTCCTAACATGACGTTTTGAGGACATGATAAGTACTTTTGAACAATCACTGCACTATCTTTAGCCGCAATATCGTTTTCTTGAACTTGCTTTTTAACATTTTGATAATTGTTTGTAAACAGCAAGCGTGGTTCGTTTAGAGCACTACATTGATGAACACTTACACTTAAAACCTTTCCATTTTTACTTTTCAGAGTGCCTCGACATTTTGTTGACCTTTCTTTTGAGCATTGCCAGAATATTATTCCATTCACATTCTGACGATTATAGTTATAAGAGTAGCCTTGATAGAGTGCACGTTGCCTACCTTTGTTGGTTGTAGTAAGTTCCATAGTAGTAACTGACCTGCCAGTACGATGTTCACACTACAAAGGTTACAACTGTTTTGCTGATGGAGTGACCTACCATAAGCTTACATATTGGCTTATGCGTTGGCTTTTGTGTTGGCTTTTTGTGCTCCCTTTTTGTGTTGGCTTTCCGTGTTGGCTTTCCGTGTTGGCTTTTTGTGTTGGCTTTTGTGTTGGCTTTTTGTTTTGGCTTTTTGTGTTGGCTTTAGTATTGGCTTTTGTATTGGCTTATTTGACAAGTTATTTGTGTCAATGTATTTAGTGGATTTTTCTTGGTGTTGGAAAGTAAGTTAAAAGAGAGGGAATATTTAAAGACTTAACCTCAGCTCACTAACCTAACCTAACCTAACCTAACTTCACCTAACCTAACCTAACCTTTCAACTCTCAGATGTTAATTAAATCTGTGCATAGTCGAGTTGGAACCCAAGACCTCAGGGCCAAAACCATTTATTTTTGATGGCTTATTTTGGTAACTTATTTTGATGGCTAACCTAACTTTATCTAACCTAACCTAACCTAACCTCAGCTCACTTTGGAAATTACTAGTAAGTGTTCATATCCTCCGCTAGGTAGAATGCTAGTAGTACAGGTAGTGCTCATATTTACCGCTAGGTAGCGGAAACATACTTTGCGTGTTGCATGTGACACTTGTAAAGTTCAACCACATGCAAGACGTGCTTGTATAAGTTCTGTATTTACACTCAATATACAATTAACCACTAAATGTTCTGAACTAACATGTATAGCCATTTTTAGGGTATATAGGAGACCCTTAGCAAGAAAGGCTGTCTAACCCACTAGTGTACAGCCTTGTCATACGCAGTAAGCACCTGTTGGCAGAAAACAACAACAACAATTAGAGAAAGCCAACAACAAACTGTTTCCTTTAAATACATTAATGGATATGTTGTTGGCTTTCTCAAATTGTTGTTGTTGTTTTCTGCCAACAGGTGCTTACTGCGTATGACAAGGCTGTACACTAGTGGGTTAGACAGCCTTTCTTGCTAAGGGTCTCCTATATACCCTAAACATGGCAATACATGTTAGTTCTGAACATTTAGTGGGTAATTGTATATTGAGTTAAAATAGAGAAATTATACAAGCACGTCTTGCATGCGGTCAAACTTCACAAGTGTCACATGCAACACGCAAAGTATGTTTCCGCTACCTAGCGATAAATATGAGCACTACCTGTTCTACTAGCATTCTACCTAGCGGAGGATATGAACACTTACTAGTAATATCCAAAGTGAGTTGAGGTTAGTTTAGATTAGGTAAAGTTAGGTTAGCCATCAAAATAAGTTACCAAAATAAGCCATCAAAAAATAATTGGTTTTTACCCCTGAGGTCTTGGGTTCCAACTCGACTATGCACAGAATTTAATTAACATCTGAGAGTTGAAAGGTTAGGTTAGGTGAAGTTAGGTTAGGTTAGGTAAAGTTAGGTTAGGTTAGGTTAGGTTAGGTTAGGTTAGTGAGCTGAGGTTAAGTCTTTAAATATTCCCTCTCGTTCAACTACTTTCCAACACCAAGAAAAAATCCACTAAATACATTGACACAAATTACTTGTCAAATAAGCCAATACAAAAGCCAATACTAAAGCCAACACAAAAAGACAACACAAAAAGCCAACACAAAAGCCAACACGGAAAGCCAACACGGAAAGCCAACACGAAAAGCCAACACAAAAGCCAACACAAAAAGCCAACGCCAAAGCTAATATATAAGCTTATGGTAGGTCACTCCATCAGCAAAACAGTTGTAACCTTTGTAGTGTGAACTTCGTACTGACAGGTCAGTTACTACTATGGAATTTACAACAACCAACAAAGGTAGGCAACGTGCACTCTATCAAGGCTACTCTTATAACTATAATCGTCAGAATGTGAATGGAATAATATTCTGGCAATGCTCAAAAGAAAGGTCAACAATAGGTCGAGGCAATCTGAAAAGTAAAAATGGAAAGGTTTTAAGTGTGAGTGGTCATCAATGTAGTGCTCCAAACGAACCACGCTTGCTGTTTACAAACAATTATCAAAATGCTAAAAAGCAAGTTCAAGAAAACGATATTGCGGCTAAAGATAGTGCAGTGTTTGTTCAAAAGGACTTATCATGTCCTCAAAAAGTCATGTTAAGACAGTTGTCAACGTCCAAGAAACCTTCAACACTATCAAAATCAACACAGACTATAAATGAAGTGTATTGCAAGAGGATCAAAAAGGACTATATAGTAATAGTCATGATGGTCATGATGATAATGATGATGATGATGATGATGATGATGATGATGATGATGATAATGGTAATGCTTTGTTTACACCTAAAAATTCATTTGTTAAATTTGTATACTGGAACAAACCCAGTAAGCTAATCAACGGCTTCGACACTTGCATGCTTTACAACATGTTGGGCATACCGGTCACGATTGGGAAATCAAAGAAATTGAACAAGAGCTTCGTCGTGCTGAAATTATTGTGTAATGGGTCTACCACTTTACGACCACTTTTACCCCCACTCTTGGTTCTTATATTTGCTTATTTGCTTCCACTTTTACCTGAACTCTTTGGATCCATATTTGCTATCACATTAAACTATTAGTCTTATTAACAAGTTGACTTTACTAGAGATTAGTCTATGCTTGCCAGTTGACATGGAAGTATCAGTGACTAGGTATGGTAAGCCTTATGCATACTATAAAGGATATTCATATATTGTGAAACGAACCAATAAAAATCGAACTGTTATTTGGCGTTGTTCAAAACAACGTTCCAAACATTGTCGTGGTGACCTAAAAAGTAAAAATAGAGAAGTTTTAAGTGTCAGTGATCATCAATGTGGTGTACTGCATGAAACACAGTTACCATCGACAAGAAATCAAGAAAACCATATTGCTACCCAAAATAGTGCATTGTTTAATGAGCAACGTTTAACCCCTGTTCTAAAAGTTATTTTTAATCCATCTTCCACGTCGCAAGAGCCATCAACATCGCAAACTATGCAAGAGGTAGTGTTGTTGTTGTCGTCGTTTTAAAGAGTGGAACAACTAGATCATCTGCTCTTGATATGCAAGAGGATCAAAATGACTAAAAAGTAATAACAATAAGGCTTTATGCCTATACAACCATTGCGACTTCCCCAGTTTTCGAAAACAACAGTGAATGGACATTGCTATAAAATGATCTACAACAAGCCTTGTGTTTAAAACTATAACAGACTATTGTAAAGAGAGAAAGGCTTGTATTCAGTCTGCATCTATTGTCATAATCATGTATACTCTGCAACGTTATATAAACTAACTTTGTATAAAATAAAACAGCATTCTAACATCATTTTGCATTTATTTACACACTTTATATACATGTTTTTGGTTTCATGATAATATTCTTTAAGACAATACTAAAAACTAAAACATTATTATTCTATACACATATTTCTCTTTCAGTCCATTGTCATCACTTATAACTTCCATTATTATTATTATTTGACATTTGTTTTTTTTTATTTAATTAACTCGAACCATTCACCTATTGTTTTTAAAACCTTCATATATTAAGTCTACAGGTTGCACAGAATTATTGACTTCATCAAAAACACTCTCCGACATATCATTAAACCGTATAGGCAGAAATGTCTCAGAGTTTACACATACACAAAGTACACGATCACCATATGCTGTTTTCAATTTCCGAATCTTGATAATGCGGAATGGAATATCCGTTGGCAATTCGCTGAGCTTCTTTTTCTCTATGCCACATGAGAGTCCCGCAGCATTCAAAACATTCATTGTAGTAGTCTATAAACAAAACAAAAGCATATCTATTACACTCTAAAACAGCATTAATAATATTGTGCAATTAGGGATTTTGCACTATGCATGGCTAATAAATTATACTAGTTATGCAAGAAATGCCCTAACTGTAGCAGTTTCTACTTTTCTGCATATAGCACAAGTGTTAAGTTCTAATGCACACTTGACACATGCTATCATGTGTCCACAAGGCAAAAATACAACACCTAGTTCATCTTGATAACAAATTTTACATAGTTGTTGGTCACACTTTTGTATCTGTTCGTAAGACAAGTCTTTTGTTTCAGCCTCATGTATTTGCTCAGCGTGTTCTATCTGTAAAGGCACTTTTATGTCTTGTGCTGTAATCACGTTTTCTTTACGAATAGTGTTCACAAATTCCTGACCTTTAAGCAACACCATGTATTTACAGTTTGGTAACCAACGAGCGTGTTGCACAAAAGGATCATCTGTCATTTGCCAATCCTTTAAAGCAAATCCACAATAAAACATATTGTTTTATCCCCTTCACCAGTATAAAAAAATCCAGCTTCACTTAGCTGTTTGGTAAGGTGTTTTAATATTAATGGCCAAATATTTTTATAAGATTCTAAACGTTTTTCAACAGAGCAGTACTCTGGGTGTGCTAGTGCTTTAGTCTTTCAAACTCCCAATTTTTCAAAAGCACACGCCAATTCAACACTGTCTATGGCATATGGACCACATATATCGACACTACCGTTGGCTGGTAATACATCATTATTATTATTTGTGCTTCAGCAACGTAAGTAGCGGCCAATGGCCTTGTGGTTCGGTAAAATGAATACACTGGTAGGTTACCCACTTGTTTTCCAAGCATGTAAGGACAATGAGGAGACCATCGCAAATGGTCTCTAAAGGGATCATCCCCTTCTTCCCAGTGTGAAAGTTCAATACGACAAAACACACAGCGCACCACATCTTCTCGGTTCAAGTAAAAAAAACGGCTTTTGCAAGTTTATGTGTTGACAAAAAGCCTACAGGCCAGGATTCAAATGTTAACCAACGATCATGTTCTGATTTTAAATTTAACCCACGTGGTAAACCAAATTGCCCACTTGTTGTATTTGGTACTAACGCCATGTGTTATAATAAAACTTTTTCTTACTGTAAGTTATTACGTTGCACAAGAGCACAGAGTACTTTAAAGCTTAATGCATGCTTGTTCACTGTCTGTTCATTACGTTAATGGCACATGACGACACCTAAAAGCAAACTAAATAACCCATCACTCAATCAATCAATCAATACTTGTAAATAAAACGTTAACGTTAATTGGCATTAATATATTAAAACACCATTAAAAATAAACTGTATATTGGCACTAACAGTAACCCGTGTACTTATTTTCTTTTTATAAAGTTACAGTCATTTACATCCCCCCTTTAACCAATATATAAACAAAAATGAATGTCATGTCATTTTTTTCACATTATCATGTTCAAACCTGTGGATATTCGTTGAGTCCATAGGGAACCACCCATAAATTAAATTTAATTTTTTTTCTTTAGAAAATCCAACATGGCCTTGTACTTTTCCCAGTCAACAACAACATAGCCATTAATCAAGAAAGCAATCATTGTCCCAGTCATGTACAGGTAATGAATTTTTTTGTGTGTAAGAGTTTTTTCACTAGTAGTAAAATGCAATAGCATTTTAAGTCAGGCTTACCTGAGTTTTCAATAGTTCACTGCCTGGAAACAATGGTTTCGCTCTACTGCGTCTCGGGTTTTCAGCAACTCCTACAGCGGTAAGACTTTTCTTTCCAAGTTTCTAAAAATAAATAAAATAAAACGCTATAAATACCTAAATTTAGGTTATTACATGCATTTCATAAAATAAAATATGAAACAAAAAATGAAACAAGTTAGTTTAAATAAATAATCTCACCTTCACTTGCAGTGGCTTGTTGCTCTTTCCATCTAGTGGGCTCAAAAGTGCAATGGTTTCTTCTCTCTCAGACTTGTAAGGTATACCGGTTATCTGCAAACAAATAAATAAAATCATTCATTACCTAATCAATAAATAATTGCATGTAAATATATATATAAATCAATAAATGTATAAATGAATAAATATATAAATAAATACCTACCCCACAACAAGGTTAAGTGTTTTCCACTAACACCAAAACTGTTAAACAAGACCAGGGGTTTCACGCAACGCAATGTGTTCAAAGGTAGTCACATAAGTGAGAGTGGAAATAATAACGACATGTTTTTATATATGTTACGTTGCATGTATAATCATTTTTCCCCACGCTTTGAACATTCTGTTATCGGTCACGTGGACAGCTAACGCCCAAAGTGAACACCTTTGCCAGATCAAATTTCACATGAACTTGCATTTTGTCACGTACGAAGCAAGACAGGCTGTGACTTGTTTAGCCCTCCTGTGGTTTCACACATGTATGCATGTATTTCGCACTCCCCTGCCATCACGGTTGTCAGATTATTTCACCTTCAAGTGTCCTCTGCGTCTTTGTCATTTTCCATTGCACCTGTTGTCAAGTCTGATTAGCGCATTCCAATAAGCTCAAATGACATTCACCTCCTGCTTGTCTGCTCCTCTGCAAGTTTGTTTTCTGCACTCGCTTCGACCAACATAGAGCAAGTTCTCATCACCGTTCACACGTTAAAGGCTCTCTTCGGGGGTAAAAATATCTTAGCATGCTTCACACATTTTCAAATATTAGCCTCCATCCATCTGCCATAGGAAAGATCAGAAAAACGAAACCTCGCTCTGTCATAAGCCGACCCACCAAAATATCGATTGTTCTATTAAGCATGATCATTGTGGTTAGCGACAGGTTCGTTGAAACACACACACCCAGCAGTATCGTCTCTCTCAACCACCACGCTTCATGAACATTATAAACAGGGAAATAATTATTTTTCAACATGTATGACGTTAGGCCCTTTGTGAATTATTTTTTGGGATAAATATCTACCACATTCGAAAGGGGGCGTTGGCCCGAGTCCTATGACACCTCATACACGTCTCTAGCGTTATTGGTTTGCGAGATAGCGCAAAAGTCTAAAATCACGGTTTTACCTCAGAATGTTGTTTTCATTCCTGCTCAACACGAACATCCTCGGCAATAGGGCAACACGACGAAAAAAATGACTGTTCGTACAAGTCTCTAGGCTTATTTGTTCGTGAAATATCAGCAAAAAATCTCAAAAAACACTTGTTTACCCCAAAATCAAGTTTCCAATTTTCTTAAAATTATAACGAGTGGTCCATAGCAAAGCGGACGTCACCCCGAGTCCTTGGACCCCTCGTACACGCCTTTAGCATGATTGGTTCGCGAGATATAACAAAAAGTCTATAATCACGTTTTTACCCCAAAAAAAAACATGTTTCAAGAATGTCACCTTTTCGACACCTACATTCCCGTAAAAAGCGCAACAAGACGAAAAAAACGAATCCAAGCACGCCCTCCTAGCATGACTCCTTCCATTCCAAGGTCGCCAGGGGCTCACAACTTCCTAAGTGCCGCAGCTTCCCCATCATGACACTACTTATAAAACACAATTTTTATCTCTAGAGACTTGACATTTATTTTTGGGGTAGAGGGCGTAGGGACCTTTCATTTACGTCAAATAAGCTTTTTTGTATAATTCACAGTTTCCAAAATATAGGATATTCAAAATTCGGGTGTTTTCAAAAACCATAAAAAATTAAAAAATGTTTATTATAGAAAATAAAGGTCATAAAGACCATTCGTTTGAACTATAGCACAACGTTCGATCATGTTTGGGTTTGAAACTATTGACTATTTTCAAAAACAAAATTTTTCAAAATTTTTTGAAAAATATAACGTGTGGTCCATAGCAAAGCCCCCGTCAGCCCGAGTCCAACAACTCTTTATTCGTGAATCTCCGACCACGGGTTCGTGAGTTATCGGCTCGCATTGGGAGTAGTGGTGGGGGGTAATAGAACACCAACTACTCCACTACTTAAACTATTATGCCTTAGTATCCAGTTTAGTAAGCAATACTTTATAAATAAACCTCCATGTGATTAAATGACATTTGGGTATTCACCCACGTGGCTCCGGGTAGTCCTTCTCTTCCCAATTTAGTTGTAAAATAGTTTTAGCTTCCCATTTGCACAAGGGTGATGAAGCTACATGAATAAAAATGTAATAACAGTATCACTTAACACTAGAAAATGGTAGTTGACATTTAAGTTACAGACACGATTTCTGTTCTCCTCCTACTGCTAGGGCCAGATGACAGTAATTCTCTGCCACTTAAAACAACCCCTCCCCCCTCTCGGCTTAATGGCCATGAGCCACCCCACCCCTTTTGCTCGCAAAAGTCATTTAATAACTTATTTATTTGTATGCCTATTTACAAAGTCGTGCATACTAAACTGGATACTAAAAGGCATAACAGTCTGCAAACAATGACCTGTGGTATGAATATGAATAAACACAACCCTAGGGGCAGATGACCTCACTGTTCCACCTCTTAAAACAATAAGTAACTAGGGAACCAAACAATACTCTGTGTGAGCACGGGGCCTCAACCAGCCATTGCTCCCAGAGGAAATCCTTTAGGTACTAATATTTTACAGCTGGTCGAGTTGACCAGGTGTCACACCTCATTGTCTAGAAGCTAACATTTATGGCTGTCGCCCCGGAGGTACCCGGCACAGCCAAGGAAGCTGGAACGGGATCCACTCAGCTTCGTGTTGCAAAACTGAGAAGAGGTGGGTTTGATCCCCAGCTCTGCCATCCTGGAAGTGGTTTTCCGTGGTTTCCCACTTCTACTCCACGCGAATGCTGGGAACTAAAGACCATGTCAGCCTCCTTCCCAATCCTCACCTGAATTTCAAATAGCCTACACACAGTAATATATTCATCTTCCATTTGTGAATCTAACGCCTTGCATTCTAAGCCCCCAGGTCTCTTACATAGCTTAACAAAATTATGTAAAATAACTTACCTTCAATCAGAGTGGGTTCGATATACAGCAGGATGTGCTGCAGTTGAGCATTGTTTATTTTCCTCATTACCTGTGAAACAAAAAAAACAGGCCACTGTTATCTATTGTTTTTTCCTACCCTCATAATATGCTGGTAAAACTACAGTATGTCAGGACAGAGCCCTGGTGAATAAATACAGCCATATTACTTGCGCGGTGTCAAAGTAACATGTGAACTTGTCACAACTTCGACACCGCGCGACTCGCGTCAGGAGATTTGCTCGCTGTTCGAATGGGGTAACTTCATATCTAGGAGATAACATACAACATTTATAAAGATGTCGCCAACCATCGAGTTATTTTATTTAAGATGAACTCCATCCTCGAACTATTTTTAATTTCCGGTTTTCAGCAAACAGCAGCACAGCACATTTATTACCTCACCATCTCCATCCAACTGGAATGAGAAGTTTCAACGACGTTCGTCAAAACTTTCATCTGGAGCAACACACGCACAGTGTCTAACCTTTTAATAAGCAAGAAGGTTCTATTTTAATAATAGAATATTGGACCTACGGACAAAGTTTTATGTGTTTTAACTAATTTTAACGACGCGTCGTATTTTAACGTGTAGTATTAAATTTTAGATTGTACTATGTTAATGTCAGTGTCAATTTTATTGTAAGTGATTGAGTGTGTATCTTACTCGTCCATGTTCTAACTATGTATTGAGGCTGAAGGAGAACATAATGATGTTCGAAACATGTACCTAATTGGTTAAATAGATAATCACAACATTGTATTGAAAAGGACGGAAATTATTAATAGTTTGTTAGTAATATATTCAATACGGACCTAAAAATGGAGAACAATGTTCTATTTTAGAATTATCTTGCAGGGATTCTAGATTGAAGAAGAAAATAAGATAGGCAAAATCATTGTTTGCAGACTGTTATGCCTCTCATTACCCAGTCTAGCATGCAAGCCTTTGTAAATAAATAAATAAATAAACAAACAAATAAACCTACAAGTGATTAAATGACATTTGGGTATTCACACATATGACATATAGAGGTAATCCTTCCTTTCCCCTAAGCAGCTGTAAAATAGTTTTAGCCTCCCATATGCACATCGTTGATGAAGCTACACAAAAATGTGCAGGATAAAATTTAAGACCAGTATCACATAACACTGACAGACAGTAGCAGACATTTACAGACAAGATTTGCATTCTCCTCCTGTTGATGGGGCCAGATGACAGCAATTTTCTACCCCTTAAAACAACTCCTCACACCCACCTTATTGGCTGATACGGTTTGAGGAAGGTAGCCTAATGCTGCTCACTTGCTTTGACCTGTGGTATGATACGAATAGGCACAACCCCGTGGGGAGCCTCAAGCAGGCTACTCATCCTTCTTACAGCAGGAATCAAACCCAGTCCTTACAGTTGTGCATCCTACGCCTTGCATACTGAGCCACCAGGGCTCTTACATAACCTAAAGACATGTGAAATAATTTACCTTCAATGAGAGTGGGTACATTAAACAGCACGTATCAGCTGTTTAAGAATTTTGTGGTGTTTGAAGCCATTTTTTCAGTGTTGCCTTACTAACAAGAGTTTAGTGCTTTTCAGTCGGTCAATACGAATGTACCCAAAAGAGCTGGGTTATGCCCTAATCCTGAAATAAATTACATGAGATTAATAAATACACTAGGATGACCAGTTTCGATCGCCAAGCGATCATCATCAGATCCATTAACTTAGGCTATAAAATCTATGTTTGAAAAAACAAGTGAAAATATTTACAATATGTACAATTATTTAGTTGCAGTATTGGTACTGCAACAGTCGGTGTATGCTAAATGCAGTTTATATTATGTTAGGTGAAATGCTAAATGGTGAGAGATATCCGGAGTTCTTAATTTGGAGTGATTATATGGTTGTAAAAATCAACTATGATTAAACTATAATATTACAGGCTAACTACTTATCTGATTGTCTTCCGTGCTAGAGCTACGCGCTGTTTTCGTGCTCACTGTAACTCCAACTGGTCATCCTAGTGTATTTATTAATCTCATGTAATTTATTTCAGAATTAGGGCATAACCCAGCTCTTTTGGGTACATTCGTGTTGACCGACTGAAAAGCACTAAACTCTTGTTAGTAAGGCAACACTGAAAAAATGGCTTCAAACACCACAAAATTCTTACCTTGTTAGATAATAATCCTGCGAAATATCACATTTGAAGCATTCACAGCTGATGACGAAAAGACACACAAACTGAGTTCAAATTAAACAGAGTGACGCCATGTTTGAACGCCTAACCAATAACAGCGAACATTAGGCTTTAACCAATAGGAAGCCTGGCTTGCTTTCACATGGGTGAACAGCGCCTCTTGAGAACGTACAACGAATTCGTCATTTAAAATTGCAGATGTCAAAAGTGACGGATCCATACAAGTATCGGACGTGGTTACCACAAGACCTCTTTTCCCAGATCATATAATTATTTTTTAAAATGCGTCTGGACAGATTTTCTATTCCGAGAATAAATGTCCTGGTTTTCTACAAACATTTTAAAACGTTGAATATAACCATAGAAAGTCACAATATATTCCTCAGATGTCAGCAGCAAAGAATATAGGTTTAAATTTAATACCGATAAACACCACCGCCCACGCATGCATAGTGCCGCCTCTTTAGGCAACACATGAAACTTATGTTTCTGCGCGGGAAATTTGAACCGTAACCTGCACCCCCGCGGCTCGCTATTCCCCTCTTCCAGAGAATGTGCATTTCGATGGTTTGTATCAATCTCATTTATTTATTTATTTTGGCTTCATGGAATAACCTTATACAACTAGGCCCTTGCCTGTGAGGAATAAAAGTTAATGATAATAATTGTTTTAAGAGACCTAACATCAAGTTAATATACAGTAGGCCTACACTAACAATAATAGTAATAATATCGTATGGCGTCGGTGCCGGGTGCAAGCTTTGTAATTTGACACCCAGAGGGTAGCTTGCATGTCGAATTTCGTTCTTCCTTGAATCACTATGGAAGTCAAGGTGGTTAGATATCTAAGCTCCTTGAACACTATAGTGCTTTCTAGTAGATAAATGAGGTCCTTTGTGTTGGCGGAAACTCCCGAGATTAATTTTGCCATTATGAACACGGCCTACTGAAATCAAATGGGTTCTTTGACATGCCAACATCGTATGACATGCGTGTCGTATTTTTGCCGCCTTTCAAATATCACTTACCACGGCCAGGAGTGAACCTGCAATATTGGGGTTAGTAGACCGACACGCTATCCACTTACCCACTTTGGCAAGCAGGCCTACACTGTTATAAATAGATTAAGAAAAGAAACATAGGAAGTAAATAAGTATGAATAAAACCATCGCCAATAAAAAATACACCAAAATTTTGCCCTTACTAAATGGAATACTTCAAGGAAATCAGGATGTAAATAAGGAACTTGGAAGTAAAAAACTAATTACAAAATCAAGTCCATATAGGCTACTGTGGTATATTTATTATACATTTCTCTTTCTTACATAGCCTACATTTAGAGTACTTCATTTCATCAAATTATTGTTTCAACATAGATTTGTCTTTCCATTGGAGTGCCACCACACATTACAAATCAAGAGAAAAGGTAGTATGACCAAAAATGGCAAAGTACATCCCTTAAGGAAAAATCGTGAGAGACAACTGCAGTAACATTGGTCATGAATATTATGCAGTTGTATTCAGGGTATCTATTTTTCATGCAACTCAATGTGGTTTTTAGCCATTACCAGGGCTAGATTTGTGACGGCACGCACCGGTACGCCGTACCAAAACCTCTGATCGGGGGAAAAGTTGAATCAAAATTAGATTGCTATTTTTCCCACTGATTCATTTATAAAGGTGTTCAGAAAAGCGTAAAAATATCGTTTTTATAACTCGATATTTCAATATTCCTTAAAGCCCTCACCCCCCTCCCACCCCCCACTCGGAAGCCCACAGTACCGGAACCTCTTTTTTTACAAATCAAGCGCTGGCCATTACATTTCAATAGATCACCCACTTTTGGATACAACAGAATATGCAACGACATCCATTGGCAGTATTCAATCCCCCACGCCACTCCATTTTGCAGTCCAGCCTAAATATTATTCATGCACCCAGAATAAGCACAATGGTGATGTGTATTTTCACAAGTACCAATTACCGTAGTTAACCCAAAGAAAGCCTAACATTAGTTTCCAGAATTTACAATAGTTTAGTTACGAGAGGAATGTTGATTAGAATATTGCAATTAAATCATTCAAATGGCTCAACAAATTGTGTAGTTACTTGGAATTATCTTGCAGGCATTCTACATTGAAGAAGGAAATAAAAGAAGTTCATTGTTTGTAGACTGTTATGCCTTTCAGTATCCAGTCTAGCATGCATGTCTTTGTAAATTAACATACAAGTAAACCTCCAAGTGATTAAATGTTATTTGGGTATTCACACATCATATGACTCCATATGAGGTAATCCTTCCTTTCCCAAATGTGCTGTAAAATAGTTTTAGCCTCCCATATGCACATAGTTGACAAAGCTACAGAATTAAAAATTTACAGGAAAAATTTACGATCAGTATCACATAACTCTGACAAACAGTAGGAGACATTTACAGACAAGATTAGCATTCTCCTCCTGCTGATAGGGCTAGACGACAGTAATGTTCTGCCCCTTAAAACAACTCCCCATACCCAGCTTATTGGCCAATGGGGTTGGAGGAAAGTAATGCTTCTCACTTGCTTTGACCTGTAGTACGATACGAATAAACTCAACCCAATGGGGAACACAGGGTCTCAACCAGCCTTTACTCCCAGAGGAAATCTCTCAGGCTACTCATTTTTTTTACAGCTGGCTGAGTTTACCAGGATTCAACTGGTAGTGAAGGGCAGTTTAAAAATCTCACCACTAGCAGATATCAAACCCAGTCCTTCTAGTTGTAAATCTAACGCCTTGCATACTGAGCCACCAGGGCTCTTACACAGAGTTGGGCAAAATACTCCCAAAATGTATTTTAGATACAAAATACTCACACAAAAGTATTTTAAACATAATATCCACTTATAAATTTCCGGAAAATACAAAATAGTATAATAAAATACAATACAAAATACATTCATTCAGGAGCGTATTTAGGGGAGGGCGACCGCCCAGGGCCCCGGGGTGGGTGGGGCCCCGCGCCATGGATTTTTTTTTAATTGAATTAATTAAACTTTTCAAACTAATTTATAATTCATATTCCTTCTTTCATTGCAGCTATGACCTCCCGTGACCGTTTAGCAAGTATAGATTTCAGTGAAATAATAGAAGACTTCAGCCGGGGAGAAAGTCGCAAAGTAATATTTTAATAGTTCGTAGTTTACATAATCATCTTCAAGGGGACTTAAAAGTTTGTTTCATATTATTAAGAGAATGTAGTGTAGTGTATTCAGAATATTGTAACTATTCTTTATTTTCTTCTTCGCCTTCTTCCTCTTCTTCTCGCGGATGGGTCACTTAGGACCACGCGGAATCAACGTATGTTGAGCCTTCCTCCTTACCCAAAAGCTCTTCATATGCATGGATTGTTGTAGTTTCTGTTCCTCCGACCATGCACGTCGTGTTGGTTTCTTCTGATCTTCCGCAAATCCCCTTGTGTGAACAATATTCCTGATAGCATTTCTATTCATCAGATCTGGCGATCCCATCTCCACTAGGTCCCTCTCCACCTGTTTGTACCACTTTGGTCTTGTACGTTTGTTCTGCAGAAATTTGTGGATTTTATTATTATTACCAAACTATTTTCCGTTTGATTTGATATTTTTTTAAATTCCTATTGTTGTGGGCCCCACCTTATCATATCGCCCAGGGCCACGCAAGGCCTGGATCCGCTACTTCATTCATTAAAATGTGCTTCTCATCCATTCGAAATGTTAAAAATAACAACTATATATTATTACTACTAGCAACCCGCCCCGGCTTCACCCGGTATATTTATCGGTTTACCCAGCGTAAACTTAAAAGGCGTATTTTTTCAATTTCATTGAAATACGATCCATGTCTGTTTTCCGTTTCGGCATGATGGGTTAAAATCATCTACTTGACTATTAATTATATTATCATGGAGATAGCATGTGCAACAAATTCTTGTCAGACGTAATTTAAGAAAGGCGAGGTGCATGAAACACAAATCCCCCTTCCGTCCAATCTAAACTCGACTGTGTACTCTGCAGAACGAAGGCTGAAACTGGGGTGATAGGCTCGCTCGCTAACAAGCTCGCAAACAGTCTCTGAAGCTAGTAATTGAATGGAGATTATTGGAAGAAATGAAACCGTAAAATCACTAATAGTGGGCGGTGTATTCAAGATAGAGACATGCTGTCTGGGACTTTTATGTAGACCTTTTCATGCTGAACAATTCTTACACTCATAGTAGATAGATATTTTAATGGTTTACCCAGCATAAGCTTAAAAGGCGAACGGATGGTAGGTTTCTTTTCAACTCGATTCACTGAAATCATTACTGTTCGGCTTCCTTTCGTCATAAATAATTTTCTACAGGAACTGTCCTCAAGAAATCCTTTACAGAATGGTGAAAACCGCAAAAAATCCTCCAGTGTTTCTCGAGATTACCGTTACATCCAAGGATTGGGAACTTAGTTTTACACTAAGTAGAGAATATAGATATTACTCTTATTATTGACCTGGACGGATACGCGCATTAACATTCGAGGCCAAAGGTTCAAATCCCACCATCAACGTCTGACAGAATGGTATCTTTCGACGATCATCTAACAAAGACTGCTACCAAACTCAAGACATGGAATAACAGTTTCTGAAACCTTTGTGTTACCACTTCAGGTTTAGCACCAATACTCTCCACTGTCCAGCAGTTCTATCGCTGAATAATGTGCCCCAGTTTGATAAATAGTTTGTTATTGTTGTTGATTCATTTAGGGGCTTTGGGACTTCGTGGACATGTAGCCCCTTGTACTTGGGTGTGTAAGGAATTTGTCTGATGACGTGTGTTATTGTAATGGCTGTATTAGTGTGTATTGACATATTACAAGCTATTTTTCAGTGTTGCCTGAGTAGTACCTTCTTGCTACAATTGTAGTGCTGACAGACAAAAAAGTGAGGCATATCATTCAGGACTGCCTTCAGAGATCCTACAGCGCTGCTGAAAGAAATCTGTACCAAGGAACACCACAGTCCAATTGACAACACATTATAGACAACCAAATAAATAAATACATTAAAATTAAATTAAATGATCCTACCTCTTCAGGGTTGTAGTTATCAAGACCTGGAAAGGTTGGGTCAATTTGTATTATCATTATTACCAACAGACAGCAGTAGCTGGGACTCGGACTTTGGAGGACGTGGGCTCGATCCACACCGACCTTCAAATACTTTTCCGTGGGTTCCTTCTACAGCGAAAAGAAACCAAACCAAATCCCCATAGCACTAGGCCTAGCGAATGCTGCTCAGCCATTTGACTTGCAGATCAGTGCGTCGGGTTCCCTCAGCCGTTAATCTTGGTCACCTCGACAGGGCGCTGCCTCGCTGTCAGACAGCTACTCCATTGCCCTCACGAGGCTGAGTTCACCCCGTTCCAGCTCTCACGTCAGTTTCTAAAATCCCTGACGAAGCTGGGAATCGAACTCGGGGCCTCCAGGTGCGAGGCAGGCATGCCGCCCCAACAGCACGGATGGCGTTCTTCTCCAAAGAACGGAACCTTGCCAGGGCCGTGTGACGGGTGGAGAGCAATACGTTACGGCCAGATGACTAGCATCTACCGATTGCTGAACCCATGTACCATTGGTTCAAGGGGTCGAATCCATGTATTTTTGTAAAAGGAAGGAAGGAAATATACAGTCTTCAGAGGAACATAGAAAGATTTTATACAAGAAGGTTAGCATAACGTTGTGAAATAAACTGAAGCCAGGTGGCCAGGAAATGAGATCATGCCATTCGCATTGATAAGGAGCCAGTCACGAATATAAATAGAACGAGTGGAATTTTCCAAGCGAGTGACGAAGAGCGTGTTTCGGAAATCGCCCTTACCTTGCAGTAAAATGGCAACCGAGCAGCTGTGCCCGAAGAAGAATAATTAGATTTAACCCATTTGCAAGAATAAAATTAACTAAAGAAATACAGCATTGTGAATCATTTTGGAATAGAGATTTTTGTGTGGAGAAAAAGGTTTTAATAAATGCCCAGGAGAGAAGTTCAAACGTGCCATACGTCATTGGGGGTTCCCCGAGACCCGAGGAGGGAGGAATTAAAAATCAACTGTAACACCCACACAGCTGAAGACTAAATTTTATTTAATATCTCAGAACTGCACGATCGATTTTCATGTGCAAAGAAGTCAGTTTACGTTTAGAAAACAGGCTTTCCAGAGATATAATTTTAAATAATGTGCGACCATTACTTCAAAAGTTGGTTCCGAAAAGGACGTAGAATTTATCTTTTTGTCGCCGATTTGTATAAAAGCCCTGGCAGGGCCAGGCTAATCATACAGTTTCAAACAGCCAGAGGGGGCGTCACTGTGCTACATCACATCGAATGCAGTTATTCCGAGAGCCCGAGAGGGGGCGTCCGGCTGTATCAGTATTATTCAGTCTTGAACGACCGCCGAGGCGGGTCGTACTATTTCACCAATCATCCAGTTCCGTGAGCGCCGAGACGCTGCACGATGAAGCATCAGAGTACGATAAGTATCATCATAGTATCGCCGTGTGGAGAATTAGGAAAATCCTAATACAGGATTTAGTTCCGCCATTATCAGTCTTATAGTGAAAAGTTCAGTATTACAGTCGAAGTAGGCTGCGAACATAAAGAATAGGCGATAGGTCTTCAATAACAGTTTATTTAAGCGACCAAGTGTATCGTAACGTTTTGAAGTACCATAACAGCGAAACAAACATTCTATCAACGTTAAAAGAACCCGACCAGCGTCGGACAAAATAAGGTCCGCATAGTATTCTGGAAAGATAGGAATTAGAGGACAGAATAATCAGAAGGGAGAATTAAATTCAAGACGTTGTTTCAAGGAAACGAACGAACTACAAAAAGCACTAAGTTACGAGGAGTATTAGATGCTAGAAAATAATAGGTCACCAATAGAGTATTTGGGAGACCGAGAACAAGACAGACTTTCGCTAGACGACTAATAGGGTCTAGAAAGAAGCAAGTTCGAGCTAATAATAATAATAGCCGATCATCAGGAAACCGTATTTGAAGAAGTACCAGTCCAAGGAGGGGTAGAGTGTTCGAGACTTTCATATTCTGGTCAGATAGGAAGCCAACTTCTACTAGTTCACCCTTGGAGACGGGGAAGCAAATATCACGTGTGCAAGGTCTAATCAAAGCCTCAGTGATTAGAATCAGTGTAGTGTAAATATATAAAATTTGTGTTAGATAGTAATTTTTCAGTGATTTTATTGTGTGTAATAGAGGAATACCGAAGTGTATTTTAAAATGTTACCAGTGTTTAAAGTATATAAAGTATATGTGTGTCAAGATATGTCAGTGTATGAAATGAATTTGAGCACGATGGTGTAATCACAAATAGTGGGCAAAAATGAAACATCGTTGGAAAGCACGGTAATGGACCGTCTGAGCATGTAAGTAACTATTTTCATTATGTTATGTGTTGGGGGAATATTTGTGTACAATCCACCTGAGAATGATAAATAAGGATGTTTTTGAATAACAAATAACAGAACAGGAGCGCGATCTGAACAACTAAAAAATTGAGAAATTAAAAAATGATTATGTGAAATGAATAAATCCTTAGAGGAAATGTATGAAATAAAATATCAGTGTATTTGATAAATGTTATGAAAGCAAGCGAAAAAATATAATAATAATATAAATTATATAAATGAAGATTAAATTGAATTATATGAAAGTAATAGCTTTTGAGCTTTTGTAAAGGAATAAAGACATGGTGTGAATACATGTTCTTAAAGTATAGCGATTATTGTCACGGGAGAGGATTAATATGAAAGTTTGAGATATAGATCAAATGATGATTTTGAATTTATCAGTTCTCTGGAAGACGCTTGGCCTTAAAGTAATGTATAGCGCATTGTCGCGCATTAAAGTAAATTGTCACGCTAGGAAGGCGTTGAATCTAAATATACTTGGTAAATTAATTGTGAGGGACAGTTGATTGCGGTAATTGATGATAAGTCCTCCATATAGTGATGTAGATCACAAGGCGTTGTATAAGGGTGCGAATTATTGTATTGATGAGCGCAGGTTAGACCGAGGTCGCCCAAAGCCGCTAATTTGTTGTAAAGTCCTCCAGTATGGGATTGGTTCCCGAGGCAGTTGAGAGAGTCGAACCCAGACTCGTATAGTTGTTGATGCCCTTAATATTGTTGTTGTATTGAATTATTATTCTTACCCATCAATGATGACACTTCATAATTAATAAATGCCAAGGTTACGAAAGGGGTCTATGAACCTAAATAATGTAGTTTAAATGTATGAAAGAAACGCCAGGTCTGTTCAGAGAACTGTGTTTGAGAAATAGCTGTTTTAAAGCATGAGTAGAGCGGTCCCGTGTGGGCGATACTGAGGGCCTCCCTCCCGGGCAATAAATCAAGTCGAGTGTCACGGTCCAACCCCTCGCTATTTAAAGTGTGGTAGGTCAGGGGAACTGTCTGTTTGAAGTAATAATAAACCATGAGTGTTTAGAGTTGTTAATGACCCGGGATTCGAACCGAGGTTCTTGTAGGTGAAAGTTACCGCTTGCGAGTACAGATCGTTTGCTTTCTTATGAGATGATGGTCTTTTAAGACAAATAATAATAAATATAAATCCCTAATGTAATGAGATATTGATGTAGGATTTCACGAGTTCAATCAAGACAATTAGATTTCGGGAGTGATCATAATTTTTGACTTTGTTCAAGTAGTCTTCTATAACTCGGGAATACACAAGTATTTTTCCCGATCACTGTAGTGAATTTGTTAACTTGAGAGAGGTGGTAACATGAGAACATTGTGAAATGCCCAAAAATTTAAGTAAAGGAGTAACAATTACTTTGAATAAGATTATATATTGTTTTGATTATAGGAAACTCATAAAATAGATATTGAGGTGTGTATAAGAATAACACAGTTTATAGTGGAAAGTATCGAGCCATTAGAGTTCGTGATTGTAGTGAATTTTAAAAGGGATACTTTATGGAAGTGAAAAGAATTATAAGTTTGTTGGTTTGAAGGAAACCATGTATTTTAATATAACATTTGTTTGATTTTATTTATTCCTTGTTCACTTTGAACAAGTTTGAAAGGATTGGTCAGTAGTTTATTTGTTTTATTTGTTTGTAGCGCCATATATTTGGTAAATTAAATGTTTTATAATAGGAGTTGATTTTGTTTTTATTTTTGGAAGTGTATCCTCTATTTAATCCAAAATGTGTAAGTCACAGAGTGGGAGAACATACCAAAACCCCGAAAATCCCGATTTGAGCATTGCTGGCATACTGTGATTTGCATATTTCTTGCTAAAAGAGCACAGGGGGGCATAGAAGTACTGTGCTTGGATTAATGATTAGAGGAACACTTAAGACGGTCATATCATGTAAAGTAAAGTAATGATAGGGATAGCTACAACATATAATGTTAACTGACCGCATGGGTCCCAGGAAACTCACACCGAGCAGCCCTGAATAAATATAAATAACCCCCCCCCCCAAACACATATAAAATGGCGCCCAGTACGCAGGGATGAGTTTTCCTAGGGAATACCCGAGTTTTCTTGAAAAACCAAAATTTTCATTTTTTTTTTAAATGGTTGTTCGAAATTTTGAATTTTTAAATACTTCCATAAAGGTTTTGACATTGAATGAGTATATCAAAAGCGTACGTTTTAGTAAACACCCGTACCAGGGTAAAAGTTTGAAAAATTGGGACACAATGGATCGGAGTACCATCTCTCAAGCATGTACCAGCGATGTGGCATGATAGCCCACTGTATTCTAAGAAAATGGCATTAAGTGAAGAAATGCAGAGGCTTGCGGACGTTTTAAAGGCTGATAGTAAGGAAAAGTTGGAGGCTATAAACAATAAATTGGAAACGATAGACAATACATTGGGCCTTCAACAGGATGAAAATAACAAAAAGTTAGGATCCATCAATCAAAGTTTAGAATCACTAAAAACTAATAGTGATAACATGGGGACTAAATTAGAAGTTATCGAGGCCGACTGTGTAAGAATGAACAGTGAATTGAAGGCTGAGATAGATAAAATGAATAACAAATTTCAGGGTTTTGACACTGAGTTTGGGAATAAGTTAACTGAGTTCAAAGGGAAAATCACAAGTGAAATTAGAGAGGAAAATAATGTACTTAAGTCAGAATTGCAAGGCCAAATAAAGACCTTAGAGAAAAGTACAGTAAATTCCCAAACTAAGTGTCAAGAAAATTTTGGAATTTTGAATAAAAAGTTGAGTTCCATGGAAACTAAATTAATTAATATGGAAGAAAAGGGTGAAAATTGTGAAAAGAAACTTGTAACCCAGATCCAAGAGGTGCAGGCAAAGTTAGAAGCTAAGATAGAATCTAACAGCAACATTTGTAAAGAATCCCGGGGAGAGATAAAAGAAAGTTTTAAGGAATTAGGAGAAAAATTTAAAGGGGTGGAAAACCAAGTAGGAAAACTCGAGGGAAAAGCCGATAAAATTCAGGCCAAAGTTAATGATATGGAAAGTCAGAAACACAAAGATGTACAGGGTATGAAAGATCAGATTGGTCATTTTACCGGGCAGGTAGATGAGAACATAAGGAAGCACGAGGAGGGAATAAATAAAAAATTAGGTACTTACAAAGAGCATCTCCAGAGAGAAAGAAAACAACGAGATAAAGAAAGTAAGGAAAATACCCAGAAGATAGATGAAATAAGTAAGGGTATCAATGGGGTTCAGGGAACCATGGAAACATTAAAGGTACAAGTAGAAAAAACTAATTCTGAAGTAAAACTTGTCAAAGATGACTTAACGGAATTGTATAAAAATCAAGGGAAAACTGAGGAAAAGCTGGAAGGAATTAAGGGAGATATGGTCAAAGGACAAAAAGAGATGGAGAAAAAGATAAAGGAGATACGAGAAGACTTAGATACCAAAGGTGACGTTAAGCCAGAAATTATAGCACAACAGGTCATGGTCATCAAGAAAGAGGTAGAAGAACATTTTGCTGAAATGAGGGATAGTTTCAGGGAAGAGAAATTCCAACTCGAACAAGCAGTGGAAAACAGTAAAAAGAATCAAGAAAGAATTCAGAATGAATTAGGATCCCGGTTGGAAAGGACTGAACATAAGAACAGTCAAATGGAAATTCAACTCATGGCTAATGAGGAAAGTGCCCGAAGAGAAAGGAAATTAGAATTTGAAAGTCAGGATGAATTCCAAAAGACAGGATGGGTAGATCCCCATGAACGAGGCACAGATCAAGATAGGGACTTAGGAGGGGAGAGCCCTTATAAGAACCCAGGATATCCGATGGCGATGTCTACCCCTTATATGAACCAAACAAAAAGTCAAATAATAAATATCAACAAGTCAAATGAAGACAGACTGGTGAAGTTTACGGGTAATAATATGTCAATTACTCCTAAATACTGGTTGAAGGAGGTCGCAGAGTACTTGAATGAAATGAAAGTTCCTCAGGATCGGAGACTGAGAGCAATTGAGAAGCTGTTGGCAGGTGATTGTCTCACCTGGTTCAGGAGTTTCAGATATACATTTGACACGGTGGAAGGTTTTAGAGAAGCTTTTCTGAAACGATATTGGGCAGCAGATGTCCAAGAGAATCTGAGGCTAGATCTGTACTCTAGGAAGTATAGCACAAATGCCCCAACTAAATATTCAGAATTTTTCACCGCTCAGCTGTGTAAATTCCGGGAACTTGACATTGCTCCTGCTGAGAACGACCTGTGTGCTGCCATTGCAAGACAACTTCCATATGAGATCCAGAGGTTGTTAATCTCATCTAAAGCCAGAAGTGCTGTGGAAGTGGAGAGCGTCTTACGTCAATTAGATATGACGACTTCACACGTTACTCCCAGGCATCCAAGACAGACTGAACAAGTACATATGGCCAGCAGTCAAGAAAACAAAGAGAAACCATCGACAAAAAATCAGTCCACTAGTACTGATACTCAGGGACTGGGTCGAGAATATGGACATCAAGAGCCTAGGGGAATACAGCCATACTATAGAGGAGGATATCGAGGAAGGAATCCTAGGAATACGGGTTATAGGCAACAAGAGAGCCGACCCTATAACAATAATAATCAGTGGCAGGATAGCAGAAAGAGATGGGAAAATTATCCCAGAAGGAATGTGAGGCCGGAAGATAGAAATGATGAATATCGGGCCGAAATAGAAGAAAGATATCAGGAAAGTCTTCGTTACATGAATGAACGAACAGACGAACCTGAAACGCAAAGAGTCCGTTGGAGTGAGGCAATAAAGAACCGAAAATCACCCGACCGACTAGAAGGAGCTCAAAGCTTGGAGTTACAAGCTAAATTGAAGAATGAGGGGAAAGGAAGCCCTCAGGATTTAAAAAAATTCAAAATTAAATCATCAAAAGTGGAAACATACCAGGAGCTGGGAGGAGGTAGAGATTGTGAATTGGATAGCAAGACCAGATGAGCTAATTAAAGAGGATGTGGAAGGAATCCCACCTATTAGAAGAGATCTACCTATTGTTCCCGTTTCCCCGACGTCACGTTGGCCCAGCGATTTCAACGGGAAACCGAAGAAGGGACACAGGCGATACAAAACATTTAAGTCCTGGAAATATTTGTCCAAAAAAAATTAAAAAAAACAACAACTAGCTCGGGCAGGCAAGAGATCGAATATCTCGGGTCGATTAAAGGGAGAGGCATGCAAGGTTCAACAGGACAAATACTTCACAAACAAGAAAAAGAAAAAAAATATCATTGACTCGGGAGAAGTTCCAAACTACAAGAATAACCAGAACTTGAAAAATCGAGATCCTAAATTTATTTTTGAGCAGACGGACAAAGAAAATGAACACTCCTATTACTCAATGAATATTATTAGTTTCGGATCATAAAATCCATAATGTCCATCAATGTCATTGAGCTACCCTGTTTGACTTAATCAGGGAAGTACTCGCAAAAGAAATTATTAGAGTTCAAGTGTTCGATGATTAGCTGAATAATAATGATTAAAAAAACACTTCACTTTTACTTTCAGCTTCTAAAAGAAGAAAAATTAGAATAAAATTCACTATACATTTTTCCTTCCCATGAATGTTAACTGAATTAATAATTTACACATAAATTATTCACACATTTGTAATATTTACAGACTTACGATTGTCAATAATGACTGTCAATCATTTAATTTGACTAAATGAACTTGTGGAATGAAATTATTATTATTAATTTTTATCAACATAATTTAAAGTTTCCTTATGGAAATTACATCAGCTATAAATAACAATAACTTGTTATAGCCGCACAATAACTGGCTTCAAATGACATCCTAATCTCTCATATCATCTTCAAATCATTAGCTGAGTTTATCATATCCTTATGGGATCAATTTAATTATTCAGATTGCGATATTATAACTTTTAGCATATATTAAATTAATATACAAATGATTCACCTGTGATCTGCAGGAATTATTAATTTTAAATTGACCAGCACATGTAACTCTGATAACATAGCATTTATTATGACGATTAATTGAACAGTAATGCAGTAACTGCCATTGCACTGTTTTCCACCGTTGGAACTACTTAATATAATTACAAATATAAAGCACATTCTAAGTCCATTGAACCTAGGACTGCATAAGCCCCTATACATCCTGGCATGATCATAATCATTTACTATATCCTCGAAGAAATTTATTAATTGATTTATTAATCGTATTAATAAGTTGGAATGGTATTTCTCATGTCCAACAGTTGCCACCATAAGACCACTATAAAGTGTCTACAACTCATAAGTCATTGTGCTTATACTCAAAGTGCAGTTCCAAATCCATTTGACATAATGACAAATAATCCTCAAATTATTATAAACTCTCGTAATCTGCATTCCTAAATCTGGTCAAAAATTTCCCTAAAGTGACTGAGCATCATAGGCTTTGTATTCTTGTGCAATCTGAATTAAATTACTGTAAAGTCTAGGATCATAGATCATGAACCATAATTATAATCTCAATGCCATAAATTAATGAATATGCTACAATCATTACCGCTGCAAAAAGTCAAACGTTCCGTTCGCAATCGCCTTCATGGTAAAAATCGCCATGAGGAAAAAAAACCTAAGTTTAGAATTATTAAATATTATAAAATCAAATAATTATTAAATATCGGAAATTTATGTGTGTGAAAGATCTCAGTATCTTGAAAATAATTTGCTCTCCAAGTTTGGAAATTCATTCGAAATATATTTTAGCCACCTGGAAGAAAGAACATAATTAAATCATGGTGTTGGTTTGCCCTAAATGTTCAGAAGGGTGTGGTGAGAATATATGCCCAAGTTGACGATGAATGTGTTTCCCATATTTTCCCACGACGAATTAATCTTGATTCTGTTCTTTAATTTGCAAGATCAGCGTTTAAAAAGTCGTTTAACGCCAACATCATCGTGATGCCTGGTCTACAGTGTATTCAGCCTCTCCGAATCCCGGATTCGTCCTCACCATCAAGTTTCCCTATTAAATGCTTAAGCCATTATCTTGAAGTATATGAAAAGTTCCATAAATGTTCCCATATTCTTTTTCTTGAGTGAAAGTATCATAGTGGATGACATCAGACACCCCCTAAAAAGAATTAGGTGTACGCCACTGCTGAAGAAATGTTCCATGTATTTCACTGATATGGAATGGACGGTGTTGTTTCGATACTGTTAATAATTTATTAATGCTCTTGCTGGCAATCCGGTTATTTGTTGAATGTATTATGTAGAATAAGATGCAATTACTATTGTAGAAATGTTCAACATTGACTGACTATATGCCGGGTTTCGTAGCACGACAAGGTCTGTTATTATATCGTGTGCTTTAACATGTTGCATATTAATGTCTCCGTATTCTGGCGTTCCACGGTGAATTTGTCAAGTCCGATTTGTAGCTGCGTTAATGTGTTCACTTGATAAAAATACAGTTTCTACTTACATCAGCCTCTTGGAGTAATCACTACTTTTAATTTTACCTGTCACTCGTAAATAAGTTATAACAAGTACCGGTATTTCACAAGCAAATTGTAATGCTAATATCATAGTGTGGACACACGCTTCCCGAAGGTAGAATGATCGTCTCCGCGCACATGTGTTTTAAATCAGCAATAGAACAGACTAGAATGGAATGACCTCTCCGCACGTGTTACACATAGCACACACCGGTTGCCCTGGTCACCTGATCCGTAGGAGTGTGGGGAATTTCCACCCCTCATCTATTGCGTCATGACTTGTCAAAGCCGATAGGAGTTGAAGATGTTCGACACTCGCTTGTGCTAAATTTTAGCTCAATGCCATAAGGATGGGTCCATTTAGCAGCTAGAAAAATTAAGAAGAATGTTTCTTTAGCTCTAGGTCTGCTACAAACACATGCTGGAATACATTACAATATGTTACATTCATCAACCACTTCCAAGGCTGCTTTACGAATCTCGGCAATTAAAGATCACCAACATGGTGGATTTCGGTCACATGTTCCCCTCTCCTGTTTTTTATAAGTTTTGGTCAGAGAACTTATAATACATCATTATGCTAAGATTATGTGAAGAAATCAAACATGCCTGTCCAGTACTAATTCTCAGGTTTGAAATATTTTCTGAGATTTCCAGCGTTTTAGTTTCCAATCACTCGGTCGGTGTGTATTTCTGCCAAACGATAACTGTTGTTGCCGAAATCTCTTACAATCTTTACTGGACCATAATAAAGCTTAGCGAATTTGTTATAGACTCTCATGGGTAAGTTGGATGATACTGGTCTCCTTATCAAGACTAAATCCTTTTCCCGTAGAGGTTCTCTGAATTTTCTTCCTGCCTGCCTTTTCTTTCTCTTTTCGGCGTGGCGTTCCAAGCTCTCTCTAGCCATGTCAATGCGCGTGGGAATTGAATTATTTCAGGAGCTGTGGAAATAATTCCATCCGATACTCTCTCTGGTTTACGTCCATAATGTAACATGTATGGCACTTGCGATGTACTTTCATGTATTGTCGAATTAAGGCTTTCTTCAATGATGGGTATAACCTTCATCCATTTATCATGATTATCCGAACAGTAAAGTCGACAGAATTTTCCAATTTCAGACATTATTCTTTCTGCAGGATTTCCTTCAGGATATCTGATAGTATTGAGGATGTGCTTTACATTTAGCCTTACCATTGCCTGCTGAAATTCTTGACTTGTGAATTGGCTCCCATTATCACTTAATAAGAATTCGGGTGTGCTGGCTTCTTTGAAAACACAATTCTCTAGCCGTCTAATGATATATCGCGATGTAGCCTTCTGAATCAGGAGCAACATTACCAGTTTAGAGAATACATCTATTGTAACCAAGATATACTGGTTTCCTCTTGGGTAGATTATTGGTTGAGGAATAACCTAACCACCAAGGGAAGATGATAAATAAAAGGAGGTGGGTTTCGGACTGGAGAAAAAGGATAGAAAAATAGGATGAGAGTCCCACAAAAGTTATAAATTTATCCTTTAATGCACTTAGAGGCGGTTGCAACTGCAAATCCGCTCTCTTATACCTAAAGTGGGTACGGGCTTGGTCGAAGCTGACGGGAACCGCAGCTAAGACTTGGGCGGTTTGCCAGAGAAAGGCTTTAGTGTATTTCCTCCCAAGCATGCATAAGACTACTATGGGGAAGGGTGATAGTCTGGCAAGACAAATAGTAGCAGATTTGTTCTGTATTAACGATGGCATGAACTTGGGAAGAGTCAGGGAAGACAGGATCTTGCCTAACCGTTGTACTAGAGAAATGAAAAAGCGAAAAGAAACGCTTAATTTATTTAACAATTCAAAGAATTTGGTAACTTTAACAAATATATATTTTCAATTTGGTTAACAATTTTGGGGTCACAGACCTCAGAAAACATCTGACGTTTGCTCCAGGCACTTAACAATTCTTTAGGTTTCAAACCTTATATATGTACTAAAATCTTTGTAAGATTTAAAAAAGACAAATGAAGTGATTAAAGTTTAAACATTCAATTGAGTACAAGGAGTGTACTTCATGAAATTTCCAGGTAACTATTTTAAAAAAGTTACAACTTCGAAAATAACAAAAAAGAAAGCGGGTAGAATGAAGGAGAAGTTCCTATAACTTCTTATATTTATACAGAATTACTGTTGGTTAATATACAAATAAGGGAAGGTCACTTACTGTGAAACCTGAAGAGAAAATCAGAAGGAAGGTTCTCGACCTCCTATGTTTAAATAGGAATCACGAGCCAAATGGGGCAGTTTCCATTTCGTGAGACCTAGAAATAACTCACTCAAGAGTTGAAAGAATAGTTTTCCCTGATTATAAGGTAGAAACAATGTAAGTTTGAACCGTGTATAAAACACGTAGTTGTACAGAAATTAATTAATGATAAACAAACAAGATGGAAGGGCACTTCGTTAGAGTGACACCTTATTGGAAATGATCCGGAGTTTCAATTTTATTAATATGGTTCGTTAGTAGAAGGTTTAGGAAAGATCGATTGGGATTGAGGATAAATGTTCAATGCCTTATTTAATGTAAACGGACGATCGCGACGCGGTAGAAAAGTTGGGCAAGCACTAGTTTTCACTATAGTCTTTTGAATAGATGAAATATTCACTGTAGTAACACGAAAGTTTATGGCAAAGAAAGTTATTGCAATGATGAAAAAGGACTGGTTGCACTAGATAGGCGAAAGTCTATTGCTTGAGAAAGTTTAGGATTACAACTAAATGCGCCATAGAACATTCCAACGGTGGAAGAAAATTAGCTATTGAGCTTTAATTCAGAGGTGAGATTCTTCAATTTTAACTAGTATTCTCACAAGTGAGTGAAAAATACATGACGGCAGGACTTGTAGATAAAGTACAGGATCTGGAAGGTTCCAGAACGATCTTAATAGAAGAATGGGGCCAAAGTTAATCCAGCGGAGGAATTAGCTTGGTGATTTATAGACAGCGGGTATTAAATAATATCCCACGTGGTGAGAAGATTTCTCATTTAAATAGCTTAAGAAAAGCTACTTTCTATTAAGGTTGGCTTAGACAGACAAAAGCTCAACATGGCAAATCCCGCGAAGAATGATTTTTGCCCCAAATAAGTAATCTCACGCTGTCTATAAAATATCGTTAAAAGCATGTATGAGTTAAAACCATGAAGATGAGGTTAAAACTTGAAGTTTGTATTTAACTTGATTGCATGTCGAAGGTGAAGTTCCCTTTGACGGATCCCTAATGTGCCAACATGGCGTAGAATGTAGAGAGTGTCTCTTGGTTTGAGGAGACTGGCTCTGGTTGAGCCTTGACTGACCGAGTCAACTGCCGACTTACAAGTAAGACCCACTCAGCGACGCACAGAGGGACCAAGGAAGGAAAAGGAGTGGGGGTAGGAGACAAAAGGAATACATATCAGAATAACCAACATAAGAAATTAAATTCTCTTGAGGAGATGGTCTTCAAAGAGTTGATAGCAGGCGATACTAGCACAGCATGGTGAGTGAAAAAGTAGACGAAGTTCTCTTGCTCACGGAGAAGATAGCTGGCGATGGTAGCAAAATCTGGTGGCCAGATGGATGAGTAAATCCTCTTGCACCAGGAAGAATTGAGGAGCTTCAGAGATTCGCTGTTAGATGACGCTAGGTGGGTCATGGAAGATATATATCTAGAACAGACTCACAAAAGATATAAGCGACATGATCACCAAAGAGAAAATAGAAGATCACTGTTGGTGTTTGATAAAGAGGAAGGAATGAACATGCAAAAGCATTAAAAATTATATTCTCTCGTACCGTGTATTCCAAGAATACACCATACTGGGAGGGAAAAAACACCAACAGAGAACAAATAAGTAGTTAAACATTTGAAGGTAATGAAGCGATTTAAGAGAAGTGGTCTTGTGATCGGACCATTAGTGGTCAAGATTTTGGCCACCCTGACTCTCCCATCACTTCCAGGATAACACTCGGTCACTCTACCGGAAGTCCAAACCAGGGGGGGGGGGAGAGACATCCCTAACCAAGACCAAGTCCCCCACTTGGATGTCGGGACTGGAAAGAAACCACTTCTGTCTCCGTTGCAAGGAAGTTAAATATTCCAAGTTCCACCTCTTCCAAAAAGAATTACGGAAGGCTTCAAGTTTACGCCAAACGATAGGTAGATTGGAATCCCTGTAAGAATTGGGAAGAGCAGGAGGAGCAGAAAGAGAAGTGCCGATAAGGAAGTGACCAGGTGTAAGTGGAAGCAGATCATCAGGGTCATTGGAAAGCGGAGTTAAAAAACGAGGATTAACAACACCTTCAATCACAAAATAGCTAGAAGCTGAGGGAAATAAGGCACTAGTAAAGATTGCGATAAGATGCGAAAGGAGAATTAACAAGTTTAAACAAAGCGTATAGAAACAAGTACATCTATTAAGGATAAGAATATACCAAATAAACAAAGGAACTATGCGAGTAGAAAGCAAGAACGCCATAGGTAACAACAATCTAGTAGCCATAAACAATGGCCTTAAGTCATAATACGTATCAAAGGGGTTAATCGGATAAATACTTAATTCAGCGAGAAACGTGACGTGGCAAGTATAAATACAAAAACACATCGAATGTGACGACGAGAAAAAACAATTTTGTTCATCAATGAGCAATAAGATTGCAAAATATGTAAGCAGAGTGCAATACATAAGCGCGTAAAGGATATGCAACGATGTTACGAAACAAGAATCGAAGCAATTGTAGGATACGAGTCTGAACAAGTGGGAGACACAGGCAAGCGCGGCCTTGACCCACATAGTACAGCGAGATAAGGAATATAAATATCTGAAAGAGTCCTTGACCGGAACAAGTTTATTTTGGTGATGAGTTGAGCAGCTTCTGAACTTACGGAAGCGACTCGCAAGGCAATGGTTGGCAATCAGCCAGAGTTGAGATAAGGGAAACGTGCTCTGACCTTTGGCAAGCATACAGGAAATAAACAGCAACTTGGCCTTACTCAAGCTTGTATACAAACAAGTTTGACAAACAAGCAGTTCGAAATAAACAAACAACACTAGTTGAATCAGCTCTGACTTAAAGCGGAACGAGTAACACGACATGCAGTCATCCGTAGCTTGGACGTGAAAAAACAATTTAGAGACATATGAAATAGAGTAGGAAATCAATTTCGCATAATTTGGAGGATCACGGAATCCGACAATTTTCAACAGAAAAAAGCTGAATTCTTCCGAACACGGAAGAGAAGCTGGGACATTGAGAAGGTGTTTATGCGTAAGACTAGTTATTCTGGATGCTAGAGAATTCAGATTTTCAAGCGGTTTCATGAGCGACTTCCAATTGTGAGGAATGGGGGAGGAGCCGGCCGTGGCCATCCTTCTAAATAGCGAAAGAAGTGAAACATAGCTTACAGCGAAGTGATGGTGACTGATAGCCATGGTTTTGCACAAGAGGAAGATATTTTTCGATAGAGAGTTTAAGCAATTACCTGCTATAAAAAATGACATGAGAAGGTAAACAAAGTAACACAAGGTGAGGCGAACTTGAATTGCCATTTTGTGCGGGAAGAAGGCAAAACCATTTAAACAACTTACAAAGGTGGCGTAGTTGTTCACGATGAGACATCGTTTCGGCAAGTGGTTTTCAAAACTATCGAGATCGAAACCATAAGTATTCTCTTTTTCAGAAAAGGGATTTATATCAGCAGTAACAAAATGACATTGCGATTTGGTTTGAAGACTGGGTTGTTGGATTTCACCAGTAATAACCCAACCAAAATCGGAGTCTTGGGCGACCACGGTTGAAGATAGCCTACGTGTTTGTTTGCGAAGGCAATTCCAAGAAACATTGGCACTGAAAAGTACATCAATGGGACCTTGAGCAATAAACTGAGGATCAGCTAACCTTAAGTGCGAAGGAATCTTTAAACCGGAAGTATTGATAGAGCTGCTAGGAGTGTCCTTGCCAATACTGGTAAGAATGAGATAGTTTAAGTTAAGATTGGTGTTTCTTTGACAAATGTCACTGATTTTCAATTTTAAAGACTGCAAGACTTGAGTTTTCAAATTGTCAATGCCAGATACATTGATGGAAGTATGTGATGCCGAAAGACCTAGTTTTTTAATTAACGATCGCGAAACAAAATTGTGAGTAGAAGCGGAATCGAGAAGACCGCGGGTTCGAAACCAATTTCCAAATTTATCTTGGATTTCGAATTGTACAGTGGACAAAAGGGCTTGCGCACTGTGAGAAGTTTCGGCGTTAGAAATGCAGGAAGAAGCATTAGTTTGTTCGGAGCTGCTCTGCATGGAGTTTGAAGAAGCGGGTACTGATGACCTCGATTTATCATGAACGTGCAATAAAGAATGGTGCGGTTGTTTACAATGGAAACAGAGGTTGGAAGACGTACACTTAGAAGAAGAATGCTTAGGTGACAAGCAGTTGAAGCAATGTTTGCTATTGAAGACAAACTTCCTTCGATCTTCGACAGACAATTCTTTAAAAGATTTGCACAAATACAAAATGTGCAACTTTTTGCAGAGCATGCATTTTAAAGATTTGTTGAGCGGCCTGATATGTTCTCTTGGATGGTTGAAAGAAGCAGGACGAGTTTGCTTGTTCTCGACAGATGGGGGCTGATGACCATTTGAAAAGACAAGTTTTTTCTAAAAAATGCGACCCTTATGACTCGTTTCGACATTTTCGCACTGAAATGAGAGTGCTGTAAGGACTTGGCATCGGCTGTTGAGAAACGAGATGAGGTGTTCGAACGAGTATTCCTCCTTGCGAGCGAGTTCGATCTCCCAAGCCTTTAAAGTCGAAAAATCGAAACTGAATGTAGCTAGATGAATAAATATGGTGTCCCATGTTTGGACGGGCTGCTTAAGTTGATATAATGCTCTAACATTTAACTGCATAGAGTCTAAAAGGTCTCTTAAAGAGGTGACGTCATTAGGTTTGACGGCTGGCAGGTTGAACAGGCAGCGGATATAACGAGCTACACACAAACGTAAATTGCCATATCTCTCTTTAAGGAGATTAAAGGCGATGTGGTAGTTATCTGCGCTTAAAGGCAGTGACTGAACCAAGGCCAAGGCCTCGCCTTCCAAAGACGTACGTAAGAAGTAGAATTTATGAATGTCGGGAATTTCCTTATTGTCATGAACGAGTGAGCAGTAAAGTTCATAAAAATAATACCATTCACCTTCCTGGCCTGAGAAGTGAGGTAGGCTTACCTTTGTAAGTAACGGTTTCGGTTTGTTCTTATGAACTGGAGCGGGTGCGATCTGGGCCAGATTGATGACCCTAGTGTCCGGTTCTGATATACTGCGGATCAGTTGGTGGGCCTTGGCAATCCCTTCAAAGTACAAGGGTTCGACCTCGTCCCGATCCGATTGAAGTTCTGGGCAAGCGGATTCAATCTCGGTTTGAGTTTCATCGTAATAATCATAGGACCGTTCCTACAACTTAAGGCGTTGTGTCAAGATGTCTAAATCACACTCGGCGGGATTTAATTTGTTGATGAAATTTCTGAATCTGGTGAGTTTCCCTTTATAGGAAGAACGTCTTACAATGAGAGTTTCATCTTTTTTCAGTAGGAGCCATGACAAAGAAAATAGATTAAAATGTAACTCACGAAACTGTTGAAACTTGGAGATGCTGTCAAGTTGGCAGCAGCGAATAAGTAGAAAGAACGGGACACACCACAGGAGACGGGAGCGGCCTCTTTCCCCTTCACAGGCTTTGCACGATGTAGTTATAGCTGAAAGATTCAAAGCAGGTATTAATAATTTGCAAGGTATTGTCAAATGACCTCTGCAAAGGAACAACAAATGGACTCTCCCGGGTTTCGGCACCAAATTTTGGGTAGATTATTGGCTGAGGAATAACCTAACCACCAAGGGAAGATGATAAATAAAAGGAGGTGGGTTTCGGACTGGAGAAAAAGGATAGAAAAATAGGATGAGAGTCCCACAAAAGTTATAAATTTAACCTTTAATGCACTTAGAGGCGGTTGCAACTGCAAATCCGCTCTCTTATACCTAAAGTGGGTACGGGCTTGGTCGAAGCTGACGGGAACCGCAGCTAAGACTTGGGCGGTTTGCCAGAGAAAGGCTTTAGTGTATTTCCTCCCAAGCATGCATAAGACTACTATGGGCAAGGGTGATAGTCTGGCAAGACAAATAGTAGCAGATTTGTTCGGTATTAACGATGGCATGAACTTGGGAAGAGTCAGGGAAGACAGGATCTTGCCTAATCGTTGTACTAGAGAAATGAAACAGCGAAAAGAAACGCTTAATTTATTTAACAATTCAAAGAAGTTGATAACTTTAACAATTATATATTTTCAATTTGGTTAACAATTTTGGGGTCACAGACCTCAGAAAACATTTGACGTTTGCTCCAGGCACTTAACAATTCTTTAGGTTTCAAACCTTATATATGTACTAAAATCTTTGTAAGATTTAAAAAAGACAAATGAAGTGATTAAAGTTTAAACATTCAATTGAGTACAAGGAGTGTACTTTAAGAAATTTCCAGGTAACTATTTTTAAAAAAGTTACAACTTCGAAAATAACAAAAAAGAAAGCGGGTAGAATGAAGGAGAAGTTCCTATAACTTCTTATATTTATACAGAATTACTGTTGGTTAATATACAAATAAGGGAAGGTCACTTACTGTGAAACCTGAAGAGAAAATCAGAAGGAAGGTTCTCGACCTCCTATGTTTAAATAGGAATCACGAGCCAAATGGGGCAGTTTCCATTTCGTGAGACCTAGAAATAACTCACTCAAGAGTTGAAAGAATTGTTTTCCCTGATTATAAGGTAGAAACAATGTAAGTTTGAATCGAGTATAAAACACGTAGTTATACAGAAATTAATTAATGATAAACAAACAAGATGGAAGGGCACTTCGTTAGAGTGACACCTTATTGGAAATGATCCGGAGTTCCAATTTTATTAATATGGTTTATTAGTAGAAGGTTTAGGAAAGATCGATTGGGATTGAGGATAAATGTTCATGGCCTTATTTAATGTAAACGGACGATCGCGACGCGGTAGAAAAGTTGGGCAAGCACTAGTTTTCACTATAGTCTTTTGAATAGATGAAAAATTCACTGTAGTAACACGAAAGTTTATGGCAAAGAAAGTTATTGCAATGATGAAAAAGGACTGGTTGCACTAGATAGGCGAAAGTCTATTGCTTGAGAAAGTTGAGGATTACAACTAAATGCGCCATAGAACATTCCAACGGTGGAAGAAAATTAGCTATTGAGCTTTAATTCAGAGGTGAGATTCTTCAATTTTAACTAGTATTCTCACAAGTGAGTGAAAAATACATGACGGCAGGACTTGTAGATAAAGTACAGGATCTGGAAGGTTCCAGAACGATCTTAATAGAAGAATGGGGCCAAAGTTAATCCAGCGGAGGAATTAGCTTGGTGATTTATAGACATCGGGTATTAAATAATATCCCACGTGGTGAGAAGATTTCTCATTTAAATAGCTTAAGGAAAGCTACTTTCTGTTAAGGTTGGCTTAGACAGACAAAAGCTCAACATGGCAAATCCCGCGAAGAATAATTTTTGCCCCAAATAAGTAATCTCACGCTGTCTATAAAATATCGTTAAAAGCATGTAGAAGTTAAACCCATGAAGATGAGGTTAAAACTTGAAGTTTGTACTTAACTTGATTGCATGTCGAAGGTGAAGTTCCCTTTGACGGATCCCTAATGTGCCAACATGGCGTAGAATGTAGAGAGTGTCTCTTGGTTTGAGGAGACTGGCTCTGGTTGAGCCTTGACTGACCGAGTCAACTGCCGACTTACAAGTAAGACCCACTCAGCGACGCACAGAGGGACCAAGGAAGGGAAAGGAGTGGGGGTAGGAGACAAAAGGAATACATATCAGAATAACCAACATAAGAAATTAAATTCTCTTGAGGAGATGGTCTTCAAAGAGTTGATAACAGGCGATACTAGCACAGCATGGTGAGTGAAAAAGTAGACGAAGTTCTCTTGCTCACGGAGAAGATAGCTGGCGATGGTAGCAAAATCTGGTGGCCAGATGGATGAGTAAATCCTCTTGCACCAGGAAGAATTGAGGAGCTTCAGAGATTCGCTGCTAGATGACGCTAGGTGGGTCATGGAAGATATATATCTAGAACAGACTCACAAAAGATATAAGCGACATGATCACCAAAGAGAAAATAGAAGATCACTGTTGGTGTTTGATAAAGAGGAAGGAATGAACATGCAAAAGCATTAAAAATTATATTCTCTCGTACCGTGTATTCCAAGAATACACCACCTCTAAATGATCTTGGAAGTGGGCCATAAATGTCCGTCGCATATAATTCTCTCGGTCGGGACGGAATTATAGCAATCGGTGGTTCTTTAGCAAGCTTCGAAATGTATTTGCTCCGCTGGCAATTATCGCAGGACCTTATAACCTTACGTATGGTTTCCCTCATACAATTCCAAATAAAAGCTTCTTTAGCTGCGTGCAGAGTCTTGTCCAGTCCGGAGTGTCCCGTTGAACGATGGACTAGCCAGATTACTTTATTATCAAGTTTTGGTGGTAAGACTGTTCTCAACTTCGTAAGATCCTTGTCCGCATATTTCATGACAATGTCTCCCACGATGTGGTATTCTCCCGCTTGTCTCGAAGTTGGGATGAAATTCGGATCATGCTGGTCCATTCTCTTTTTTAGGAAACGATACATGTTTCTCAAGGGTTCATATCTCTTCTGTGATGCTGCGATTCTTCTAAGTTTATGTAACGTATCCGCATCTTCCGGAACAACCTCAATCAAGTGTATGTCTTCCCCACAAGGATTACGACTTAGAACATCGGCTAATATGTTCAATTGCCAGATCGATGAACTATATCCACGTTAAATTGCTGCAAGAATAAGGTCCATCTGGTAATTCTATCATTAGCGAGGTCTGTTTTCAACATGAATTGCAAAGCTTGCTGGTCGGTGATTATTGTGACTTTATATCCTATCAGTATCTTTTTCCAAGTTTGTAAGGCATATATGGCAGCTAATGCTTCCAATTCTGTCACAGTGTAATTGGCTTCATGGCTTTTAAGTTTGCGGCTGGCAAATGCAAGATAGTGATGTTTTCCCTCGGCATCCATTTGATACAATACAGCACTCACACCAATCTTTGACGCATCCGATTCCATGAAGAAATTCCGAGAGAAATCGGTGTATTCCAATTTAATATGATCAACCAGCATTTGTTTAGCTCTATCAAACGCCTCACTACATGCTTCGCTCCATTTCCATTTATTGTTTAATTTCAACAAATTCTGGAGTGGTGCCATCACCTCCGTATAGTTAGGACAGTGCGTCGAAAAGAATTGACACATTCCTAAGAATTGTCTAACTTGACGTACTTTCTTCGGTTGAGGAAACTCCGCAATTGCTTGAATCTTCGTAGGATTAGGCCTATATCCGTGTCCGTCGATGATGTGACCTAAAAACTTTATTTCAGTTTGAAAAAAACTGCATTTGTCACGGTTGACTTTGAAGTTGGCTGCTTTCAAATTATCAAACAATAATCTGAGGTGTTGCAAATGTTGTTCCCCGTCTGTAGATTCAATTATTATATCGTCTATGTAGCAAATCACATTCGCTTTGACTTCTTGTTTTAGGTTGGAATCCAATGCTCTTATCATCACAGGACCGCTGTTCTTTAAACCGAAAGGCATTCTCTTGAAAGCATAGGTTATGTTATTAAATAGAAAACCAGTGTATTTGCGGCAATTTTCAGATAACGCTACGTGATAAAATTATGAAGTCAAATCGATGGTAGAAAAATATGTTTTTCCTTCAAATTTCCTCAAAATTTCCCGAATTTTTGGAGGTCTATCATGTTCCAAGAGCAGACGTTCATTCAATCCCCTCGCATCCAGACATAAGCGTAATTGTCCATTCGCCTTTTGAACAACCGCCAGTGGATTTAGGAAAGGCGTGGGCATTCGACAAATGATGTCATCATCTTCCATCTTCTGGATCATGTCTTCAACTTCAGCTTGCCACTTTTCCGGAATCGGATATAATTTCTTTCGATAAGGAGTAGCATCTGTTAACTGGATTTCATACTCAAAATTCTTAACTAGTCCAGGTTTGCTATTGAAAACATCATCATATTCTTCTAATAAATCATTCAACTTCTGTTGAGTTTCTGGATTGATTTTTCCTCCTATATTCCTATGCTCTGTTTCCACTGAATTGATTATTTCATCCATAACATCCATATTTCCAAACTCCCATACTACGCCTTCACGAGCCTCTTCTTTCAGTCCCTCGGTGGAAGTAATATATATATATATATATCGGTTCTTCATATCAATGACCAGACCATTGTCAGATATGAAATCAACTCCGATTATGATATCGAAATTTGAATTTGATAAGACTAGGAAGATGTGTTGTATCTTCCTTCCAGCAAGTTCCATTTCTAACATTACCTGTTGTTTACATTTAATTATCCTGTCAGGGATAACTCCTCTAATCTTTACAGTTGATGCCGGAAGAATGTCAAGTTTTCCTTTTGACTGGAGCAATTCCAGACGTGACTGTGATATAATAGAAACCATGGCCCCTGTGTCCACTAACGTCTTTATTTGGCATCCCATTATATTTTAAGAAATAGTCGGTAATTCATGTCTGATCCCTCGGCGTACTTCTTCATTTTCAAATATGAGGTCTTCATCCTTTATTTCGTATAATTCCTGAATTTGTACAATGTCCGAGTTGATTAGAATTTCATTACATATTGTTGATTGGACGTTTTTTTTTCTTGGTTCAGCCCACTAATACCAGGCTGGTTTAACTCTTCTTCTGTTGGTGCTGAAGGTCGAGTATTTCTTAATTGTTCTATATATTCTCGGCTTTCCTGATACCTGGTGTCCAAATTGTTACTGTTTTGCTTGTTCCTCTCTTCTTGAGACCTATTATTCTGGTTGGAGTAGCTGTTAAACCTCCCGCGTTGGTACCAGTTATTTTGTCCTCTGTTACGATACCTCGAATATCTTCGATTGTACGGGGTATTTCTCTGATGATTATTATTATCGTTTCTACGATTTTAGTGATAATCATCTTGCTGGTGGTCAGAATCCCTCGATGTCTTCTCTTCTTGTTGCGCTGGTCTTTCTGTTTGGGCTGTCCTATCCATTAAGACTGCATTTATTTCCCGACTTTCCTTTCTGTCATGTCTACCATTATTGCCTAGAGTAGCGTGATCCATACGCCTAAGAACTTCTTCACAATCTTCCAGGTTTTCTACTCCGGATACTATGAGCATGCGCTGTACTTCAATGGGAAATTGCCTCGTTATGGCTCTTATCAGTTCCTGGCGTGGTAAAGGTGGAGTTAGAAATTGTAGCTTTGCGAGCTGCGTAATGAAGTAATTCGCATATCTAGTCGGATGGGACGTGGCATATTTCTTAGAGTACATTTCCGCTCTAATATCCAATTGTTCATCTGAACTCCAAAAACGGCGTAGAAATGATTGACTAAAGTCTTCCATATTAACAAACGAACATCCAAATGCCCTAAACCAATTTAAAGGAACTCCTTCCAAGTGTCTTTCAACTATTCTGAGCTCTCTGTCCTTGGATATCCTGTTTTCATCCATGTATTCCCGAATATCTCTCAGGAATTCCATCGGTGTCAAGTTATTACCCCCATTAAACTTGCGTGGTCGATCATCAATGTTTCGAATTATTGTGACGTGTCCCTTCGTAGTTGAATTGGCTCTATTCCCTTCCGTATCTAACGTTCCACAAGCATTAGGACTATCTGATGTTCTTAAAACATTGGGACTATCTGATTGTAATATTTGCCCTGGTTGCTCATAAGTGTGGCTAACATTATTTTTCATGTTTGATAGTTCGGTTTCCAGATTCGATATCCGAATTGTGGTCATGTCGTGCTCTAACTTGTGTTTATTTTCCATATCTGCCGCTGTAATGATTACACTATTCCTCATCTGTGTCTGTAGCTCATTACGCACGTGCTCGAAATCGTTGTTACATTTCTCTGTTAGCTGGTTTACTTTCTCCTTGATATCAGCTATCTCCGTAGAATTAGTGTCAGTGACTGTTAGCAAATTCTTAACTACTGTTTCATTTTTCTGCTGTACCCTTTCATTATGTTCTGATAAATCTTTACTTAAACCATCTAAATTGTCGGTCAACTTCTTTTCTAAACCTTGCAATCTGTCTACAAATTGTGCTTTGACAGCGTTAACTTGACCTGATACGTGGGTATGCAATTCCTTTCTAAGAACTTTGAGATTATTGGTAAGTCTTGTATCACAAGCATCTAACTTTTTGTCTAAGGCTAAATTACTTTTTTCAACATCTGCCAGCACTTGCGCAATTTGCGTTTGCAAACGGACATCTATACTCTTTACATCGCTAGATACCATTTGAGTATCTGTATTTAAAGATTGAATATCTGATTTAATATCTATTATAGAATAGTTAATACTTTCTATTTCCATATTGGCTTTTAATATATCGGTTCTTACATTTAATATATCAGCATGAATATCCTGTGTATCACCTTTAATCAACTGCACTTTGCTTGATAAATTGTCAATATCGGCTTTTAGTTCCTGATTAGCAGTAGCTAAACTTTCATTTAATGTGGTTATTCGTGCATTAAGTTCCTGCTTATCAGCAGCCAAATTATCTTTAAGTTCCTGCTTATCAGTAGCTAAACTTTCATTTAATGTGCTTATTCGTGCATTAAGTTCCTGTTTATCAGCAGCCAAACTATCTTTAAGTTCCTGCTTATCAGTAGCTAAAGTGTTCTTTACCACATTCAAATCCTCATACAGTCTGTCAAAGCCCCTTTGGATTTGAGCAAGAATGTCCTGGGGTCCTTCTGCTTCTGCTGCATCAGTCATTATAATTACACAAATATATAACTATACTTAAGACAAGGGAAACTTAATAGTAAGATGACGAACCAAGACCATGCCACTGAATATATTCGAATGAATTCCAAACATGTTTTACGTCTAACAAATACAGCACAACGATTTCTCAAACCTCCAATTATCCTGACATTTATCTTTACCTGATAAGTTAAACAAACAACATCTAGATTTGAATTTAAAAAAAATCCCGATTCAATGGCATTGCAAGATATCAGAACTCGTCTGACTATCCAACTATCCCAAAAAATGTAATGGACTGGAAAAAAAATTACCAAACCGTCGAGCTAATCACGCTCGGCATCAAATTGCTGCCTTACGTAACGTATCCCCATGTTGGGCGCCAAATCGCTGTGCCCGTTTCCCCGACGTCACGTTGGCCCGGCGATTTCAACGGGAAACCGAAGAAGGGACACAGGCGATACAAAAAAATTAGTCCTGGAAATATTTGTCAAAAAAAAATTGCATATTAATGTCTCCGTATTCTGGCGTTCCACGGTGAATTTGTCAAGTCCGATTTGTAGCTGTGTTAATGTGTTCACTTGATAAAAAATACAGTTTCTACTTACATCAGCCTCTTGGAGAAATCAATACTTTTAATTTTACCTGTCACTCGTAAATAAGTTATAACAAGTACCGGTATTTCACAAGCAAATTGTAATGCTAATATCATAGTGTGGACACACGCTTCCCGAAGGTAGAATGATCGTCTCCCTGCACATGTGTTTTAAATCAGCAATAGAACAGACTAGAATGGAATGACCTCTCCGCACGTGTTACACATAGCACACACCGGTTGCCCTGGTCACCTGATCCGTAGGAGTGTGGGGAATTTCCACCCCTCATCTATTGCGTCATTACTTTTCAAAGCCGATAGGAGTTGAAGATGTTCGACACTCGCTTGTGCTAAATTTTAGCTCAATGCCATAAGGATGGGTCCATTTAGCAGCTAGAATAATTATGAAGAATGTTTCTTTAGCTCTAGGTCTGCTACAAACACATGCTGGAATACATTACTATATGTTGCATTCATCAACCACTTCCAAGGCTGCTTTACGAATCTCGGCAATTTAAGATCACCAACATGGTGGATTTCGGTCACACTATCATCATGCTAAGGATAGAAGGATTACTGGTCAGGGCATTAATTGATACTGGATCAACCATAAGTTTAATTACGCAAACCCTCTTAAATGAATTGGAAACAAGAGGTCGCGTATTGAAAATTCCCACCTCAAGTGTGAAGATTAAGGGAATTATTCCTGAAAAATATTTGACATGTAAATTTCAGGTATACATTGATTTGATCATAGGTAACGCTGACATTTCGCAATGCTTTTTGCTGGTAAATCAATTGCCATATAATGCCATATAATGTCATATAATGTCATATTTTATCCGTGAGAACAAGGTCATTATAGACCTAGCGCAAAATTGCATTAGGATTCAAAGAGAGGATGTGGACGAACAAAATATTAATTTACAGGAACAGGATGCGAAAATAGGAGAACAAGTATGGCATGTGGAAGAAGTGAACGAGGAAGGTTGCAAGGACATAGAAAAGGTATTTGAAGTCCTAAACATAGAACTTGAAGATAGTTTGGAAACTGAGTTCGAAACCAACCTGTCAGGAAAAATAGAGGAAGCTAAAGTTGACCTCGAAAACAAGGAAAATTTACAGGAATTACTAGTAAATTTCAGGGACGTATTTGATTCCAAGCCAGGAAAGATTGAAAATTTTAAATACGCTTTTCAAGTAAATGATTGGGCACCGTTCAGACAAAAACCATACCCGGTTGCAGAAAAACATTACCCACAAACGAAGAAAACACTTCAGGAGATGATGGATGCAGGTGTTATAGAAAAGATGGCGACACCATATGTTAGTCCATTAGTAATTGTGAGTAAACCGGATGGCTCAGTAAGGGTGTGTTTGGATGCCAGGAATATGAACGCGAAAATCATACCAGAGAATGATTCGGCACCACCCATAAAAGAAATGAATACCCGCCCAGAACAAGGTTGTAACCCTCACTTTTTTCAAAGCTGACTTTTACATGGAAAAGGGTTGTTAACGGCACGCGGGACATGGCAGTCTTATTGGAATGACTACAGATGGCGTTAGTGGTTGTGATCAGCTGGCCCGAAGTTAGCGCTGCGCAGAACAAGATAGTATCCGGAAAGAAAATGGCGGATGTATCACCGATCTCTCTTACCGGTAGTGCTCAAAACCATATGAATAGGACCAAACAAAGGAAACTTAACATAAATAACTGGCGTGATGTCAAACGTAAAAGGCTCAGGGATGCTGGAAAGCAATATATATCCAAAAGGGGAATTCAGATAGCTGCGAAAACTCAACCAGATGAGGTACGTGGAACAAGGTTGTAACCTAACCGACTTTGTGTTATGTCCTTACGTAATATGTATTGCATATATCTGGTACTGTAGTTAGTGATTACAGCACATTTGTACATGATGTTTGAATGATATAACCATTAATAATAATAATAATAATAAACCGAGTTTTTTTAGCAAGTCGATTTACTCGTATAGCGGAATAGAGTTCTACTCTATTTCTGAAATATTTTACTAACATAATACCATAGCGTAACAAAATGTGTGTGCAGGGAAAATTATCATTAAATCCATGCTTGTAAATATGCTGGTTACGAATATGATGTCGCTAATTTAGTATTACTATAATTTTATTTCAGGGACGTCACTGCAGATGCTCTTATGAATGCTACAAGATCACATTAGAAACGACACGTGCGTTGTTTGTCGACTTCTACTCTTTGAATTATGACCAGCAGACAGCATTGTTAGGACAAAGCTGCATTAAACGTCAGAATATTAAAAGAAGAGAAGTTGAAGAAGCAGTTTCGCGTAGGCATTGCAGTTTTTCGTACTTTCTTTCCGTACCTGCAGGCGAAAATTACCGTGTGTGCCAAAAGATGCTCTGTCATGTGTATAAAATTACTCCTCGCAGAATACAGAAATTGCAAGAGAAACTAAAACGTGGGGATTCGTTATGTGACAAGAGAGGGAAACACAACAATCGGCCGAATGCCACTCCTGACAAAGTAAAGGAAGCTATTCGGGAGCACATTCGATCATTGCCAAACCAGGAAAGTCATTACAGTCGCCACAGATCTGTAAAAGGTTGCTTGTCTAATGATTTGAATTTGAATATTATGTATGCATTGTTTAGAGAAAAACATCCTGAATACCACCGCAATGAAAACACGTATAGAGATATTTTCCACTCAGACTTCAATCTACGGTTTGGTCTACCCAGAGCTGATACCTGCGTGAACTGTGATAGGTTGTACGTGGAAATGATATCAGCACAAACGGATGAAAAGAGGAAAGCTATTGAAGTTCAAAGTAAGTTACATCATACTAAAGCTGAGATAGCATACAAAGCAATGACTGCAGATGGAGAAAAAGCCAAACAAAATTCTACGTATGTCGTCTTGTTAAGGATCTACAGCAAGTGCTTTTCTGTCCTGTGTTATCCCACTCATCTGTTTTCTATCAAAGACAGTATGCTTGTTATAATCAAGCCATTCATAATGCTGGCACAAATGAAGCAACAATGTGTTTTTGGCATGAAAGTGTGGCCAAACGAGTTTCAGCCGAAATTTCTTCATGTATATTAAAGTATATCACCTCAAAATATCAGCCCCTAGCCCCAGGAGAAGAAAGGTCTCTTGTACTTTGGTCTGACAGATGTGTTGGCCAAAATAATAACTGGTGTATGCTGTCACTTTGTCAGTATATCATTACACTCCGATTGTTTACAACAGTGAATCAGAAGTTCCTAATGTCGGGTCACAGTTTTCTTCCGTGTGACCGGGACTTTGCTCTGATTGAGCGTCAAAAAAAGAATTTTACTGTTTTATGTTCCTAAAGACTGGATTGCAGTTATAGCTTCAGCAAGGCAAACAAAACCTTTTCTGGTATATGATATGCAGCCTGAGGACTTCAAAGACCTGAAAGATCTAGAAAATTCTCTTAGGAGAGATCCTGACTTTAAAATAACAACTTCACATTGGATTCAGGTATCAGCAGACGATCCAGGAACAGTTCGTGTGAGACTCAGCCACAATCTATTGCAGCCTTGGTACCAGTATTCAATCATGAAGAAATGTAGAGGTGTTCGCAATACATATTGTAGGCCCTATAGTGTAGCGCTGAATGCAATCCCTCTTCTTTATTCTCAACAGTTACCAATACGAGCAGAAAAGTGGAAAGATTTACAAGATATGTGCCGGTATATTCCACAGGAATTCAGACAGTTTTATGAAGAACTAAAGGCAGACTAAGTATAACACGAGTCATTATGGAACTATTAATCGTGACATTAATTTATACACACCCCATATTGGCTCTCGTGTGTACTGAGAATTACAAATACTGTAATCTATGTATCATTGTTGGTTACAACCTTGTACGTCTGAATAGGGTTACAACCTTGTTCTGTGTTCTGACAGAATATTTCCCATTTTTTTCGATTTTCATTGCACCTTAATTGTTTAAAGTTCTACTAAAGTGTATAATATGTTCAATGCACATGTTTTATGGACATTGTGGGTTTATAATATAAAAAATATGGACAATATCTGTTTTTTCTCTCTCCTGTAAAATTTCACTTGTTCTGGGCGGGTATTCAAATACTGAGAAAATTTAAAGGCAAAAGATATTCACAAACATTGACATGACTTCTTCGTATCATCATCTCGAACTGGAAGAGAAAACCAGTCTTTTAACTGGATTTCAGTTCAACCAACAAACATATTGCTTCAAGAGATGTCCGTTTGGTATGAAGACCGCGGGATCCGCCTTAATAAGAGCGCTTGATCGAAACCTGTCAGAGGAAGTGAAAGATTGCACTATACGTTATGTGGATGACATATTGCTTACTTCGGAAAACATTGAGGAACATTTGGAAAAATTAAAGAAATTATTGGAAGATTTAAGAAGGGCTAACTTTAAGATTAATTTGAAGAAATCGAATTTTTGTCAGAGACAAGTTACATTTTTGGGGCATGTGATTGATAAGGATGGTGTTAAACCAAATCCATGCAAATTAGAATCGATAAGAGATTTTCCCAGGCCTTTGAAGGTGAAAAACGTTCGCCAGTTTTTGGGATTGATTGGATTTTTCTCAGGACATTGTCCATCATACACCAAAACTGTTGCACCACTACAGGACCTTCTGAAGAAGGGGGGCAAGTGGAAATGGACGGAAGAAACAGAAAAGGCATTTATAGAGGCCAAAGAAATGCTCTTAAATTATGTGAAGCTAGGATATCCTGATTTTAATAAGAGATTTGTTAAACAAACAGATGCATCCCAGATTGGAATAGGGGCAATGCTATATCAGGAAAACCCGGATAACCCTGAGAAGAAAAATTATCTAGCTTTCACAAGTCGGAGATTGAAACCACACGATAAAAATTATACAATCAGCGAGATCGAGCTGTTAGCGATATTGCACGCGCTGCAATATTGGCGAAAGATCGTATATGGGTTTCAAGTCACACTAAGGACGGATAATAAAGCCTTAACCTTTTTGATGAAGACGGATTTATCCAGTCAAAGGTTGATGCGTTGGGCTTTATACATCCAACAGTTCGACGTACATATAGAGAAAATGTAGTTCCAGATTATTTAAGTAGACAGCCAGAGTCCACAGAAGAGGAAGTAATGGCTATTGATTTGGAAGACAGGGATCAGCGTACTCTGAATGAATTAAGAAGCATTGGTCAACGACAACGTGAGGATCCATGGATGAACATGCTCATATCTTTCTTGGAAGGGACTTTGATAAGGGGAACACCGGCGTACACGGAAGCTAATAAGATAGCTCAGGATTACACATTCTTTAATGGATTGTTATATAAGTTTGTGGACTCTGACCATACACGATTAAGGATCGTTGTACCTGCGATTTTGCAGAGGAAAATGGTATGGTTAGCCCATAGATCGTTTGGACATATGGGAGTCGACAAAACAGTTTCGATGCTGAAAGAAGCATTTGTATGGCCGAGACTGAGAGAAACTGTAAGGAATACGCTCAAGACATGTGATCTATGTCAAAGGATTAAGCCAAATGCGTTTTTGATGAGACAAAAGCCAATACCATTGTTGCCCGAGAGGCCAGGTCAAATTATCTCTATTGACAATTTCGGACCTTTGCCAAAGGCTAGGAGAGGAAATCGACACATAATGGTGGCTATGGATGTTTTCACAAAAATGGTTGTCCTTGCTCCCATACAGAAGACTAGTACCAAACAGGTGTTAAAACGACTCAAAGAAAAAGTGATGCCTATTCTGGGAAAACCCGAGAATTTGTTGTCGGATCACGGTAGTTGTTTTACAAGTGTAGAATTCAGACAGGAATTAGAGAGACTTGGAATACGTCAGATTTTGTCAAGTATTCGCCATCCTGAGGCAAATCCTGTGGAAAGAGTGATGAGGGAGACGGCCAAGTATTGTAGGATATACTGTGCCGAAGAAAATTGGAAATGGATAGATATCCTGGATATTATCGAATTTTGTATAAACAATACAATCCATGAATCTACGGGAGAGATACCCATAACTCTACATCGGAATGAGCAACCAGAGAGACCGTGGAGTCTGGTAATTCCTAGGCCAGCTGACGCTCAGCCTGGAAGAGATGTACGGATTAGAAGAGCCTTTGAGCATCTAAAAGCTCAAGCTGATAGAAGGCAAAGACGAAACAGGCACAAGAGGTATCATCGACCACTATTAGCAGGAGAAATGGTGTTAGTGAAAAGACCAGCCATTTCGGATCCAGGGAACCGTGTGTACAAGAAGTTCCAGAAAATGTACCACGGACCATATCAAATCATAAGAGACTTAAGAAATAATGCCTATAGAATTTGGCACTGTGAAACGAATCACGAAGTGACCATGAACTCAGCGAATTTAAAAGTATATTACCCTCCCGAAGACTTCGATGAAGCAAATGAACAAGCCCTGGTTATGGAACAATTTAGAGATGATGAATCCACTTTTGATAGAAACAATAGTAAGGTAGAAAAAGGAAACAGAGCTCAACCATTCGAGTGCGAATGCGAATTAGAGAAACTGTATTGTGAGATAAGAGAAATAATTGATTTTGTTGAAAAGGAAAATTTCAATTTAAGAAGAGAGAATGATGAAATAAAGAAACGGGTAGGGATAGACCACACCCGTAACGAGGAATTATGTTCTGGAAACTTGTAGTCCAGACAAATAAGAAAGAAAGAAAGGGTAGGGACAGAGCGTACCCAACCTACAATATTACCGGATATGACTTAAAAGGTGGAAAACCCCAAATTATCGTGGGATTTTAAAGGAATAAAGATCAGAAGGTACTGAGAAATGTTAAGATGGCTTCGACAATGAAGAAAAATAAGATTTTATAATTTATTGAAATAAATTTCCTCAAAATTTTTCGAAAATTTATTTACCTAAGGAGGGGAGAGATGAACCCATGTACCATTGGTTCAAGGGGTCGAATCCATGTATTTTTGTAAAAGGAAGGAAGGAAATATACAGTCTTCAGAGGAACATAGAAAGATTTTATACAAGAAGGCTAGCATAACGTTGTGAAATAAACTGAAGCCAGGTGGCCAGGAAATGAGATCATGCCTGACGCATTGATAAGGAGCCAATCACGAATATAAATAGAACGAGTGGAATTTTCCAAGCGAGTGACGAAGAGCGTGTTTCGGAAATCGCCCTTACCTTGCAGTAAAATGGCAACCGCGCAGCTGTGCCAGAAGAAGAATAATTAGATTTAACCCATTTGCAAGAATAAAATTAACTAAAGAAATACAGCATTGTGAATCATTTCGGAATAGAGATTTTTGTGTGGAGAAAAAGGTTTTAATAAATGCCCAGGAGAGAAGTGCAAACGTGGCCATACGTCATTGGGGGTTCCCCGAGACCCGAGGAGGGGGGAATTAAAAATCAACTGTAACATCCACACAGCTGAAGACTAAATTTTATTTAATATCTCAGAACTGCACGATCGATTTTCATGTGCAAAGAAGTCAGTTTACGTTTAGAAAACGAGCTTTCCAGAGATATAATTTTAAATAATGTGCGACCATTACTTCAAAAGTTGGTTCCGAAAAGGACGTAGAATTTATCTTTTTGTCGCCGATTTGTATGAAAGCCCTGGCAGGGCCAGGCTAATCATGCAGTTTCAAACAGCCAGAGGGGGCGTCACTGTGCTACATCACATCGAATGCAGTTATTCCGAGAGCCCGAGAGGGGGCGTCCGGCTGTATCAGTATTATTCAGTCTTGAACGACCGCCGAGGCGGGTCGTACTGTTTCACCAATCATCCAGTTCCGTGAGCGCCGAGACGCTGCACGATGAAGCATCAGAGTACGATAAGTATCATCATAGTATCGCCGTGTGGAGAATTAGGAAAATCCTAATACAGGATTTAGTTCCGCCATTATCAGTCTTATAGTGAAAAGTTCAGTATTGCAGTCGAAGTAGGCTCCTAACTTAAAGAATAGGCGATAGGTCTTCAATAACAGTTTATTTAAGCGACCAAGTGTATCGTAACGTTTTGAAGTACCATAACAGCGAAACAAACATTCTATCAACGTTAAAAGAACCCGATCAGGGTCGGACAAAATAAGGTCCGCATAGTATTCTGGAAAGATAGTAATTAGAGGACAGAATAATCAGAAGGGAGAATTAAATTCAAGACGTTGTTTCAAGGAAACGAACGAACTATAAAAAGCACTAAGTTACGAGGAATATTAGATGCTAGAAAATAATAGGTCACCGATAGAGTATTTGGGAGACCGAGAACAAGACAGACTTTCGCTAGACGACTAATAGGGTCTAGAAAGAAGCAAGTTCGAGCTAATAATAATAATAGCCGATCATCAGGAAACCGGATTTGAAGAAGTACCAGTCCAGGGAGGGGTAGAGTGTTCGAGACTTTCATATTCTGGTCAGATAGGAAGCCAACATCTACTAGTTGACCCTTGGAGACGGGGAAGAAAATATCACGTGTGCAAGGCCTAATCAAAGCCTCAGTGATTAGAATCAGTGTAGTGTAAATATATAAAATTTGTGTTAGATAGTAATTTTTCAGTGATTTTATTGTGTGTAATAGAGGAATACCGAAGTGTATTTTAAAATGTTACCAGTGTTTAAAGTATATAAAGTATATGTGTGTCAAGATATGTCAGTGTATGAAATGAATTTGAGCACGATGGTGTAATCACAAATAGTGGGCAAAAATGAAACATCGTTGGAAAGCACGGTAATGGACCGTCTGAGCATGTAAGTAACTATTTTCATTATGTTATGTGTTGGGGGAATATTTGTGTACAATCCACCTGAGAATGATAAATAAGGATGTTTTTGAATAACAAATAACAGAATAGGAGCGCGATCTGAACAACTAAAAAATTGAGAAATTAAAAAATGATTATGTGAAATGAATAAATCCTTAGAGGAAATGTATGAAATAAAATATCAGTGTATTTGATAAATGTTATGAAAGCAAGCGGAAAAATATAATAATAATATAAATTATATAAATGAAGATTAAATTGAATTATATTAAAGTAATAGCTTTTGAGCTTTTGTAAAGGAATAAAGACATGGTGTGAATACATGTTCTTAAAGTATAGCGATTATTGTCACGGGAGAGGATTAATATGAAAGTTTGAGGTATAGATCAAATGATGATTTTGAATTTATCAGTTCTCTGGAAGACGCTAGGCCTTAAAGTAATGTATAGCGCATTGTCGCGCATTAAAGTAAATTGTCACGCTAGGAAGGCGTTGAATCTAAATATACTTGGTAAATTAATTGTGAGGGACAGTTGATTGCGGTAATTGATGATAAGTCCTCCATATAGTGATGTAGATCACGAGGCGTTGTATAAGGGTGCGAATTATTGTATTGATGAGCGCAGGTTAGACCGAGGTCGCCCTAAGCCGCTAATTTGTTGTTAAGTCCTCCAGTATGGGATTGGTCCCCGAGGCAGTTGAGAGAGTCGAACCCAGACTCGTATAGTTGTTGAAGCCCCTAAATATTGTTGTTGTATTGAATTATTCTTACCCATCAATGATGACACTTCATAATTAATAAATGCCAAGGTTACGAAAGGGGTCTATGAACCTAAATAATGTAGTTTAAATGTATGAAAGAAACGCCAGGTCTGTTCAGAGAACTGTGTTTGAGAAATAGCTGTTTTAAAGCATGAGTAGAGCGGTCCCGTGTGGGCGATACTGAGGGCCTCTCTCCCGGGCAATAAATCAAGTCGAGTGTCACGGTCCAACCCCTCGCTATTGAAAGTGTGGTAGGTCAGGGGAACCGTCTGTTTGAAGTAATAATAAACCATGAGTGTTTAGAGTTGTTAATGACCCGGGATTCGAACCGAGGTTCTTGTAGATGAAAGTTACCGCTTGCGATTTCAGATCGTTTGCTTTCTTATGAGATGATGGTCTTTTAAGACAAATAATAATAAATATAAATCCCTAATGTAATGAGATATTGATGTAGGATTTCACGAGTTCAATCAAGACAATTAGATTTCGGGAGTGATCATAATTTTTGACTTTGTTCAAGTAGTCTTCTATAACTCGGGAGTACACAAGTATTTTTCCCGATCACTGTAGTGAATTTGTTAACTTGAGAGAGGTGGTAACATGAGAACATTGTGAAATGTCCAAAAATTTAAGTAAAGGAGTAACAATTACCTTGAATAAGATTATATATTGTTTTGATTATAAGAAACTCATAAAATAGATATTGATGTGTGTATAAGAATAACACAGTTTATAGTGGAAAGTATCGAGCCATTAGAGTTCGTGATTGTAGTGAATTTTAAAAGGGATACTTTATGGAAGTGAAAAGAATTATAAGTTTGTTGGTTTGAAGGAAACCATGTATTTTAATATAACATTTGTTTGATTTTATGTATTCCTTGTTCACTTTGAACAAGTTTGAAAGGATTGGTCAGTAGTTTATTTGTTTTATTTGTTTGTAGCGCCATATATTAGGTAAATTAAATGTTTTATAATAGGAGTTGATTTTGTTTTTATTTTTGGAAGTGTATCCTCTATTTAATCCAAAATGTGTAAGTCACAGAGTGGGAGAACATACCAAAACCCCGAAAATCCCGATTTGAGCATTGCTGGCATACTGTGATTTGCATATTTCTTGCTAAAAGGGCACATTGCACAAGAGCGGATCAGGAAGCACTAGATGCTGTCATAGCATTCGGAGCTGGCATGATACCTTACTTGGGAGAGTTAAGACTTGTGGTGAAGTACTGTAGCCTATCTCGTATCCCGTGAACAGGGTTAGGTATAGAACAAAACATCGAATTTTCCAAGTGGAAACTTATTTTCTCAAGAAGTCTTACAGTAAATGTATTCATAAGTTTCAACGCCATGCGATTTTCGCTTGTGGGGGAAACCTAAAACAAAAGTATCCAGAAACAATCCGCGTACTCTGGAGGCTCTCGAGAACAAAATAACTGCACCGATATGAAATATCAGCGAGGGTAAATTACAGCGAGTGTACCAAAACTTCCTACGATGGTGCAAACTAATTGGGCACTACGCTGCTGCTAGCGCCTTGCTCGACAGGTACCTGCAAACAGTGGTCCGACCATCACGCTGCGATTGCGAGGTTCCATTCTATAGAGAAGCACCTCACGGCCGCTTCCTTCCAACGCCTTGCCTAATTTCATTCACCTTCAATCATTTCATCTCTCATTATCTCCTCTCATGTGGTTGGCGTCAGTAAGGGCATCCGGCCGTAAAATCACTCACCACAGGAAACAAAAACATCATTGTAATCCATCCCCGAACCCATTGAAACGGGAACAATAAGGGATAGAAATACATGTGATTATTATTATTATCCTTTGTTAACGTAGACAACTAACCGAGGAAATTTAAGAAATAAGATTCGCGTTTCGAATTCTTGCACTGACAGCAACCATTCTCAGTGTGATGTTTGGATTTTTCCCACTCTCCGTCTAGGCACATGACGGAATGGCAACATACTTCAAGTCCTGGGGCATCTGCTCATTTCTAGACCATAATAAATTCAGCCACGCAAACTATTACAGTCACCACACAAACACACGTTATCAGAAAAATTAACACACATACATGGGGCTTATGATCAAGATTTAGGCGTACCCATAACAACCGGCATACATATTTTGCAGCCAGTCCCGGGTTCGATTCGCGCCTCCGTTAGGGATTGCTGGAACGGGGTGCACTCAGGACAGTGAGGCAGTGCACCGGTCATGGAGACCAAGAATAATGGCCGAGGGGACCCGACGCACTGACCGCGTGTCGCCTCATAATCTCCAGGCTAAATGGCTGGGCAGCGGTCGCTTGGTAGAACTGTAGTGCCACGGAATTTGGTTAGTACTTATTTTACGGTGGCTCGTGGCGCAGTCGCTAGCATTCGTGACTCTCATCCCTGAGGTTCGGGTTCGATTACCATCTCTGCCTATAAATTTAATCCTGGCCCTGAGGACTGGAATAGGGTATATTCAGCTTAGGGAGAGAAGACTGAGACACCTCGAAGTGATTTCCTGTTGTTTTCTCACTTATACCCCACACAAATGTCGGGATAGTTCCTAAATTAAGGCCACGGCCATCTCACCTGAATTACAAATACACACACTACTACAGATTCTACAATAACACAGGTTATCAGACAAATTCCACGTGTAACCAAGTACATGGGACTACTGTAAATGACCACAATGTCCCAAGTTCCTCAAATTAAACAACTTTCCCCATTTAGTACAGCCCTTATGAGAGCACTTCTGGGAATTTTGGAGAATTCTAGTGAACAGGTTCAGACAACTACTTACATTTTGGAATTCCATAGATAGGTAGCTTGAGGCTACCGGTTGGAAACCTTTCCAAGATTAACGACGCTGGTAACAGAGCATCTGGCAGACATTCCTCAAGAGGTGTTGTTCTAAAATGCATCCTAAATATACAGCATTGCACATAGTCTCATAAGGGTGGTGTGATGCTAGAACAGTTGTATTGTTCTCAAACTTGCCTGTGCCATGTCTAGCAATTAACTCAAGTTATGAGACAGGAAGATGATGGAGGATTGAACTAAAAATCACCCAAAACCATGAATTTTTCAATGTATTTTTTGTATTTTGAAAATACAAAATACTCATGAAAAGTATTTTCGATACCAGTACAGATACAAAATATATGTTCCAACTGGAGTGGATGACAAAACACTTGATTTCTGCTCTGTGTGCGAAAAGAGGGTAGAAGAAAACGAAACAGCTGTGACCAGTGACGGGCCATGCCAGAGATGGCATCATCTATCATGTGCGGAATTGCAGCAAGGCCAATTTAACGCATTAAAGTCAACTAGTAAGAAAATATCAAAACATTTATGGTTATGTTTTAATTGTGAACAGGACTTCACTCTATATAAATCGGGAAGAAGCATGCAAAAAGAACTAGAAGAGATGCGTGCAGAAATGTGCAAGAAAATGGATGAAATGGCAAAAATTATATCTAAACTTACAAGACAATGTCTTTCAAGGGACAATAGATCATCGGATTCCACGAAATAGGAAGATAACCAACGAAAGAAAAACGCTTCCTCCACAATACAGATATGCGAAATGGCAACACAAGCAACTACCGAAGACATGGTTGGTGCATGTGATCAGAATATGAAATCTATAAATCAAAACAAAGAAAACTATGAGGAGCTGAAAACTAAAATGGACCATGTCTCAGAAACTATGATGCAGAAAATGTCACTGCTGCTTGAAACGCAACTGCAACAAACAGAAATCTTGACAGCTGTCAATCAGAGACCTTCAGTAATAAAAGGGAAAGCTCCAAATCCACCGACTGTACAGCAAAGTTTTCAAAAGCCCAACAACAGCCACGGAAACTCTAACAATCTCCAGAATCAGGATGAGAGGGATCCAGGTAGTAAAAATGAACGTCAATCCATACTAAGGGAGGATAATGAAGAATATACTATAGCAGAAGTGGAGGGAACTCCCTCACCAAGAAACTTAGGAATTCAGGGGACTAAACCTTTTGATATAACTTGTAACCTAAGAGCAGCGGAACGTAAAGCATGGCTTTTCAAAGGCAGACTTCATTCAACAACTGAAGCAAAGACACTAATTTCACACCTCACAAACATAGGCATACAGGGGGAAATATTACGTGAACAAATAGAAACAAGAGGAAAAAGCAAAGCATTCAAAATAGGCATCCCATTTGAGGACATCGCATAATCAAGTGCGAAAAAATGAGTGCCCAGAACAAGAAATTAGAACTTCTAGTAATAATATAGCAGAAAGGCAACATAAATTAAGGATTATTCTATGGTACATTGAAGGTATAAAAAACGCGTTACAACTAGCTCTAAATAATATTTTTATTAATTATGACATAGTACTGTTAACAGAGACTTTTCTTACAGAAGACTGGGGAACAAACGGTTTTTACTGCATCCATAATACCGCCATCAAAAGTAACATTGGCAGGCCTAAAGGAGGTATCTCTTGTCTGCTGAAACCCAGCCTACATCCTTTTACAGTGAAGCACCGAACAAACAACGTACTAATCGTGAAGACACAAAATTATACATAATTTATGTGTACTTTCAACCAGATTTTCGAGAAGAAGATTTAATAGATGATCCAACTGTAGCGATAAGTCATGTAGCGAGAAATGATGCGCTAATAGTAGCTGGTGACTTCAACTGTCGCATTGATGAACCTTCTCGTAAGGTGTCCACACTTCTGCATTACATGGAACAAGAAGGCCTAACACTGACTAACAATAAAGAAACAAAAACATAGGCCTACATATGTCAAAATGGGTCAAGTACAATTGACCTCGTATTCATTAATAAGGGTTTCACCATTCTCCTACAGCATGCGATTGACAATGTCACCGTCAGAAAACACCTACCCATTGCCACAGTTCTCTATCAGGGAATACCGATGACTCCTTCGCTAAGAACCAAAAGCAAAGTATCGAGGAAATTGGATCTCACCAAATTGCAAACAATTAGGGTCTCAGACATACATGATATCATAATTGAAGGAAACATTGATGAAGCACTATGGAAATTAGAGAATTCCATGCGGAATTCTGCGCATTGAGTTGAAGAAAGACCCAGGAAAGCCAAGCCATGGTTTAATGAAGAATGCTTTCAAATAAGGAAACAAACAATCAATGCTCTTCACGCTGTGAGAAAGCAGGAAATGGAAACAACACTGAAAACATATGCAGATCTACGGAAACACTATAAGATCATCATCAAAAAGGCAAAGAAAGTATTTTTAGAAAAGAAGGAGAAAATACTAATTGAAGAAATTGAACAGGATCCCTTCAGAGCACTGAAACCCATACAACCAAAATTTCCAAAGGACATACTAATTGAAACATGGGAACAACAACTTGGTCTCGTTTTGCAAGAAAAAGACACCAGACCAGACACTGACCCTCACATAAGTGCTTTCGATCCCATCACAGTAGAGGAACTTTCATTTGCAATAGAAATCAGTAAAGATAGAAAGGCATGTGGGCCAGACTCGATTTATAATGAACATCTTAAAGAAGCCACACCACCGATGCTCGTGGGAACCTGGACCGATCTTATGAACGAATGCTTACGTCAGAGAAGGATACCAGACTCATGGAGACGATTCAGAATATAAATGCTGTATAAAGGGAACGGTGACTCCAGTGATCCTAATGGAAGATACTCTCTTCAAACTTATGATGAAAATATTTACAACAAGACTGACACAACTGATAGACGATAAAATTCCGGAAGAGCAGTTTGGCTTCCGCAAGCATAGATCGTCACTGCAAGCTGTCAATTACTTGCCCGACATAGTACAGGACACTTTAAGGCTTCCAAAACAGAAAGTATATGCAGTCTTCATAGACTTCTCTAAGGCCTTCGGCCGCATTAATAGAAGCATACTAGTAAAGAAACTCATAGAAGTGATTGGTCTGGAGCACCACTACATCATCAGATTGATTAAGGGTATTCTACATAATAACCAGGTAGAAATAGATAACGGAATAACTATATCTAACCCTATCGATCAAACAATGGGAGTACTTCAGGGTGACCCTCGAAGTCCTCTTCTATTTAATGTCGCGACTGCAGGTGTGGTATGTCTCTTACGTTCCCAGAAAGTAAAAATCATCATATATGCCGATGATATGGCTCTGACCTCGTCGTCAAGAAAAGAGCTACAAGACAGCTTGAATCAACTTGCAATACGGGCCCAAAACAACGATCTTGAAATAAACCTTCAGAAAGCGGTAGCAATGATATTCAGAAAGGGCGGAAGAACTACCAAAGATGACATTCTTTACCTCAGAGATGAACCATTGCTTCAAACCAGTCATTACAAATATCTAGGAATTACTTTGCAAATACAAGGGAAATTATTTACACGTCACATCAAAGATAAAGTGATCTGTGTTGTCAGATCAATGAACGCCATTAGTCATCTCAGGGATATGTCTTTGCAATCGGCACTGATACTCTTTAAAGCAAAAATTACACCAATTGCAACGTTTGGATTGGATATAATATGGGTTAATTTAAGCAAAAATAACCTGAAAGACTTAGAGAAAGTGAAAGCCCTATTGACGAAGTTTAAAATAGTCAGTAAATTATAAAACCTGAAGTCAATAACTAGTTGGACTATTATATTGTATTATCTCCCGATTTTCAACAATCGATTGGAAACTATCGATCTATCTATAGTTTTGTACAAATGGTATCGTAATAATCGATTCATTAATTAATGTATATTTTACTGTAAGAGACAGAATATGTAATTTTACGTTTTAAAAAAATAAAAATATGTAAATAAAATATCATTATGATCAAATATGTAACAATAAAATGTAATTAGGCCGGTCCCACGGTGTTGGGGTACCGCGCGATTCCCGGCTCCGTCAGGCATTTTAGAAACGACGTGAGGGCTTGCACTGTGTGCACTCAGCCTCGTGAGGACAATTGAGTAACTGTCTGACAGTGAGGCAGCGCCCCGGTCACGAAAACCCAGATTAACGGCCGAGGGTACCCGATGCGCTGATCACGCATCACCCCAATATCTGAGGCCAAATGGCTCGTCGCTTGGTAGGCCTAGGCCCTTCATGGGACTGACAAAACTGTATTCTTTTGTAACATTTGTGAGGAACCTGTAGCGGCAGACATGCGTTCGCAATTTACACAGTAAAATGTGAAATGTGCATCGTTAAAGAAGCGACACAACGTTTGCTTCCCAAACTGCAAGATATAGACCTTTTGACTTGGATCCATTGAGGCGATCTAAACTCCAATTTCAACGTTCTGTTTAACACAGCCATCTGATAGTGAAAACCAGCACTCTACTGAGCTACATGTGACTGAGATTTAATTAATTTTAGACTCTAATCACAAAATGTAATATGAGAGCTCTTACACGAGCCAACATCGTACAACAGTGCTTAGATTTTTTCCGCCCTTCAAAAATCCTACTTGTAGCGGCCAGCATTCTTGACTGTCGCCCTGGAAGTTCGGGTACGTTTCCCGGCCCTGTCAAGAAATTTTAATTCCGGTGTCAGGGCTGGAACACTCAGCCTCGAGAGGCAAAACTGAAGAAAGGATGGTTCGATTCCCACCTCAGTCATCCCTGAAGTAGTTTTCTGTGGTTTTCCACTTCTACTCCAGGAAAATCCCAGGATGGTTACAGGCTTAAGGCCACGGCCTCCTCCTTTCCAATCCTCACATGAATACACGGGGCTGTATAACAACTATGTCGAAAAGCCACTAAAAGATTTAACAACAACAACTGTAGTGGAAAGGAACAAATCCAAACAAATGATAGTAGAAAGGAAGCTTGTAGTTTTAGACGACCGTTAGTCTCCCTTCATGAGCCGCGGGACCTCCTTTTTGCGTGGAATCCTAACCAACGGAGGTGATATTATACCTTAAAAAGTCTCGCATGCACTAACCGGAAATATAACCCGGTGGGCCTTCGTGAGAGGCAAGCAGCTTGATCACTGTACCCAGTGGCGGATCCAGGCCTTGCGGGGCCCTGGGCGATATGATAAGGTGAGGCCCACAACAATAGGAAATAAAACAATATCATATCAAATGGAAAATAGGTTGGTAATAATAATAAAATAAAGAAGAGTTACAATATTTTGAATACACTACAGTACATTTTTTATAATATTGAACCCTTATTGATTTGCCGATCAATAAGTCTTCATGATTTTATTATTATTATTACTGATATCCAGGCAGTACAAGTTGGAGATTGACAAAGGGAAGACAGGTAGTGTGTCGCAACGATTACAACAGATGTAGCGTGGTAGTTATTCCTGACGATGACCGGCTAAGCCGAGTTCAAGGACAAATTCAGGGTGAACGCGCATCCAAGTCGGCGTCATTATGGGCGTGCCAGAGATGAAGTTCCAACCGATACACGATTGAATCAGCAAATCAGGAGAGAGGACGCCTAAACCACGCGGAGATTTGCGTACCTTAGAAAAAGGCGCTAAAACACGTGTATGAAGAACCGCCGATGCGATGGGATTCCGCATGAGTCCATTGAGACGTTTGGATGAAAAGAAGAAGATTGATACTAGTCCCAAGCCTGTGAGTTGAAAATTACAGATTATTTTCACAGATTGCCCCCACTCCACTCCTTTCTGTCAGTTTCTAATAAATTGATCGGTGATGAGTAGTTTGAGACACAACTTTATCGGGCTCCGAGGAGCATCGTTCACGCCAGTTTGAGTCACGATTTTATCAGGCTCTAGTGAGCATACTTCACGTCTGTTTGGACAAACATTTTATTTGTGCTTTTGGGAGCAGAGTGCCCGCTTAGCGGAGGGAGATCTCTAGTCGAGATAAGCGCTACGCGGTAGACGTAATTTGAGAGACTAGTTAAAAGCCAATTGCATGGTGAACGAAGAGTGTAATATTGTCTGTAAATTTTGTGTTATATTTTTGTGATGTATATGTGCGTGCGAAGTAAGCAAATGCTTAGATAGGGCCAGTTCAACGTTGAGTAATCGCCCAGGACATTATTTTGAGTGAAAGTCAGTAGCTCATAGCGATTCTAGCTAGGTAGACTAATAACTTTGAACATTTCTTTCCAAGAAGCCACGCCAAGATGTCTACCGGAAGGTCGATTGGTGGAATGAAGTGCTACCTACGCCTCTACCAGAACGTCGACGATGAACGAGTAGATTTCCCGTGGGGAAATGCCTTGGGATGGAGGTTGATTTTCTACAAGCTGCACGGTGATGTACAAACCATTGATTTATTCAATATGTAGCTAGATTAGACGTGGGAACGTTGTAAATATTTTATTCACTGTTTTTCGTGTGTATTTAGATTTTTGTGCGCCGACACTGTTATATTTAAATGTACGTTGGCACGTGGCCAAAGTGTTTGTTTGATTGTATATTTTCTTATGAGTCATTATTAGTATGCGCGGCGTGTGTATTTTGATTTTATTCATGCGAATGCGAAATTCGTCGTGGTCGATAAGTGGTGCTTTATTCAAGTTCATTTTTTTGTAGGAGAAGGGGGTAAAAGTTGTTAGATGTTTTACGAACAGGTTTTTATTCATACTAGGGTTGCCGAGCACAACAAGTTAAGATGTCACTGTAGAACACCTTAATTCTATATATTTGAGTTTTTTTAGTCCTTTTCAGGTTCTTTAGTCACGGACTAGATTGGGAGTGCAAGTCGGTGGAAAATATGTATGTCCTTTATTTCAGGTTTCTGTCAAACCCATACGTGTGATTCTGGTGTGTGTAGTGTGCCAAGGTGTGTGTATTGATTCTGCGTGATGAGGGGTAGAATGTGCCTACCGCCCTCCAATATTGTGCTTGTATTTTATGGAAAGGCAGAGCGCTCTTAGAGGCTACTGTACCTTGTCCAATGCTGATTCTTGGATTTCCTTGGGAAATGCTAAGATATTTTATTTTTGACACACACACGTATATTATGTGCTTTGGGAGCACACTTCTTCGAGACTCGACCCAGTGCCACGGCAAGTCGAGGTTATTGACACGTGGGTTGACAGATGTGCAGATTCCACTTTGCGCCGGTCTATGTCTGGTGATTCATCGTTTAGGCAGTCCAGCTGACCGACTGACCCCCGTAAGCTATCTGTAGCAAACCTGTTCTTTTAATGGTCATTGGATCACAATTTAAATTGGGAATTCGCCATGTCCGTTAAGAATTACCGCATATCGTATGAAATGAAATACTTGTTTTATGATGTAAATGTTGGCTTTGAGCCTAGTGATTTCTATGACTCATTTCATTGTTAAATTTGTCTGTTGTGACACCGTTGGGTGTATTTTGTATTTTCTCTTGTAAAAATGGCAAGCGGCCATATATGTATTTTTCTTGATTGGTCACGTGTTGATTTACTTGTGTTGATTTGAAAAGTCCTAGTTTTAGGCGTTAATGTTGTTTGCTACGTGGTGTATTCTTTGGAATACACGATATGATAGAGTAAACTTTTACTGCTCTTTGCTGTAATTCTTTATTTCCTTCTTCTCAAACACCAACAGTGATCTTCCAATTTCTCCTTGCTGTTTATGGTTCTCATGTTACTTGTGAGTCTGTTCTAGATATATATCTTCCATGACCCACCTAGCGTCATCTAGCAGCGAATCTCTGAAGTTCCTCAATTCTTCCCTGTTCAAGAGGACTTCCTTATCAATCTGGCCACCAGATCTCGTCGCCATCGCCAGCTATCATCTCCGTGATCAAGAGAACTTCGTCTACTTTTTCACCCAACAGGCTGCTATAGTGTCGCCTACTATCAACTCTTTGAAGACCATTCATCAAGAAAAAATTTATTTTTGTAAAGTTGTCTATTCTGATATGTATTCCTTTTGTTTCCTACCCCCACTCTTTTCCCTTCCCTGGTCTCCCTCTGTGCATCGCTGAGCGGGTCTCACTTGTACGTCGGCAGTCGACTCAGTCAGTTGAAGCTCAACTAGAGCTAGCCTCCTCAACTCAAGAGGCAATCTTTTTATTCCACGCCATGTTGGAACTTTAATCTCAACCGTCAAAGGGAACTTCACCTTCGCCATGAAGCAAAGATAAGTACCGACTTCAGGTTTTAACCTCCTTCTCATCGTCTTTTAATACCTACAGGCTTTTAATGATCATTTTATAGGCAGTGTGAGATTACTATATTTGGGACAATAATCATCCTTCGCGGGATTTTCCATGTTGAGCTTTGGTTTGTCTAAGCCGATCTTAATAGGAAGCAGCATTTCTTATGCTTATTTAATGAGAGGTCTTTTCACAACGTGGGATACCATTGAATTACCCACTGTCTATAAAATACTTAGCTCGTTCCACCGCTGGAATAACTTTGGCCCTATTCTTCAGTCAGGATTGCTCTGGAACCTTCCGGAATCTGCTCTCTATCTACCAGTCATACCGTCATGTATTTTCCACTCACATGTGGGAATACTTTTTCAAACTAAGGAATCTTTCTTATGAATTACTGATCAATAGCTAATTTTTCTTCCACCGTTGGGATTTTCTCTGGCGCATTTAACGATAGTCTACAACTTTCTCAAGCAATAGACTCTCGCCAATCTAGTGTAACTAGTTATTTTCCATAATTGCAATAACTTTCTTTGCCATAAACTTTTGTGTTACTACAGTGAACTTTTCGTCCATTTCAACAGACTCTAGTGAAAAACAGTGTTTGTTCAATACTTCAACCGCGTCGCGTTCGTCCGATTATTATATATACGGCCATGAACACTTATCCTCAACCCCATTTGATCTTTCCCAAACCTCTTACTAACAAACCATAATAATAAAGTTGTTACTTTAGGTCTTATTCAATGAGGTGTCACTCTAAAGACGTGCCCTCCCTTTTTGCTTATATATCACAAATTAATGTCTGCATAACTACGTGTTTGGTACACGTCTCAAATTATCTTGTTTCTCCCTTCTATTCAGGGAATACAATTCTTTCAACTCATAAGTGAGTTATTTCTAGGTTTCACGAAAGGGAAACTTGCCCCATTTGTCTCGTGATTCCTACTTAAACATAGGAGGTCTAGAAACTTCCTTTCGATTTTCTCTTCAGGTTTCACAATAAGTGACCTGCCCCATTTGCATAATCCAACCAAGTAATTCAGCTTTAATATAAGAAGTTATAGGAACTTCTCTTTTATTCTTCCTGCTTTTTGTTGTTGTTACTTCAGAAGTTGTTACTCTTTCTAAGATATTTACCTAGAATTTCTTAAAAGTACACAACTTGTACTTGATTTATTGTCTAACTTTAATCACTTTAATTGTCTTTAAATTTTTCATTTTATCTTCGCCATCTCCAAATCTCGCGAGGATTTTAAAACAAATAAATGGTTGGAAACCAAAAGAATTGTTAATTGCCTGGCGCAAGCTTCAGATGTTTTTCGGAGGTCTGTGACCCCATTCGTTACAAAATCTAAATTATATATTTGTCAAAAAACTATTACCCAACATTGTTAAATAAATTCAATCGTTCCTTTTTGCTTTATCATTTCTCTGACATAACGGCTAGGCAAGATCCTGTCTTCCTTGACTCTTCTCACTTAATGCAAATAAATCTCTTGATAGGGTTTTCTCCACTTGTTGCATTTGAGCAAGAACTCTTAGTTGGTAACTTGGTAAAGTCTCTCTTAGCTTTAATAGCTAATTATAACTGGCTAGTAAGGCAAGCATAGCTCGCTACGCCAGCTTCCTGCTTGTGGAGATTCTCTCCAACACTTATGGTTGGTCTTTCAAAATATAAGTGTTTCTCCTTGCCTAAACTTTTAGTCGGCTCCTTGCTGGGTAAAAGCTTAGCCATTTCCAAATGCAACTATTGGTACACTTACCAAAATTATTCCCAAAGGTATAATTGTTTTATCCCTATCCTTCTTGGAAGCATTTGGTCGCTCTTTAGGAACTCTACGATTTCGAAAACAAAAAATATCGAAACCGATTCAATTATTGGCATTCTTCAAATTACTTGTTCAAAAACAAACTCCTTTGAACAGATACACCATAAATCTGTTACTCTTTGTCTTGCCAGACCATCACCCTTCCCCATAGTAGGCATATGTATGCTTGAGAGGGAATACTCTAAAGCCACTCTCTTGCAAACCGCCCAAGTTCTAGCTGCGTTCCCCGTTAGCTTTGCCCTGGTCCCTACCCACTTTAGGTATCGGAGAGCGGATTTGCAGTGGCAACCGCCTTTGAGTACATTTGAAGTTAAACTTATAACTTTTGTAGGACTCTCCTCCTATTTCTCCATCCTTTTTCTCCAGTCCGAAACCCATCTCCTTCTCTTTATCATCTTCCCTTGGGGGTTAGGTTATTCCCAAGCTAATAAGCTACCCAAAATTTGGTGCCGATACCCGGGAGAGTCCATTCATGACATTTTCTATTTTATTTCAAGGGTTATTTGATAATATTTTGCAAATTATTAATATCTTCTTTGAATATTTCAGCTATAACTACATTATACAAAGCCTGTGAAGTGGAAATATGCCGCTCCTGTCTCCTTTGGTGTGCCCCTTTCTTTCAACTTATTTGCTGCTGCCAGCCTGACAGCATTTCCAAGGTTCCACAGTATCGTAAGTTATACTTTAATTTACCTACTTTGTCATGGCTCCTACTGAAAAGGATAAGGATGAAAAACTTACTTCTAAACGAGCATCCAAAGGGCAAATTACCCGGTTCAGAAAATACATCAAAGAGCTCGATCCCTCAGAAGCTCAATTAGATTTGTTGAAACATCGTGTAAGGGATTTTGAACGTTCATATGAAAATTATTGTAACAGCCAAACTGAAATAGAAACTTGTATGCTCAATCAAACCGAAGATCGAGTCGAAGTAGAAAACCAATATTACGAAGGTATAGGTTCTGCTTTCAAAATAATACGCCAACTCGAAGAAGAACAGAAAAAACACGCTTCTGTTCTTGGTTCCCTTCACGATCAACAAACTTCTTCTCGCGATGGTACTCACAAGCCCAAACCAATTCTACCTAAGATCGATTTACCCCAGTTCTCTGGAGACGAATCTACTTGGGATTCTTTCTATGAATAATTTTGCTCTCTTTTTCATGACAATGAAGACATTCAAGTCATCTACAAGTTTCATTACTTGAGATCTATCCTCCGAGGTCAAGCTCTGCAGTTAGTTGAAGCACTCCCTTTAAGTGCCGAAAATTACCCCATTGCCTTTAACTTATAGAAAGAAAGATACGGAAATTTACGGTTACGTATTCAACGCCATATGAACGCTCTATTTAACTTGCCTGCGTCACAGCAGAATGACGTCACTAGTTTGCGTACTCTCATTGATACTACACAACTTCACGTTAAAGCTCTGTCCCAATTAGATCAACCCACTGAACACTGGGACACTTTCTTAATACATTTAGTGGTTTCTAAAGTTGATGTTGCTACCCTCAATTCTTGGGAGATTGAACTTTCTAGAGAAGACGATTACTCTTACGAGCATTTAGTCACTTTCATAAATGCAAGATGCCAGCTCTTAACCGCTTTAGCTAATCAAATAACCCTCATCTCCGAGTTCTAAATTTGAATTAATGTCTATTAAACCTAAAAGCGAACGTTTAGCGTCTAGTACCCAAAAACCAGGGTCCAGCTCATCTAAACTTAAGTCAAACACCACTGGTTACCCAACTAGGTCAAGTGAACGCCGTATTGCTAGCTCTCTCGTTTTAAACACTCAAAGCGAACCCCGCAAGAGTTTAAATGAATCATTAAAATGCATGCTTTGTAAAGATTCCCATGCCTTATATCTATGTAAATCTTTTAAAGAACTGTCAGTCGACGACAAAAGAAAATTAGTTTCCCAGAATAAACATTGCTTTAACTGCCTAGCACCCACGCATTCTGCTTCAAATTGTAAGTCCACAAGACTTTGCTTCCATTGTGAAAAAGCTCATCACACTTTACTACATCGTCATGATCAGGCAAGGTCATCGACAGCATCTACTTCTCAGAAAAGTGACAATGCTAACAGTTCCAATGCTTCATCGTACATTCAAAATGCCAAGTCCATACGTAGTGCCCAAGTACTATTGTCTACTGTCCAAATCGAAGTTCAGGATAATTTTGGCAACTGGGTCCGTGCACGCGGTCTTCTTGATTCAGCGGCAACTCATGATTTTGTGTCTAATTCTTTGATTAGAAAACTAGGCCTACCTATAAACCCCACTTCTATTAACGTATCGGGCATTAACAGCTCAAAATCGCAAGCTTTACAGTTCTCAAAGCTACCCATAAGCGACATTTGTCAAAGAAACAACTTTCTCAAACTGAATTGTCTCATTCTCAATAGCATTGGAGAAGACACTCCAAGTCACTCTGTGGATATTTCAGGGTTAAACATTCCCTCGCATTTAAGGCTAGCCGATCCTTTGTTCAACGTACAAAACCCCATTGACATACTCTTTAGTGCCAATGTTTTCTGGAATTGCCTTCGTAAACAGGTTCGCAAGTTATCCCCAAACGTGGTTGCCAGAGACACTAATTTTGCATGAAAAGTTTGGCTATGACGATAACTGGGGCAAGGAATTGAAGCGGATCAAATTTTTTTGCAATTTCAGAGAGAATTTGTCTTTTTGTGTTAGGGAGCTCTTCTGTGAGCGAAACTTTATAGATGAAAGTGTCAGTGCTAGTGCACCAATGAAATCCAAGAGGTTTTTATGGATTCGGAGTTTCCACAAATTTCGATGGAGGAGGGATCTACGTCTTCAATAGGAAACCGGGCGAGAAACTCATGGGAGTTGGAATTCCACTTATGAAGTGGGAAACCTCCATTCTTTAGCAATACCTGAAGTTCTAATGAAGTTTCCTCTGTAATTCACAAGTGCATTCCTTGCTTCAAAGCGAAACCTAATGTCAATACTCAATTAATGAGCGATCTGCCCTCCTTTCGCTCTTCTCATATACGTCTATTTGCTCTTACTGGTGTGGACTATATGGGTCCATTCCAATATCAACGCTATTCCCCTGAAGCTAAACGCAAATTGTTTGGTAAGATCTATGTTTCTCTCTTTGTTTGCATGGTTACTGGCGCGATCCATTTGGAACTAGTAACGAGTGCCTCTACTTCTTACTTTTTATCAGCTGTCTCTCGCTTCGCTGCTAGGCGTGGTGTTCCTTCGGAGATGTTCTCTGATAACGCTTCCACTTTTCAAGGCGCAGCTTCCTTGTGGAAGAAAGCTCTCACATCTTCTCCAGCCATGGAACAGATCTCTAATTTTTCCTACTCAAAGGGTTTCAAATGGCGTTTTATACCTCCCTACGCTCCTCATCACGGTGGCAGGTGGGAATCCTGCGTAAAGCTCACTAAACGTCATTTAAGAAAGGTTTTAGGTAATCGCATTCTGACTTATGAAAATGAAAATCCACAGCCTGCTTCCAGTCTCCGACCGGGTCAGGAATGGAATGAATGAAGCCCCCATATAGCGACGAGGATATGAACTGTGCCGGCTGCCGAGGCCTGACGCACTCCTCTGGGGCAATGATTAAATGAATGACAGATGAAATGAAATGATAGTGGAGAGTGTTGCTGAGTAGTGGGATGATGACAGAGCTGTCTCACTTAGCAAGTTGTGAGCCCCTGCGACCTTGGAATGGAAGGAGCCATGCTAGGAGGGCGTGCTTGGATTCGTTTTTTTCGTCTCGTTGTGCTCTTTACGGGAATGTAGGTGTCGAAAAGGTGAACTTAGGGTTTTGGGTCAAAACGTGCGTTTTTCACATTTTTGCCGATTTTTGGAAAACGGGCCATGCTAGGAGGGCGTGCTTGGATTCGTTTTTTTCGTCTCGTCATGCTCTTTACGGGAATGTAGGTATCGAAAAGGTGAAGTTAGGGTTTTGGGTAAAAAAATGCGTTTTTCACATTTTTGTCGATTTTCGGAAAACGGGCCATGCTAGGAGGGCGTGCTTGGATTCGTTTTTTTCGTCTCATGGTGCTATTTACGCGAATGTAGGTATCGAAAAGGTGAACTTAGGGTTTTGGGTCAAAAAATGCGTTTTTCACATTTTTGTCGATTTTCGGAAAACGGGCCATGCTAGGAGGGCGTGCTTGGATTCGTTTATTTCGTCTCGTTGTGCTCTTTACGGGAATGTCGGTGTCGAAAAGGTGAAGTTAGGGTTTTGGGTCAAAAAATGCGTTTTTCACATTTTTGTCGATTTTTGGAAAACGGGTCATGCTAGGAGGGCGTGCTTGGATTCGTTTATTTCGTTTCGTTGTGCACTTTACGGGAATGTCGGTGTCGAAAAGGTGAACTTAGGGTTTTGGGTCAAAACATGCGTTTTTCACATTTTTGCCGATTTTTGGAAAACGGGTCATGCTAGGAGGGCGTGCTTGGATTCGTTTTTTTCGTCTCGTTGTGCTCTTTACGGGAATGTCGGTGTCGAAAAGGTAAACTTAGGGTTTTGGGTCTAAACATGCGTTTTTCACATTTTTGCCGATTTTTGGAAAACGGGTCATGCTGGGAGAGCGTGCTTGGATTCGTTTTTTTCGTCTCGTTGTGCTCTTTACGGGAATGTAGGTGTCGAAAAGGTGAACTTAGGGTTTTGGGTCGAAAAATGCGTTTTTTACATTTTTGCCGATTTTTGGAAAACGGATAACGTGATGATGACGTGCGTGATAGTATGTTTTCGTCTCGTTGTGCTCTTTACGGGGATATAGATATGGAATAGGTTAAAAGCTGGAAACATGTTTTTTTTAGTCACAAATGGGTTTTGTGATTTTCCCTCATATTGTGAAAACCGAAAACGTGAGAATGACGTGTGTGATAGTATTTATTTCGTTTCATTGTCCTCTTTACGGGGATATAGATATGAAAAAGGCAAAAAGCTGGAAACATGGTTTTCTTATGGAAAAGGTGTTTTTTGTTCATTTTCGCGTTATTTGGAAAACGAATGAGGCGATTTTTATGATGGTCATGTCGATGTATTTATGTCGTTCTGTTTACGGGAATGTAGGTATGGAAAACCTAAAATGATGGTTTCCGTTATTTTTTTCGAGATCGTTGAGGAAAACGGGGAAAAATGTAAGAAACCAGATTTGAAGTCACGTTAGGTTATGCGCTATGATGTTAGTAAAACATTTATGCATTATTATTATTATTATTTGTCTTGACTGGTCAGGGCTCACACGCAGAGAGAGAACATGTTTAATGCAATGAGAATTGAAAGCATTGAAGCTAGCCCACGGCGATCCAGACAGACACAGGTCTTATCATTGTACGTGCCTCGCAGCAGAGAGAGATAAGAGGCTGGTGTCATTATACAGTGTGCGGATTTATAATGTGTATGTCATAGCCTAGGTTCATTATGGACTCATTATGCAACGCAAAGTTTGAAACAATGAGTGAGTGTATAACATCATGATAACAGATTGGCATGGGCTCGAACAAAGCGGTTATTGGACATGTAATAAACAAAAGGGTGGGAATAATGAAAGGTCATATGATACATTTTTTTAATTTTTTTTTTTCAAAATAATTAAATAGGGTTTTATTACAAAAAATTATGTTTATTGACCCATGAATTATACGTGGAAGGAAAACCTAACCACTTTACAAAATATTTTGAGGAAGGGCATTCGGCCTTAAATCCCCGGCCAAAATCAAAATGAGCCTGGTTGGCTCCGGCGACTCAAACTAATAGGGAAAAGCCGAAGAAAGAAAAAATGGTAACTCACCAGTAATAGTAAACATTGGTTGGAGGTGTTGAAGAAGTCAGGATGGCCAATCCTTGCCATGGTTCACGAATGGACCCCAAAAAGTTTTACCTGTCAAGACTCAGTATATCCTGTTGCAGCCTTTAGAAAAAAAAATCGAACCGGGGCCTCTGTGGTGACAGTGGACTTATATTCATGATGATTTTTAAACAAACGTAGGCTTGCCTACTACCGCTGGCTTGAATCTGCACAGAGACACTGGCTTTGATGATAACAGCACAGCGACCTTGTCAGGAAGTTTCATATTACTCATTTGCTTGATAGCGGACGTGCTCTGCACATGACTAGATCGTTGTTAGGTTTGACAAAGGCTTAGTGAAGCTTATGACAACCTTGAAATGAATGTTATGGTATAGTCGGGGTTGGAAGCCAAGACCTTAGGGTTGACAACCAAGTAGGTTAACCACTACACGGTGAGATGGTCAAATAATAATGAACAGAACATATAGAAACGTTTTCTATAGTTTAACGAATTGGCATACCATGAGAGGTGTAGGTAATGGAAATTGAATCCTTAGCTGATGATTATACTACTTTCCATGCGCACGTTTAAGCTATCATGTTAGAAAAAGAATGGTATGGCTTGTTTTAAACGGAGAATAATCATTGTGTTTACTGTGAAACACAAATCTGAATTTAAAATTAATTTAAAATAATTAATTTAAAATTAACTAATTTAAAATTAGTTTAGTACGCTGAAGTTAAAATGAATAATGATCACGTTACAGACAGCCAGTTTCAAAGCCATGAGAACTAAGTGAACAAAGTATAAAATTCATGAGCCAGTGAGGAATTCAACATGCTGTCCTTTGGACAAGAGAGAAGCGTTCTACAGCGACCCTCAATGGTTTGGGACATCGTAAAGATGAAAATTAAATCTAAGCTACTACACTCTTATATACTAGAATAAGAAATGGAAAACAATTGGTCAAATAAAGGACAGAAGGAATAAAAAATGGCCCTCAACCCTCAAGCATAAGGATTGAGGGAGTTGGAAGGAAGGAGAGCCATGAAAGGCAGATAAAAAAGTATACTAGGAGTGGCTTTGCCCCAGAGGTAATGGATAAAGAGGAGGAAAACTGGACTCAGCTCAGAAATCCCTTGGGGTTGCCAACTTCCAAACTGATCAGCCCTTGAGGGTGTAGCCATAGGCAGAGTGCATCGCAAGTCGTGGGGCTAAATACACCCTACCTTCTTGAGGGGGCTTGGGCAAAAGACAGGAAATAACATGAAAATAAAAAAGCAAGGCTGCCTCCTCAGGATATCAGAAAAAATAAATAAACCAGGGCCAATGAAGTTGCAAAAGGAAGAGACTCCCTAGGGCTCGGATACCCTAATCATGTTGGGGTCGGTAGAGAACACGAGATGAGCAAGTGTGGTCGACAGGAAATAAGACAGAGAGGAGCCTAGCACAAGTTAGTGGAAGCAATGACGGTCTCAGCTGGGACTCCGTGATCGTCAACCTACATGACACTAGATATAACGCCCAGGGGTGGAATTAAAGACCTCTATTGTTTTATATCACATGGCATGCCTTATAATGCAATACTGGTCCTAGGGTGTGCAAAATTGTATTAGAAACTCAGCTAATAATAGTGTGCTTGCCCATGATTATTTTCCCAAGGACTGATAACCATGATTTCCAAGCCCCTAAGTAAGACAAAAAAACAAATGATTTTCATTTTCCAATGAGTTGGCCCCTTGGTGGTGAAAGGCACACTCTAATACAACCATTATAGTGACAGGTTATCTGTTAAATACCTAACTATCCCCAGATTTACCTTAAATTTTCCTAAAATCCACTACATTTTCCGAAAATTGACCAAATGACACAACATTCCAGCAAAATTCAACAAATGACTACCAGATTTATTGAAATTCCATTGATTTACCTAAGCATGGTTTAAACTACCTCAAATTCATATAAAATTAGACGAATATAGATGAAAATTCACTAAAATTTACCGAATTTAGCCAAGTGGTGTACAAACCATGAAATTTATCCAATTTTTATTAAAATTGACTACATGTACTCGAAAATTCCATAATATTCCCTTTACATGTATGCTTTTATTGTTGTTGTTTCGTTTACCACACTCCCTGCAGACAAATACCTCAACATGACTTTCTCCTAGACTAGGAGCTTCACATTCGACATGATAGCTGAGTTTCATTTCCCATAAACTTGTCTCCGAGGTGGGTGTCAGGAAAAGGCATCCAGCTGTAAAAACCACACCCTCACGTAGACTTTCATAACCTCTTACGTTGAGGTTCCTTACACTAACGACATTAAATGATTGAACGGTTTCCTTTTCACAATTCCTGTCTATACTTTCCTCTTTAAGGTTGCAAGATGTTTGCAAGATTCCTAAAATGCAATTAAATGTAATAAATACCTTAAGATGGTTTCATTTGTTTAATGATATGGTGTTGATGATGGATATATACGTTAAGACTAATTTTTGTTAGGTCTTGACTGGCCTTGCAATTAGAAATTGACAAACCAAACATGGCTTATCTACCAGGGGATCACTTTGACCACTATGTTGGTTATTGACCAGTAAGTACAGTTCTAGTAATGAGACAGAAATCAAACACAAACAATGAGCGCGCAATGCGGCGGAGATTGGTACCACGATGTACTGTCGGTTATGTAGCTATGTGGAATGTACATCACATATGGTTTACTTGAAGGTTTGGAGGTTTCATTAAAGATATTTCTACAATAAACCATTTTCAAATGGCCATTCGTTGGTGTGAAAATATTTATCATATGGTATTTTATGAAAACAGTTATGATTTATAAAAAAATTATACGTTTACTGTATTCTTATTTAATGTAAGCACTGGAGGCACTATCGACCAAAATACAGCACTATCTGGAATGTATATTGCATACTTGAAGGTTTGGTGATCCCATTAAAGGTATTCCTACAATAAATGATTTTTAAGTTCTCGTTTTATGGTATGATTATTTAATATATGCTATTTGCTAATAGGATTTGACACTGGAATTATTTTACAAGTAGTTATTTTAATGACCAACAAAGTTTAATGTTAACAAGGCACAGCTCTATTTGAAATTTTGAATAACATGTTGCATGTTATACATCATAGGCAACTACTGTAAGGCTTGTGATTTATTTAATGCCTTTAACCCTATATTAAACACTCAGTTTGCAATACTGATAACTGCAATGTTACTGAAAAAAAATTGAAACAAAACAAAAATCAGCATTGAAAAACCAAAAAGTGGTTGAGCATATATATAGTGGGGAAAAGAAAAGTTTGGTAAACACTAATGTCCAACAAGACTAATTAAATCAGTAACTGTCAGGGTGGCCGAGTGGTTAAGGCGTTTGACTTAAGATCAAATTTCCAAATATATAAGGAAGCAAGGGTTCGAATCCCTTCCCTGACATAACTATTGCTTGAACATGCAAGAAAACAAGAAATATACACAAACTATGTTTATCAATTTAATCATTTTTTTATTTTTATTTTTTTACAAGAGATAGACACACAGAATACAGCTCTTTTGGTTTATCAGTTCTTTTAAACATAACACTTGTTGAAAATTATTTTTAGGGGATGGCGGTGTTGCTACGTTGACCCATCACACAATAATAGCAGCTTTACGAAGTTCATTTTCTATATTTAATAGCTCTTTCTCATAACCAATATGACCAAGCTGTTTACAGGCATGCAAGAGCTGTAGACGTTCGACTAATATATTAGGATCGTTCCATTTACTATTTTTTATGAATGGTTTCAGAATCTCGGGAAGCAGTTCATCATTATCACCATTAATATGATTATCATCCTCATTATTATAATCATTTTCATAATGATGATCATTATCATCGTTATCATTACCATGATAATTTCCACTTATGTCCACAGTCTGTTCAATGGTTTGAGTTGTCTTTGATAGTGTTGAAAGCTTCTTTTTAGATGTGCTAGAATGCTTTAACATTGTTATGTTATTATTACCACTATTACCTTTCCCCACTAACTTTTTGATGGGGTATATTGTCTCTGATAGGGTTGAGGGCTTTGGAGATGTGGGTGCATGTCTGAACATGGGTTTCACAGGAGGTGTTAAAGGTTTCTCATTAAACAACTCGCTAACAGCATGAGTGCGTTGTAGTGTATTAAACTTGAGGTTAATATTATCTTGAGCAGTACTATCTTTCTCTTGGATTTGGCTTCTTGCTTTGGTTTGGGTTTTCCTTACATTTAGACTAGCGTGATTATTAAGTTTACATTCATGATTGTTTGAAGAAAGTACGTCCAATTCTTTTGTTTTAAGCATTCCTCGACACTGTTTCGATCGTTGCTTTGAACAGCGCCAAATAACAGTTCCATTTTTATTGCTTCGTTTCACAATATATGAATATCCTTTATAGTATGCATAAGGCTTACCATACCTAGTCACTGATACTTCCATATCAACTGTCAAGCACAAACTAATCTCTAGTAAAGACAACTTGGTAATAACAACAATAGTTTAATGTGGGAGCATATATACATGCAAAAAGTGGGAGCAAAGTTGGGGGGTAAAAAGTGGGAGCAAAAGTGGTAGCAAATGTGGGAGAAAAAAATAACTGTGAGCAAAAAGTGGGAGCAAATATGGGATCAAATGTGGGAGCAAAGCAAATATAAAAAAGTGGGAGCAAATATGCTAACAAATATGTCAACAAATATACCAGCAAAAGTAAATACACAAGTCAAGATAGATTAAACTGCAAAGAAAATATGGAAGCAAATATGAGAGCAAAAATGGTGTTTTTTCTAAAACAACTAGACATAACAAACTTAGTCATAACCTAACCTAACCTAACCTAACCTCACCTAACCTCACCTAACCTAACCTAACCTCACCTCACCTAACTTCACCTAACCTAACCTAACCTAACTTAACTTCACCTAATCTAACTTGACTGAACTTTACCTAACCTAACCTATCATAACTTCACCTAACCTAACTTTACCTAATCTAACTTCACCTAACCTAACTTTCAACTCACAGATCAAAATTAAATTCTAGGCATAGTTGAGTTGGAACCCAAGACTTCAGGGATAACACACAAGTATACTAGTCACTACACCGCAAAATGGGCAAATTATCATGCAACACAACATAAAGTAAAAGTTTCCTGTAGTGTAACTCATTGGCTGTCAACCATAGTTTGGGAATTCAAACCCAAGACCCCAGGACTTTTGTTTTGAACATTATCAGAAATATTATTCCATTTACATTTTGCTGCTGCTGCTTATAGTTATAAGAGTTTGCATTAATATGGAAAGCAAAAAAAAATGTGGGAGCAAAAAGTGGGAGGAAAACGTGTAAGCAGAAGTGGGAGCAAACAAGTGTGAGCAAATATGGGAGCAGAAAGTGGGAGCAAATGTGAAAGCAAAAGTGGGAGCAAAAAGAGCGAGCAAGAGTGAGTGCACAAAGTAGGAGCAAATTGTGTGAGTAAAAAGTGGGGGCAAATGTGGTGTTTTACTAAAACAATCTCCCCTAACCTAACCTAAACTAACTTCACCCAACCTAATTTCACCTAACCTAACTTCACCTAACCTAACCTTCCAACTCTCAGATCAAAAATTAAATTCTGGCCATAGTCGAGTTGGAACCCAAAACCTCTGGGATAACACCCAAGTATACTAGCCACTACAACGCGAAATGGGCTAATTATCATGCAACACAACACAAAAAATAAAAAGTTTTCTGTGGTGTAACTCATTGGCTGACAATTATAGTTGAGAATTCAAACCCAAGACCTCAGTACTTTTGTTTTGAACATTATCAGAAATATTATTCCATTTACATTTTGCTGTTGCTTATAGTTATAAGAGTTGGCATTAATATGGGAGCAAAAGTGAAAGCAAAATGTGGGTGCAAGCATGGCTGGTTGTAGAGACTTTCATATCAACTAATACACATAAATTAAATTTTAGTAAAGTCACTTGGCTAATAATAATAATAATATTAACAGTTTAAAAAAAAATCAAGGGGATTGATATTTTTCAGGGTGTAATTTCCAAAGTACTGTCAAGAATAATAATTACATGAACAGATTCCAAGAACTCTAGAGTGCTTTTAAGGTTAATGATTGGCTAGGAGTGAGATAGAGCTAGCTAACCTAAGTTAACCTCAGCTCAGTAAACCTAACCTTGTCACATGGCATGTTCTACAAATATAGACTTGCTTTGAGAATGGCTATGACGTCACAGATGAATGGCGGTGGGAGGCTGGACATGACTTTTTATTACCCAAAAACATTTTCCTTTTTGCCAGCCTCCCACCGCCATTCATCTGTGACGTCATAGCCATTCTCAAAGCAAGTCTATATTTGTAGAACATGCCATGTGACAAGGTTAGGTTTACTGAGCTGAGGTTAACTTAGGTTAGCTAGCTCTATCTCACTCCTAGCCAATCATTAACCTTAAAAGCACTCTAGAGTTCTTGGAATCTGTTCATGTAATTATTATTCTTGACAGTACTTTGGAAATTACACCCTGAAAAATATCAATCCCCTTGATTTTTTTTTAAACTGTTAATATTATTATTATTATTAGCCAAGTGACTTTACTAAAATTTAATTTATGTGTATTAGTTGATATGAAAGTCTCTACAACCAGCCATGCTTGCACCCACATTTTGCTTTCACTTTTGCTCCCATATTAATGCCAACTCTTATAACTATAAGCAACAGCAAAATGTAAATGGAATAATATTTCTGATAATGTTCAAAACAAAAGTACTGAGGTCTTGGGTTTGAATTCTCAACTATAATTGTCAGCCAATGAGTTACACCACAGAAAACTTTTTATTTTTTGTGTTGTGTTGCATGATAATTAGCCCATTTCGCGTTGTAGTGGCTAGTATACTTGGGTGTTATCCCAGAGGTTTTGGGTTCCAACTCGACTATGGCCAGAATTTAATTTTTGATCTGAGAGTTGGAAGGTTAGGTTAGGTGAAGTTAGGTTAGGTGAAATTAGGTTGGGTGAAGTTAGTTTAGGTTAGGTTAGGGGAGATTGTTTTAGTAAAACACCACATTTGCCCCCACTTTTTACTCACACAATTTGCTCCTACTTTGTGCACTCACTCTTGCTCGCTCTTTTTGCTCCCACTTTTGCTTTCACATTTGCTCCCACTTTCTGCTCCCATATTTGCTCACACTTGTTTGCTCCCACTTCTGCTTACACGTTTTCCTCCCACTTTTTGCTCCCACATTTTTTTTTGCTTTCCATATTAATGCAAACTCTTATAACTATAAGCAGCAGCAGCAAAATGTAAATGGAATAATATTTCTGATAATGTTCAAAACAAAAGTCCTGGGGTCTTGGGTTTGAATTCCCAAACTATGGTTGACAGCCAATGAGTTACACTACAGGAAACTTTTACTTTATGTTGTGTTGCATGATAATTTGCCCATTTTGCGGTGTAGTGACTAGTATACTTGTGTGTTATCCCTGAAGTCTTGGGTTCCAACTCAACTATGCCTAGAATTTAATTTTGATCTGTGAGTTGAAAGTTAGGTTAGGTGAAGTTAGATTAGGTAAAGTTAGGTTAGGTGAAGTTATGATAGGTTAGGTTAGGTAAAGTTCAGTCAAGTTAGATTAGGTGAAGTTAAGTTAGGTTAGGTTAGGTTAGGTGAAGTTAGGTGAGGTGAGGTTAGGTTAGGTTAGGTGAGGTTAGGTGAGGTTAGGTTAGGTTAGGTTAGGTTATGACTAAGTTTGTTATGTCTAGTTGTTTTAGAAAAAACACCATTTTTGCTCTCATATTTGCTTCCATATTTTCTTTGCAGTTTAATCTATCTTGACTTGTGTATTTACTTTTGCTGGTATATTTGTTGACATATTTGTTAGCATATTTGCTCCCACTTTTTTATATTTGCTTTGCTCCCACATTTGATCCCATATTTGCTCCCACTTTTTGCTCACAGTTATTTTTTTCTCCCACATTTGCTACCACTTTTGCTCCCACTTTTTACCCCCCAACTTTGCTCCCACTTTTTGCATGTATATATGCTCCCACATTAAACTATTGTTGTTATTACCAAGTTGTCTTTACTAGAGATTAGTTTGTGCTTGACAGTTGATATGGAAGTATCAGTGACTAGGTATGGTAAGCCTTATGCATACTATAAAGGATATTCATATATTGTGAAACGAAGCAATAAAAATGGAACTGTTATTTGGCGCTGTTCAAAGCAACGATCGAAACAGTGTCGAGGAATGCTTAAAACAAAAGAATTGGACGTACTTTCTTCAAACAATCATGAATGTAAACTTAATAATCACGCTAGTCTAAATGTAAGGAAAACCCAAACCAAAGCAAGAAGCCAAATCCAAGAGAAAGATAGTACTGCTCAAGATAATATTAACCTCAAGTTTAATACACTACAACGCACTCATGCTGTTAGCGAGTTGTTTAATGAGAAACCTTTAACACCTCCTGTGAAACCCATGTTCAGACATGCACCCACATCTCCAAAGCCCTCAACCCTATCAGAGACAATATACCCCATCAAAAAGTTAGTGGGGAAAGGTAATAGTGGTAATAATAACATAACAATGTTAAAGCATTCTAGCACATCTAAAAAGAAGCTTTCAACACTATCAAAGACAACTCAAACCATTGAACAGACTGTGGACATAAGTGGAAATTATCATGGTAATGATAACGATGATAATGATCATCATTATGAAAATGATTATAATAATGAGGATGATAATCATATTAATGGTGATAATGATGAACTGCTTCCCGAGATTCTGAAACCATTCATAAAAAATAGTAAATGGAACGATCCTAATATATTAGTCGAACGTCTACAGCTCTTGCATGCCTGTAAACAGCTTGGTCATATTGGTTATGAGAAAGAGCTATTAAATATAGAAAATGAACTTCGTAAAGCTGCTATTATTGTGTGATGGGTCAACGTAGCAACACCGCCATCCCCTAAAAATAATTTTCAACAAGTGTTATGTTTAAAAGAACTGATAAACCAAAAGAGCTGTATTCTGTGTGTCTATCTCTTGTAAAAAAATAAAAATAAAAAAATGATTAAATTGATAAACATAGTTTGTGTATATTTCTTGTTTTCTTGCATGTTCAAGCAATAGTTATGTCAGGGAAGGGATTCGAACCCTTGCTTCCTTATATATTTGGAAATTTGATCTTAAGTCAAACGCCTTAACCACTCGGCCACCCTGACAGTTACTGATTTAATTAGTCTTGTTGGACATTAGTGTTTACCAAACTTTTCTTTTCCCCACTATATATATGCTCAACCACTTTTTGGTTTTTCAATGCTGATTTTTGTTTTGTTTCAATTTTTTTTCAGTAACATTGCAGTTATCAGTATTGCAAACTGAGTGTTTAATATAGGGTTAAAGGCATTAAATAAATCACAAGCCTTACAGTAGTTGCCTATGATGTATAACATGCAACATGTTATTCAAAATTTCAAATAGAGCTGTGCCTTGTTAACATTAAACTTTGTTGGTCATTAAAATAACTACTTGTAAAATAATTCCAGTGTCAAATCCTATTAGCAAATAGCATATATTAAATAATCATACCATAAAACGAGAACTTAAAAATCATTTATTGTAGGAATACCTTTAATGGGATCACCAAACCTTCAAGTATGCAATATACATTCCAGATAGTGCTGTATTTTGGTCGATAGTGCCTCCAGTGCTTACATTAAATAAGAATACAGTAAACGTATAATTTTTTTATAAATCATAACTGTTTTCATAAAATACCATATGATAAATATTTTCACACCAACGAATGGCCATTTGAAAATGGTTTATTGTAGAAATATCTTTAATGAAACCTCCAAACCTTCAAGTAAACCATATGTGATGTACATTCCACATAGCTACATAACCGACAGTACATCGTAGGTACCAATCTCCGCCGCATTGCGCGCTCATTGTTTGTGTTTGATTTCTGTCTCATTACTAGAACTGTACTTACTGGTCAATAACCAACATAGTGGTCAAAGTGATCCCCTGGTAGATAAGCCATGTTTGGTTTGTCAATTTCTAATTGCAAGGCCAGTCAAGACCTAACAAAAATTAGTCTTAACGTATATATCCATCATCAACACCATATCATTAAACAAATGAAACCATCTTAAGGTATTTATTACATTTAATTGCATTTTAGGAATCTTGCAAACATCTTGCAACCTTAAAGAGGAAAGTATAGACAGGAATTGTGAAAAGGAAACCGTTCAATCATTTAATGTCGTTAGTGTAAGGAACCTCAACGTAAGAGGTTATGAAAGTCTACGTGAGGGTGTGGTTTTTACAGCTGGATGCCTTTTCCTGACACCCACCTCGGAGACAAGTTTATGGGAAATGAAACTCAGCTATCATGTCGAATGTGAAGCTCCTAGTCTAGGAGAAAGTCATGTTGAGGTATTTGTCTGCAGGGAGTGTGGTAAACGAAACAACAACAATAAAAGCATACATGTAAAGGGAATATTATGGAATTTTCGAGTACATGTAGTCAATTTTAATAAAAATTGGATAAATTTCATGGTTTGTACACCACTTGGCTAAATTCGGTAAATTTTAGTGAATTTTCATCTATATTCGTCTAATTTTATATGAATTTGAGGTAGTTTAAACCATGCTTAGGTAAATCAATGGAATTTCAATAAATCTGGTAGTCATTTGTTGAATTTTGCTGGAATGTTGTGTCATTTGGTCAATTTTCGGAAAATGTAGTGGATTTTAGGAAAATTTAAGGTAAATCTGGGGATAGTTAGGTATTTAACAGATAACCTGTCACTATAATGGTTGTATTAGAGTGTGCCTTTCACCACCAAGGGGCCAACTCATTGGAAAATGAAAATCATTTGTTTTTTTTGTCTTACTTAGGGGCTTGGAAATCATGGTTATCAGTCCTTGGGAAAATAATCATGGGCAAGCACACTATTATTAGCTGAGTTTCTAATACAATTTTGCACACCCTAGGACCAGTATTGCATTATAAGGCATGCCATGTGATATAAAACAATAGAGGTCTTTAATTCCACCCCTGGGCGTTATATCTAGTGTCATGTAGGTTGACGATCACGGAGTCCCAGCTGAGACCGTCATTGCTTCCACTAACTTGTGCTAGGCTCCTCTCTGTCTTATTTCCTGTCGACCACACTTGCTCATCTCGTGTTCTCTACCGACCCCAACATGATTAGGGTATCCGAGCCCTAGGGAGTCTTTTTGCAACTTCATTGGCCCTGGTTTATTTATTTTTTCTGATATCCTGAGGAGGCAGCCTTGCTTTTTTATTTTCATGTTATTTCCTGTCTTTTGCCCAAGCCCCCTCAAGAAGGTAGGGTGTTATTTAGCCCCACGACTTGCGATGCACTCTGCCTATGGCTACACCCTCAAGGGCTGATCAGTTTGGAAGTTGGCAACCCCAAGGGATTTCTGAGCTGAGTCCAGTTTTCCTCCTCTTTATCCATTACCTCTGGGGCAAAGCCACTCCTAGTATACTTTTT